>CM024793.1:2404215-2901046 GCA_014281875.1 Nibea albiflora
TGCGTCTGATACCAGAATGCCCGAGTGCCCATGAACGCATCATTAATTTTTTACGACGCCACAGCGCAGCGCTCGTCAGTCTTTGTCAGTGTGAGAAGGTGAGTAGCCTTGATTTCTCTGTTAGCCGCAAACATTTTCTACAGTGTAAATATGCTTTTGGCGTTTGTATTAAAGTGGTTGTCTAACTCAACATAAATATAATTCCGAAATATGTACCTGTGTAGGCATTGCAAAAACGTTATTGTTGGCTAAGTTACAGTGGCCATATTAATGCTAGCGACGATGCTAACGCTAGCGGCGATGCTAGCGCGACGAGTAACACTAGCGGTGATGCTAGCTCGACGAAGCTAACTCAACCATAGCCATGATAGCCATATAATATTTGAATGTATTAGAAATAATATAAATATAATACATTATCTGAAAAAGTACAATATTATTATATAAAAAAGTGAAAATAGCCCCCCCCTCCCGCCGTCCCTTATCTTGAGGTTGCTAAGCAACCAGGGCCAATTGGCGGGCCCTAATCAGAGCGGAGCAGTCGGCGCAGGTGTGAGCGTTGCAATTGGAAATGCTAGTATCGGGGACGCTAAGGCTAACTTTATCCTAGTTTACAGACAAAACAACTAGCAATTAAGGATTTATTTTCACGAAACATCAGAACATGTGTTATTCACCAAGCTAAGCTATTATACTACTAGTAGTTCTACTATAGCTACTACACTAACACCAAAATAAAGCAAGGTTGTGTAATAAAAGGATATGAAATCCTAGCTGCACACCAGACAATCTTTGTGTTAAGTGAAAATGAGGTGTGTTTAATATGTACCATGTCAATATGTAATATGTAAATACCTGTAAGCTAAAAACCTAAGGTTACCCCAACTAATCTAAACTAACTTTATGAACTAACTTAAACTAAACCAACTTTACAGCAAAAAATTACATATATTGATTATATGATGCTGCTAATATTTAACAATAGTGATCCAGCTGTGTAATGCAGGCACTGTTTTCTGTCTACAGACAAGCATATCCAGCCCTGTGCTTTGGTTGGTAAGTAGAATTATTGTTATTCTTATTATTGAGTGTGCCTGAAAGAGCAAAGTGAAGTTTAGTAAATTAAAAAAATATTGTTACACTGATATTTTGTTAGTTTAGAATTTAGAATGTCTTGTTGCTGTTTCATGTCTCATCTCGATTACGGAACCTAATGTCTTTGTCTTTTGTCTATCCCCTCTTTTGGCCTCCTGGTTCCGGTCCCTGATGTTCTGAATCACTGTTGGTGGCTCCATGGTGATTGCGCAGTAAGTTTACGCACACATGGATGAAGGAAATGCCATGGACGTTTCTTGTACACAGTCAGTGAAGTGGTAGACATACACTGATGTTGCTTAATCAGATTTCTTATATTACAACTATCTAATATATGCTTTCTGCTTTGTCTTACAGGTGTCCTGCAGTCCAGTGGTCCAGCTTCTCTCTTGTCCCCTATCAATTGAAAAACCTCTCTCTAACTTTCTGTCCCCCCTCATCTCCTCTGTACACTCTGTCTAACAATTGAAAAACCTCTAGCTTTCTGTCCCCCCTCATCTCCTCTGTACACTCTGTCTAACAATTGAAAAACCTCTAGCTTTCTGTCCCCCCTCATCTCCTCTGTACACTCTGTCTAACAATTGAAAAACCTCTAGCTTTCTGTCCCCCCTCATCTCCTCTGTACACTCTGTCTAACAATTGAAAAACCTCTAGCTTTCTGTCCCCCCTCATCTCCTCTGTACACTCTGTCTAACAATTGAAAAACCTCTAGCTTTCTGTCCCCCCTCATCTCCTCTGTACACTCTGTCTAACAATTGAAAAACCTCTAGCTTTCTGTCCCCCCTCATCTCCTCTGTACACTCTGTCTAACAATTGAAAAACCTCTAGCTTTCTGTCCCCCCTCATCTCCTCTGTACACTCTGTCTAACAATTGAAAAACCTCTAGCTTTCTGTCCCCCCTCATCTCCTCTGTACACTCTGTCTAACAATTGAAAAACCTCTAGCTTTCTGTCCCCCCTCATCTCCTCTGTACACTCTGTCTAACAATTGAAAAACCTCTAGCTTTCTGTCCCCCCTCATCTCCTCTGTACACTCTGTCTAACAATTGAAAAACCTCTAGCTTTCTGTCCCCCCTCATCTCCTCTGTACACTCTGTCTAACAATTGAAAAACCTCTAGCTTTCTGTCCAGCTCTATCTATTCTAAAGCCTGAAAACTCTACCTTTCTATCCTCCTCTGTCTTTTTTTGAAAAACCTTGAAATATACCTGAAAAAACCCTGAAATATACAAACCCAAACTTGAAACCTCATCAATCTTTTTTTGGATTCTGAGCCTCTTCGCTCATATTCTGCCTCTCCTGTCTCTCTCTCCCACAAAGCACTTATCAGACATTACCTTGAAAAGTTAATCGCAAAGACATAAGTAAACACAGACAACATAAAATATTTAACAATATACTGTCAATTCTCTGACACATAACTTGTTAAGTACACAATTAAACACAGTGAAACAGTTAAAAACTACACACAAGATAGCATACATAACAACCACATTCAAACTCATATTCATATATACATATACACTGTTCCTGAACATTTCTGTGGAGACCTGTAGGTTGGTACCCAAAGGTTTGTTTTGATTGCAAATATCTACACTCTTGAGTGGATAAAATCATATTTTGTTTACTTGATTTTTGTAAGTATATAAGTGTAAAACACCACTTAATACATTACATTAATTGTTATCAGTTATTTTGCATTGACTGCACTGTCATCTTTTGTCATCACTATTATTGTGTCTAATATCTTGATTTAAGCAAAACAACAATGCCAAGAAAGGGAAAGAGGTCCCAAGCTGCAAAACTGCGCTACCAGAAGTTTCATGAGTTTCGCTGTGCTTCAACAACTGAACAAGCAGAATGCGTTGGTCCTCAGAACAGTGGAAAAGCAAAGATGTCTGTGACTTCTAATGCAAGTGTAAAACAGGTATGTCAACTCGATGCAACACATGTACCACAGGTATCATATGCTGACATTGTAAAGACAGGACTTATCAATGATGATCAGTGTGTGGCAGTACCTTCTAATCCTGATTGTGTGAACCTTAGAGAACAGACTTCTATCAGACAAGCATCATATGCTGACATTGTAAAGACAGGAATTATCAGTGATGACCAGTGTGTGGCAGGGCCTTCTAATCCTGACTATGTGAACCTCAGAGATCAGCCTTCTGAACAGTATGTCTGTGCATCCCGCAGCCAGGCTTCTGTTAAATATGGCAAATCAAGAAATCAGCAGTGTACTTGTAACTCACTAACTTTCCTTGCATTCTTACATGAGAATGAAAACCTCAGCAGAGAAGACCTTGACCTAGTTTTGGATAAGGGTAACTTGATGTATAATGAAGCCAAGAAAAAGTTCCCTAAGCACATCCATTTGACAACAGATGAGCTTCCTGACATCGTTCCTTCTCGTACATGTATTCAATATGTGGACATGACGCAACTTTCAAGATATGGCACATTTGGAGATCCTTTACCTGGAGCTGTTGATAGCTTTTTGGACCTTGAGGCAGGACTGAGCTGTTTGTTATCAGATGTACAGTATGCATTGTTGTTGATGAGAGGATTGTGCATTGCAGTATTCAGAACCATGTCTGGCAGATACGGTTTCTTTGACCCACACCCCAGAACAGTGAAAGGTTTGCCCCTACCTCTTGACTCACGTGCTCCTGGTACTGGAGTTATGGTGACATTCACGCATCTCAGTGATATGATTGACAGACTCATAAAGTATCACAAGACATTGGAAACAAACGCCTCTTGCAACTATGAGTTGAAGCCTGTGGCATTTGTGAACCTCAACGATCCTAAGCCTGTGGCATTTGTGAACCTCAACGATCCTAACCTGGACAAAACAAGTCAAGCTACTACTCACACTGCTGCTGTATCAACGTTTGCATTGGATGATGATGTCTTGCATGACATATCTCGGAAACTGTCAAAACTTGGTAAACAGGCAAGGCGAAAATATAAGAGGAGACTAATGCTCTCTGAAAAAGTGTCACAAAGAAAGGAGAATCAAAAGAGAAAAGAAAAGGTAAAGTATGCTTCCAATGAAACCTATAAAGCAGAGAAAAGATCGTACTCATACGCAAAGTACTCTGAACAAGAGGTTAGACAAAGAAAGCAACAATATGTTACCAACCAATATAGAAACAACTCTGACTTACGGCAAAAGAAAATACTCCATGCAACTAACAGATACAGAGAAAATGTTCAGTTTAGACAGAAGAGAAAACAATACATTACCAACCGATACAGAGAAAACCTTGATTTCAGGAAGAGGCAAAAACAGTACATTACTAACCAGTACAGAGAAAGTCTTGATTTCAGGAAGAGACAAAAACGGTACATTACCAACCGATACAGAGAAAATCTTGATTTCAGGAACAGGCAGCAATCTTATATCACTCAACGTTATGAACATGACCAAGCATTCAGAGCTAGACACAGACAATTAATGAGACAACGAATGAGAGACAGGTATGCTAACAATCTCACATTTAGGACGATGCATAACATGAGGTGTGCGTTGAAAATAAAAAGAAAATACAGACTAATTAATAGACCAACACGTGAGAGTGCCATAGAGAATGACAACTCTTTAATCAAACGTGCCATATCCATTTTCAGATCCCAAATAAAGGCAGGTCCCACTTATGTGTGCACAGTTTGTCATAAAGCAGCATTTCCAAACCAAGTACAACTCTGCAGAAGGTCTCACTATGTGAAAAATCCAGACGTGGTTGCAGCATGCTTGACAGGAAAGTACGTCCATATTTGTGACCATGATTGCAGCAATGAACAACAGTGCAAGGTACCTGATGAGAGAAGTAGAGAATGGATTTGTTCAACCTGTCATACTCATCTTAAAAATGGAGCCATGCCAACCCTCGCTGTAGCTAACAACTTGGAGCTTGCCGTCATCCCACCTGAACTGTCTGATCTCAACATATTGGAGAGACATCTGATAGCCAAGTGTATAACATTTGCCAAAATTATTCCTCTTCCCAAAGGCCAGCAGAGAGCAATACGTGGTAATGTTGTATGTGTCCCATCTGAAGTGACAGAGACAGTCAATTGTCTGCCCAGACTGAGAGGTCAGTCTCAAGTCTTGAGAGTAAAACTGAAAAGACGCTTATGTTACAAAGGTCATCAGCTGTTCCAGACTGTAACCTGGTCTAAACTTGTGCAGGCACTGCATAAACTCAAACGTATTCATCCACAATATGAAGATGTAACTATCAGAGATGACGCTGAGTTATGTGACCCAACACTTGATGATGATGATGATGATGACGATGATGATGATGACGAGAACATAGATGTGAACATGGATGATGATGACTACGATGAAGATGATTTGATGGAAATTGACAGATGTGAAAGTAATGCACTGTGTGAGTCTGGAAATGAAGACAATGAACAACTCGATCAGAGAGATGATACAGACCAAGAAGGTGACATGCCAAATGGTGGAATTGCTCTAGAATCGTGCCTTCAGCCACGTGATGTTTCAGAGGACATATTGTGTTTCAGTGAAGGAATATACTCTGTTGCCCCTGCAGAAAGAAATAGTCCAGTCAGCTTTTTCAGAACACCTAAACTTGAGGCCATGGCTTTTCCCGTTCAGTTTCCCACTGGTCAAAACACACTGGATGAAAATAGACGTATTAAATTAACACCTAGTAGTTACTTCAAAACAAGGCTATTTGGCGTTGATGATCGGTTTGCAAGAGACACTAACTATTTGTTCTTTGCACAGTTTGTGACTGAAATACACTTGGCCACTTCGAGCATGACAATACAGTTACGCAAAGGAAAGCCTTTCACCAGAGATGGACGAAAGATAACATCAGGAATGTTGCAAAACAGATACGAGGTCGAAAGACTAGTGAGAAATAAAGATGCAGTCAGATTTATGCAGCCACTCAGAGGTACACCAGCCTATTGGGAGAAAACAACAAGAGATCTTTTTGCTATGATCAGACAACTAGGTACTCCCACATTTTTCTGTACGTTTTCTGCAGCAGAAATGCGTTGGCCTGAAGTAATTGAAGCAATCAAATCTCAGCAAGGCGAAGAAGTTAACTTTGATGAGCTTGACTGGGCAACAAAGTGCGAGATATTGCGAAGCAATCCTGTGACAACGATGCGCATGTTTGACAAACGCGTTGAAGCCTTATACAGAGATTTAATCTTGTCTCCAGCACAACCCCTCGGCAAAGTTGTTGACTACTTTTACCGCTTGGAGTTTCAGCACAGAGGAAGTCCACATATACACTGCTTGCTTTGGGTAGAAGGCGCACCAGTGTTTGAGGAAGACAGTGATCAGACTGTTTGTGATTTTGTGTCTAAATACATTTCAGCTCAGCTTCCTGACCCAGATACGCAACCTGAACTGTACAAGAAAGTCACAGAAGTGCAAATACACAGCAAGAACCACTCAAGGACATGTTTCAAAAGTGCAAGCTCTGGGTGCCGTTTTGGATTTCCCAAACCACCGTGTAGACAGACAATGATAACAAGACGTTTGGACGATGATGATTCATCACTCTCACTGGAAACAGCAAAGACAAAGCTTGCACCTCTACAGCTGCTGCTCAACGAACCTGAAATTGCCTCCCTGAGTTTAGACCAGCTCTTAGCTCGATGTAATTTAACACACGACGAGTATGAGCAATGCCTGAACGTAATAAACCAATCCAATGCAGTGGTAATGAAGCGTGACCCAAAAGACTGCTGGGTAAACGGATACAACCCTTCCCTACTCGAAGCCTGGAACGCCAACATCGACGTGCAGTACATACTCAACTATTACAGTTTAATTCATTACATATGCACGTACATATGCAAAAGTGAAAACTCTGTAAGCCAGTATCTGAAAACACTCATTCAGGACTCCAACAGAGACAATGTCAATGAATGTGATGAAATGAGGGAAATAATGCAGGCCTACTCCAAAAAGAGAGAAGTCAGTGCTCAAGAGTGTGTGACCCGTGCATGCGGTATTAAGATGAAAAAGTGCTCACGTGGCGTTGTATTCATACCAACAGATGACAATGCAGTGAAAATGAGTCGCCCGATGTCTTACCTGGAAAGCACAACAGCAGAGAGTGAAAATGTGTGGATGACTTCTTTGACAGATAAATACAAAGCCAGACCCGAGACACCAGAATTTGAGAACATGTGCATGGCAGACTTTGCAGCTACTTGCAGAATTGTCTATGGCCAACAGAGCAAAGGTAAAAATGTTTTCCGCTTGCTAAATGAGATGGGATTTGTCCAGAAGAGAGAAACCGATAAGCCTGCTGTTATCAGATTTCACCGAACATCGCAGGAAAAATATCCTGAGCAGTTTTATGGCACGTTGCTAAAACTCTACCTTCCTTACAGGTCAGACCTAGAACTGAAAAGACAGCATTTAACTACATATCAGTCCTTTTACAACAGTGGTGTGGTTCAACTACCAAGTTCTAACCATCCCGAGTATGTCCAACACATTGTCAAGCGGAACCAAAAGAAATATGAGAAAAACAGTGAAGAAATTGACAATGCAATGGAAGAGTTTGAACAGAACAGAGGCGTGATTGATGAATGGTGTAATCTGGCACCTGAATCTGAACTACTGAGATTGGAGTGTCTTGAAGAACTTGAAGCAAGAGAACCAGATCCTGAAAATGAACAAGACAATGTACCAGATTATGCTCAACAGGCTAATGCTGTAACAGAAGTCAGAGCTATTAGAGAGCTTCCTGCAATCGACCCTACACTGTTACGTCAAATGTATCAGAATCTGAACCGGAAACAGGCATGTGTATTCTATGCAGTTAGAGATTGGTGCATCAAGCGCATCTGTGGCCAAAATCCAGAGCAGTTTTTTTTCTACATAAACGGTGGTGCTGGAACAGGCAAGTCGCATCTGATCAAATGCATCTACTCTGAAGCATCTAAGATACTGTGCAAACTACCAAGACGTGCTGAGGACAGTGACATATCAAACCCCACTGTACTGTTGACTGCCTTCACTGGAACTGCAGCCTTTAACATATCGGGTACAACTCTCCACTCTCTCCTCAAGCTGCCCAGAAGCCTAAAACCCCCATTTCAAGGACTTGGCAACAAACTGGATGAAGTCCGATCTGAACTTGTGAACGCAGAAATCATCATTATTGATGAAGTGTCCATGGTCTCAAAGCAACTTTTTGCATATGTAGATGCCAGACTGAAACAGATAAAAGGCACACAGAGACCCTTTGGAGGAATGTCAGTATTAGCAGTTGGCGATTTCTATCAGTTACCACCTGTGCGTCAGTCAAAGACCCTATGTGTGTATGAGCCATGTCAGCTCGACTTGTGGCAAGAACGCTTTCAGATGATCACTCTGACTGAGATAATGCGTCAAAAGGATGATGTTGCTTTTGCAGAGATGTTGAACCGAATCCGTGTAAAAGAGAAAAATGATGAGTTGTCTAGAGCAGACAAAGCGTTGCTGTTACAAACTGTTACCGAACCAGCACTCTGTCCAACTGATGTCCTGCACATCTTTGCAACTAACAAACAAGTGAGTTCACACAACACTGCAACATTAGCTTTGCTACATTCAGAAGTCACTAAAATTGATGCTGATGACTATAGGAAGGACCCACACTCTGGCAAGATGACACGCCAAGTAAAACCATTTAAAGGAAGCAAAAATGAATTATCAGATACGCTAAATGTTGCTGAGGGCGCTCGTGTCATGCTAACTCGAAACATAGATATCTCTCAAGGATTGGTTAATGGATCATTTGCTACACTGGGAAGGATAGTAACCTCTGAACAACATGGTTTTGTACATGTCAATATGCTTGGCCTCACAATGGACGATGCAACAGCTGGACTGAAGTACCGTAACAGAGCACCAGGAGAACCTGATAATCTTGTGTACATAGACAGAGCTGAAGAAAAACTAAAACAGAAAGGTGTGGTACGCAGACAGTTTCCCATCAAACTTGCCTTTGCTTGTACAATTCACAAGGTTCAAGGTATGACAAAGACATCAGCTGTCGTCTCACTCAAGCACATATTTGAACCTGGAATGGCTTATGTTGCTATCAGTAGAGTGACCTCTCTCAGTGGACTTCACATGCTAGATATGGATGAAAGCAAAATATATGCCAACCCAGAAATCACAGCAGCCTTGCAGAACATGAGACAAGTCGACCTGGACAACATGATGCCTCTTCTCCATATCAAACAGACGTTAAGTGGAAGTGACACTTTGACCATTGTTCATCATAATGCCGAAGGATTGCCACCCCATGTTAATGACATGAAGAGCCACCATGAACTGTGTCTTGCAGATGTCTTGTGTCTCACGGAAACTCACCTACAAGGCTCCTTTGTTGCACAGAGTCTCCAGCTTGAGGGCTACAAAATGTACAAGCGCAACAGAAATGTATCTTACACAAACCTCGCAGAGCTGTCTACCAGAGGTGGTGGTGGAGTTGCTGTTTATGTCAAGAACCACTTCCAAGTTCATGAAAAACAGTATGTGCATAATGTAACTGACCTCGAGTTCCTGGCCTTGAAGATTGAAACCCCAGTGCATGCACAGATTGCAGTTGTGTACAGACCTCCAGACTACAATGTGACATCATTTCTGTCAAACCTGCAAAGTCTTTTAGAGTCACTAGAGATCATGGATGATCACCCCATCATTGTCTGTGGCGATTTCAATGAGAATCTCTTAGCTGGTGGAAGTAAGCCAATACTGGAGTTGTTTCAGTCCAGGGGATATGCACAGCTCATCACCGATGCAACCACAGAGAAAAACTCACTGCTGGACCCGATTTTCATCTCTCAACCACAGCGTTGTCTTCATTCCGGTGTCATGAAAACATATTACAGTTATCACAATCCTGTGTACTGTGTAATGAACTAAAGGAACTACATCTAAACTGTTTACTGAGCTAAATTATTGAATTATTATCAAAACTAGTACAACGCAATGTTTACTAATTAAAATAATAATGGTCAATTATTATTCAGAGTAGGGGGTATCCTCTGTATAGCCTGGCTTCAACACCTTGCCAGGCTGTCTCAGTCTCTCTGAGACTGTTGGGGTGGGAGGGTGGACCAGAGGATACCCGTCTTAAAACAGCAATTCGTTTTATTAAATGAATTAATTAGTTGTCTGTGTAAAGGAAATTTAATTGTTGAAATGTGATGTCGTCTTTGTACCTATTCATTTTCTGTTTATTAATTCATCAATCATTTCTTTTATTTTCATTGATTCTGTGAATTTGATGAATCTACTGCTCTGTAAAGTGCCTTGTAAAACTCTGTTTTTTAAAGGTGCTATATAAATAAAGTTATTATTTTAGGAGGTAAAGCGGGTCGTCCACTAATCGAAGGATTGGTGGTTCGATCCCCAGCTCCTCCAGTCTGCATGTGTCCTTGATCATATAAATATAAGAATTAATACATATTTAAAATCATTTCAATTACAAATACAATGGCGCATCTGTGCAGCAACCTTCAAATGCTGCCTCAGTCTCTCTCAGCCTGTTATGGTCTGAGTAATAGTGGCCTTGGGAGGTAAAGTGGGTCGTCCACTAATCAGAAGATTAGAGCCCCAGCTCCTCCAGTCAGCGCAAGTGTCATTGGGAGAGGTACTGAACCCCAAACGGTTAATTCCCATGTCAGTTATTATAGTGTCTATACACCCTTTCTACTGTACTAAAACCTTTCCATATTTCTCTCAGAGCAGGTTACCCAGACTTGTCACAGACTCTAACTTGTTTAAGTTTACTTGAGCCTGAAGGGGATAGAGTTCTCCTGTCACCTCTGTGGTGACACTTGCCAGCCCTGGCTCCCCTGCTCCGTCCAGCACTGTGAGGACCGACTCGTAACAACAAAGAATGCCACAGACCGGATGCTGCTGAGAGAGATATGTGTTTTCCCCCTGCAAAAGGCATTGGAGATTTTATTACGTTTTGCTTTAGTTAACAGTGAGTAGAACATTGTCATTTACAGCAACTTTCTTTCTGTCTTCAGCTACTCTGATGCCTCTACTTCACCGTGCACACTCAGGACTGAAGGTGTAAAAGAAGCTGAACATCATGCAGCCTTCCAAAGCATCTGTGTTCAATGGCAATGGACAGAAGATGATGTTCTGCTTTGCAATGATTATTGAAGGTATTTAATAATTGTGTTTTATATAACTTGGACAACTTTACACTCTTCAGTTTATTATAGCATCTTTCTGTTTTCTCTTGTCAGGACCACGTCTGTCCTACATAACTCCAATGTGAAAACATTGACAGTCAACAGTTTATAGTTTACTAACTGCTGTTATTTGTTTTATTTAGAACTGGTCGCGGCAGATGGCCACCCACATGATCCGGGATCTGCTCAAGGTTTCTGCCACAGGCAGTTTTTCCTTGCCACCGTCGCCAAGTGCTTGGTCATGCTGGGAATTGTAGTCATGAAGGCTGTCATCAGAGAACTTATATTAAACACTTTGTCACAATCTTCTACTGTTTCCAGCTCATTTCACATTTTTTAGATATGCATTGTTTGGCCTTTTCAAGCTTTATTGTATACAGACAGCTAAAGAGGTATGTGGGAACGCCATGTATCGACGGGCGGCAGAGGGCTTTATTCTACTATTCTTCTTTTTTCAGCTAATTTCACACTTTATTATACTGTTCTACATATTTCACACATTAAGCTCCTATTCTACTTATTTCAGCTAATTACACACATTATTATGCTTTTCTACTTTTTCAGCTAATTTCACACTATTATACTGTTCTACATATTTCACACATTAAGCTACTATTCTACTTATTTCAGCTAATTTCACAAATTATTCTGCTATTCTACTTTTTCAGCTAATTTCACAAATTATTCTGCTATTCTACTTTTTCAGCTAATTTCACACTATTATACTGTTCTACATATTTCACACATTAAGCTCCTATTCTACTTATTTCAGCTAATTTCAGTTTGACTAATTACCTGCAGCTGCCCATGGTTGCTTGGCAACCTTAAGCGTGCCTGAGGGAGCAGAGAGGGGAGGGGCTGTTTTCACTGTTGTTGATGTCATCCATGAATATCAAGGAGGACGGCCAAAGAGTGATTCAAGAGGAAGGTGACTCAAGATGAATGTGGGGGAACGCGGTGCGACGACGGGCGGCAGAAGGCCCCCACACCGTATTTCCAGCGGAAATGCAGTTTTTCTAGTTATTTTTCTTCTTCCGTACGTTTTTCGGCACTACAAGGATCCTACAAATTTTGTCCTACAAAAATAAAACTTATACCACTAAATTCAGCTCATTCAGCACATGCTGGCTTATCAAAAATAATTTTGCTAATATTAATATTTTACAAATTATTCAACTTTTTCTACAAATATTTTCCCATTTGAAATACATTGTACAAACTTAAAATCTTTCTACAAAACTTCTACAAACATTCTACATTTTAAACTACTTCTACTACTACTACAAACTTCATTCAAACTTCAAATTGTACAAAAAATACTAAACTACTAAACTCGTATTTAACTTTTTTAAAAATCTTTTACCGTTTTTAAACTATCAAGGCTCAAAGGTGAGAGGGGTTTTGCTCAAAATTCAGCTCTTATAATGAGTGTGTGTGGCATGGAATGCTTTCACCCAGAGTGGATGACATCATCAGCCAGAGTGTGAGGGAGAGAAAAAATCGGTCAAAAAATAAAACGTAAACTGCTCCCGTGGCCACAAATTTCACACTACAGACACGATTCATACATCAAAACGTAGGAAAATTTGTCGGCGTCGCATAGATACCACTGCTGAAGCTGTCGGTATTATAGTTTTGGCCTGACACCGAAAAGATCGGCCCCAGGACCGATCAACTGTCCCATTGACTCCAATGTTAATTTGAGAGGAGAAATGACGAGAAGCAGCAGGGAGCATATACTCTTTACACGATGATTCAGACCAGAGTTTTTAACATTTCGCTCTCAAACTGGGCACAGAACTGGCCGAGAAGTAGCCGCCGCTCACGAATATTTCGGATTTTGGATACGACGCACGGTTTGGGATTTGAGGCGATTTGTTCGCAGGGAAGTCATTCAGAGACTTTCCATGTACTTTCCCTCTCTCCCTCTCTGCGGGACAGCACAGCTGTGACTAATTACCTGCAGCTGCCCATGGTTGCTTAGCAACCTTAAGCCTGCCTGAGGGAGCAGAGAGGGGAGGGGCTGTTTTCACTGTTGTTGATTTTAATCAATGAATATCAAGGCTTCTGTATCACACAGTCACACACACACACACACACACACACACACACACACACACACAGACACACACACATCTACAGAAATAAAATAATTTTACACTTTATTATTCTAATTATTTCAGCTAATTTCACACTTTATTATACTGTTCTACATATTTCACACATTAAGCTCCTATTCTACTTAGTTCAGCTAATTTCACAAATTATGCTATTCTACTTTTTCAGCTAATTTCACACTATTATACTGTTCTACATATTTCACACATTAAGCTCCTATTCTACTTATTTCAGCTAATTTCACAAATGATTATGCTATTCTACTTTTTCAGCTAATTTCACGCTATTATACTGTTCTACATATTTCACACATTAAGCTCCTATTCTACTTATTTCAGCTAATTTCACAAATTATGCTATTCTACTTTTTCAGCTAATTTCACACTATTATACTGTTTTATATATTTCACACATTAAGCTCCTATTCTACTTATTTCAGCTAATTTCACAAATGATTATGCTATTCTACTTTTTCAGCTAATTTCACGCTATTATACTGTTCTACATATTTCACACATTAAGCTCCTATTCTACTTATTTCAGCTAATTTCACAAATTATGCTATTCTACTTTTTCAGCTAATTTCACACTATTATACTGTTTTACATATTTCACACATTAAGCTCCTATTCTACTTATTTCAGCTAATTTCACAAATTATTATGCTATTCTACTTTTTAGCTAATTTCACACTATTTACTGTTCTACATATTTCACACATTAAGCTCCTATTCTACTTATTTCAGCTAATTTCAGTTTGTTCTACTACTAAAGTTTACCTTTCATACAAATTTCTACAGTATTACACAACATTGTACCACTTCATTAGTGTGGGGGCCTAGAAGGATTGTACCACTTCATATTATTCTACTGTTTTCAGCGTATTTCACATTTTGTACACCTGTGTCATTTGGCCTTTTCAAGGTTTATTGTATAGAGACGGCCCAAAGAGTGATTCAAGAGGAATGTGACTCAAGAGCGTGCCTGAGGGAGCAGAGAGGGAGGGGCTGTTTTCACTGTTGTTGATGTCATCCATGAATATCAAGGAGGACGGCCAAAGAGTGATTCAAGAGGAAGGTGACTCAGATGACATGGTGGGGGAACGTGGTGCGACGACGGGCGGCAGATGGCCCCCACACCGTATTTCCAGCGGAAATGCAGTTTTTCTAGTTATATTTTCTTCTTCCGTACGTTTTTCGGTACTCCAAGGATCCTACAAATTTTGTCCTACAAAAATAAAACTTATATCACTACATTCAGCTCATTCAGCACATTCTGGCTTATCAAAAATAATTTTGCTAATATTAATATTTTACAAATTATTCAACTTTTTCTACAAATCTTTTCCCATTTGAAATACATTGTACAAACTTAAAATCTTTCTACAAAACTTCTACAAACATTCTACATTTTAAACTACTTCTACTACTACTACAAACTTCATTCAAACTTCAAATTGTACAAAAATACTAACTACTAAACTCGTATTTAACTTTTTTAAAATCTTTTACCGTTTTTAAACTATCAAGGCTCAAAGGTGAGAGGGGTTTTGCTCAAAATTCAGCTCTTATAATGAGTGTGTGTGGCATGGAATGCTTTCACCCAGAGTGGATGACATCATCAGCCAGAGTGTGAGGGAGAGAAAAAATCGGTCAAAAAATAAAACGTAAACTGCTGCCTGTGGCCACAAATTTCACACTACAGACACGATTCATACATCAAAACGTAGGAAAATTTGTCGGCGTCGCATAGATACCACTGCTGAAGCTGTCGGTATTATAGTTTTGGCCTGACACAGAAAAGATCGGCCCCAGGACCGATCAACTGTCCCATTGACTCCAATGTTAATTTGAGAGGAGAAATGACGAGAAGCAGCAGGGAGCATATACTCTTTACACGATGATTCAGACCAGAGTTTTTAACATTTCGCTCTCAAACTGGGCACAGAACTGGTCGAGAAGTAGCCGCCGCTCACGAATATTTCGGATTTTGGATACGACGCACGGTTTGGGATTTGAGGCGATTTGTTCGCAGGGAAGTCATTCAGAGACTTTCCATGTACTTTCCCTCTCTCCCTCTCTGCGGGACAGCACAGCTGTGACTAATTACCTGCAGCTGCCCATGGTTGCTTGGCAACCTTAAGCGTGCCTGAGGGAGCAGAGAGGGGAGGGGCTGTTTTCACTGTTGTTGATGTAATCCATGACTTTCAAGGCTTCTGTATCACACAGTCACACACACACACACACAGACACACACACACACACACAGACACACACACATCTACACACACACAGACACACACACATCTACAGAAATAAAATAATTTTACACTTTATTATTCTAATTATTTCAGCTAATTTCACACTTTATTATACTGTTCTACATATTTCACACATTAAGCTCCTATTCTACTTATTTCAGCTAATTTCACAAATTATGCTATTCTACTTTTTCAGCTAATTTCACACTATTATACTGTTCTACATATTTCACACATTAAGCTCCTATTCTACTTATTTCAGCTAATTTCACAAATTATGCTATTCTACTTTTTCAGCTAATTTCACACTATTATACTGTTTTACATATTTCACACATTAAGCTCCTATTCTACTTATTTCAGCTAATTTCACAAATTATGCTATTCTACTTTTTCATCTAATTTCACACTATTATACTGTTTTACATATTTCACACATTAAGCTCCTATTCTACTTATTTCAGCTAATTTCACAAATTATGCTATTCTACTTTTTCAGCTAATTTCACACTATTATACTGTTCTACATATTTCACACATTAAGCTCCTATTCTACTTATTTCAGCTAATTTCACAAATTATTATGCTATTCTACTTTTTCAGCTAATTTCACGCTATTATACTGTTCTACATATTTCACACATTAAGCTCCTATTCTACTTATTTCAGCTAATTTCAGTTTGTTCTACTCCTAAAGTTCTACCTTTTCATACAAATTTCTACAGTATTACACAACATTGTACCACTTCATTAGTGTGGGGGCCTAGAAGGATTGTACCACTTCATATTATTCTACTGTTTTCAGCGTATTTCACATTTTGTACACCTGTGTCATTTGGCCTTTTCAAGGTTTATTGTATAGAGACGGCCAAAGAGTGACTCAAGAGGAATGTGACTCAAGAGCGTGCCTGAGGGAGCAGAGAGGGGAGGGGCTGTTTTCACTGTTGTTGATGTCATCCATGAATATCAAGGAGGACGGCCAAAGAGTGATTCAAGAGGAAGGTGACTCAAGAGGAATGTGACTCAAGATGAATGTGGGGGAACGTGGTGCGACGACGGGCGGCAGATGGCCCCCACACCGTATTTCCAGCGGAAATGCAGTTTTTCTAGTTAGTGTGGGGGCCTAGAAGGCGCCCACACTATTGTTCTTCAAATCTTTATTATTATTATTATTATTTTTCTTCTTCCGTACGTTTTTCGGCACTACAAGGATCCTACAAATTTTGTTCTACAAAAATAAAACTTATATCACTAAATTCAGCTCATTCAGCACATTCTGGCTTATCAAAAATAATTTTGCTAATATTAATATTTTACAAATTATTCAACTTTTCTACAAATATTTTCCCATTTGAAATACATTGTACAAACTTAAAATCTTTCTACAAAACTTCTACAAACATTCTACATTTTAAACTACTTCTACTACTACTACAAACTTCATTCAAACTTCAAATTGTACAAAAAATACTAAACTACTAAACTCGTATTTAACTTTTTAAAAATCTTTTACCGTTTTTAAACTATCAAGGCTCAAAGGTGAGAGGGGTTTTGCTCAAAATTCAGCTCTTATAATGAGTGTGTGTGGCATGGAATGCTTTCACCCAGAGTGGATGACATCATCAGCCAGAGTGTGAGGGAGAGAAAAAATCGGTCAAAAAATAAAACGTAAACTGCTGCTGTGGCCACAAATTTCACACTACAGACACGATTCATACATCAAAACGTAGGAAAATTTGTCGGCGTCGCATAGATACCACTGCTGAAGCTGTCGGTATTATAGTTTTGGCCTGACACCGAAAAGATCGGCCCCAGGACCGATCAACTGTCCCATTGACTCCAATGTTAATTTGAGAGGAGAAATGACGAGAAGCAGCAGGGAGCATATACTCTTTACACGATGATTCAGACCAGAGTTTTTAACATTTCGCTCTCAAACTGGGCACAGAACTGGCCGAGAAGTAGCCGCCGCTCACGAATATTTCGGATTTTGGATACGACGCACGGTTTGGGATTTGAGGCGATTTGTTCGCAGGGAAGTCATTCAGAGACTTTCCATGTACTTTCCCTCTCTCCCTCTCTGCGGGACAGCACAGCTGTGACTAATTACCTGCAGCTGCCCATGGTTGCTTAGCAACCTTAAGCCTGCCTGAGGGAGCAGAGAGGGGAGGGGCTGTTTTCACTGTTGTTGATTTTAATCAATGAATATCAAGGCTTCTGTATCACACAGTTACACACACACACACAGACACACATACACACAACACAGACACACACACATCTACAGAAATAAAATAATTTTACACTTTATTATTCTAATTATTTCAGCTAATTTCACACTTTATTATACTGTTCTACATATTTCACACATTAAGCTCCTATTCTACTTATTTCAGCTAATTTCACAAATTATGCTATTCTACTTTTTTCAGCTAATTTCACACTATTATACTGTTCTACATATTTCACACATTAAGCTCCTATTCTACTTATTTCAGCTAATTTCACAAATTATGCTATTCTACTTTTTCAGCTAATTTCACACTATTATACTGTTCTACATATTTCACACATTAAGCTCCTATTCTACTTATTTCAGCTAATTTCACAAATTATGCTATTCTACTTTTTCAGCGAATTTCACACTATTATACTGTTTTACATATTTCACACATTAAGCTCCTATTCTACTTATTTCAGCTAATTTCACAAATTATGCTATTCTACTTTTTCAGCTAATTTCACACTATTATACTGTTCTACATATTTCACACATTAAGCTCCTATTCTACTTATTTCAGCTAATTTCAGTTTGTTCTACTACTAAAGTTCTACCTTTTCATACAAATTTCTACAGTATTACACAACATTGTACCACTTCATTAGTGTGGGGGCCTAGAAGGATTGTACCACTTCATATTATTCTACTGTTTTCAGCGTATTTCACATTTTGTACACCTGTGTCATTTGGCCTTTTCAAGGTTTATTGTATAGAGACGGCCAAAGAGTGACTCAAGAGGAATGTGACTCAAGAGCGTGCCTGAGGGAGCAGAGAGGGGAGGGGCTGTTTTCACTGTTGTTGATGTCAACCATGAATATCAAGGAGGACGGCCAAAGAGTGATTCAAGAGGAAGGTGACTCAAGATGAATGTGGGGGAACGCGGTGCGACGACGGGCGGCAGATGGCCCCCACACCGTATTTCCAGCGGAAATGCAGTTTTTCTAGTTATTTTTCTTCTTCCGTACGTTTTTCGGTTCTCCAAGGATCCTACAAATTTTGTCCTACAAAAATAAAACTTATACCACTACATTCAGCTCATTCAGCACATGCTGGCTTATCAAAAATAATTTTGCTAATATTAATATTTTACAAGTTATTCAACTTTTTCTACAAATTTTTTCCCCATTTGAAATACATTGTACAAACTTAAAATCTTTCTACAAACCTTCTACAAAACATTCTACATTTTAAACTACTTCTACTACTACTACAAACTTCATTCAAACTTCAAATGTACAAAAATACTAACTACTAAACTCGTATTTAACTTTTTTAAAATCTTTTTACCGTTTTAAACTATCAAGGCTCAAAGGTGAGAGGGGTTTTGCTCAAAATTCAGCTCTTATAATGAGTGTGTGTGGCATGGAATGCTTTCACCCAGAGTGGATGACATCATCAGCCAGAGTGTGAGGGAGAGAAAAATCGGTCAAAAATAAAACGTAAACTGCTGCCGTGGCCACAAATTTCACACTACAGACACGATTCATACATCAAAACGTAGGAAAATTTGTCGGCGTCGCATAGATACCACTGCTGAAGCTGTCGGTATTATAGTTTTGGCCTGACACAGAAAAGATCGGCCCCAGGACCGATCCAGCTCTCCCTATGAGTCTCAATGTTAATTTGAGAGGAGAAATGACGAGAAGCAGCAGGGAGCATATACTCTTTACACGATGATTCAGACCAGAGTTTTTAACATTTCGCTCTCAAACTGGGCACAGAACTGGCCGAGAAGTAGCCGCCGCTCACGAATATTCGGATTTTGGATACGACGCACGGTTTGGGATTTGAGGCGATTTGTTCGCAGGGAAGTCATTCAGAGACTTCCATGTACTTTCCCTCTCTCCCTCTCTGCGGGACAGCACAGCTGTGACTAATTACCTGCAGCTGCCCATGGTTGCTTAGCAACCTTAAGCCTGCCTGAGGGAGCAGAGAGGGGAGGGCTGTTTTCACTGTTGTTGATTTTAATCAATGAATATCAAGGCTTCTGTATCACACAGTCACACACACAGACACACACACACAACACATCTACAGAAATAAAATAATTTTACACTTTATTATTCTAATTATTTCAGCTAATTTCACACTTTATTATACTGTTCTACATATTTCACACATTAAGCTACTATTCTACTTATTTCAGCTAATTTCACAAATTATGCTATTCTACTTTTTTCAGCTAATTTCACACTATTATACTGTTCTACATATTTCACACATTAAGCTCCTATTCTACTTATTTCAGCTAATTTCACAAATTATGCTATTCTACTTTTTCAGCTAATTTCACACTATTATACTGTTCTACATATTTCACACATTAAGCTCCTATTCTACTTATTTCAGCTAATTTCACAAATTATGCTATTCTACTTTTTCAGCTAATTTCACACTATTATACTGTTCTACATATTTCACACATTAAGCTCATATTCTACTTATTTCAGCTAATTTCACAAATTATTATGCTATTCTACTTTTTCAGCTAATTTCACGCTATTATACTGTTCTACATATTTCACACATTAAGCTCCTATTCTACTTATTTCAGCTAATTTCAGTTTGTTCTACTACTAAAGTTCTACCTTTTCATACAAATTTTCTACAGTATTACACAACATTGTACACTTCATTAGTGTGGGGGCCTAGAAGGATTGTACCACTTCATATTATTTCTACTATTTTCAGCGTATTTCACATTTTTTACACATGTGTCATTTGGCCTTTTCAAGGTTTATTGTATAGAGACGGCCAAAGAGTGACTCAAGAGGAATGTGACTCAAGAGCGTGCCTGAGGGAGCAGAGAGGGGAGGGGCTGTTTTCACTGTTGTTGATGTCATCCATGAATATCAAGGAGGACGGCCAAAGAGTGATTCAAGAGGAAGGTGACTCAAGATGAATGTGGGGGAACGTGGTGCGACGACGGGCGGCAGATGGCCCCCACACCGTATTTCCAGCGGAAATGCAGTTTTTCTAGTTAATTGATGGAGTAGAGTGAAGGATTTTTTTTTTTTCTGCTGAGGGAGAGAAGGAAGGAGCAGAGTGCAAACCAAGTGTTACCTCTGATCTTTGGGAGTGTCAGCAGGTCAGTGAGCCAAAGGAAAACACTGCTGTAGCTGCCGCTTTGAACCAGCCTCAAAGACTGACCTGAGGAGGCTGGAGAAATGGATGAGGACAGGGAGGAAAAAGAGAGAGAGAAAAAGATGAGGGGAAGGCCAGGAATAACTGTCCATGGAGAGAAAACTGGTGGGATTACAGAGAGCATGACGGGAGATGACAACAGAATGAGAAGATAGATTTGAAGATTATGGACAGAGAAAACAGAAAGAAAGAAAGAAAGAAAGAAAGAAAGAAAGAAAGAAAGAAAAAGAGCCCATTTGGTCCTCAATCAGGACTGTTTGTATGCCCATGCATTCAGGCAGTCAGTCAGTGCAGGAATATTCTGTTGTGTGTTAGATGAGTAGATTAATCCTCTTCTCATGTCTGTAAATATGAAGCTAGAGACTGTTACCTTAATGTGGCAGGTCGTCCCCCTCCCTGCCACTATATGGCACTGTGCCAAGGTATAGATGGTCCTGCTCTTTTTGACTCACCTTTGGTGTCGCAAGCACCTGGGCCAGTTATTGCAGCTCTACAGAGGTGCCACCAGTCTACCACCTCAGATTCTCGGCGCCCGACTGGTACTGTGAGGGTTAGGGGAAAGCAAGCTGTGCGCATTCCTGGTGGGGTGATGAAGCTGGTTGCTAGCACTTGCTCCCAGCAGTTTTCTGGTCAGGGTATACTATTTGAGCCCCTTGAATCAGGTCTACCAGCTGGGTTGCTAGCCTCTCCCTGCCTAGTACAAGTTGTCCGGGGTACCGTGCATATCCCTGTCGTCAATGTCGGGACGACTGAGGTGGTTCTTTATCCACGGACTGGTCTCGGCATATTGGGTGCTGCCCAGGTCATCAGCCTGCCAGCAGGTGTGACTGAGGAGGAGCCTACTTTGGTGACTATTTCTTCCCAAACTGTTGTCCCCTCAGTATCAGGTCAGCTTGAGTCTCTTGACTTGTCCATGCTGCCCGAGCAAGAGCAGCCAGGCGTAAGGTCTCTGCTCCATAAGTATCGGTTGGTCTTTTCAGCCCATGATGGTGACTTGGGCTGCACCAACCTCATTTCTCATGACATTCCTTTGCTGGATGATGTCCCAGTCAGGCAGAGGTATCGACGCATCCCTCCATCGGAATACAAGGCAGTGAAGGCGCATATTAACCAGCTTCTCGAGTCTCAGGTCATCAGGGAGAGCAGTAGTCCCTATGCGTCGCCCATTGTTTTGGTTCGAAAGAAAGATGGGAGTTTGCGTCTGTGTGTGGACTACCGCCATCTCAACAGCAAGACTAGGAAGGATGCCTTCCCTCTGCCTCGCATTGAGGAAAGCTTGGATGCGCTGTCTGGGGCCCGCTGGTTCTCTACGATCGATCTGGCCAGTGGCTACAATCAGGTCCCGGTTTCAGAGAAGGACCGGCCCAAAACTGCCTTTTGTACACCTTTTGGCCTTTTTGAGTTTAACCGCATGCCTTTTGGCTTGTGTAATGCCCCAGGCACCTTCCAGTGGCTCATGCAGAGGATGTTTGGCGACCAGCAGGGTCAGTCTTTATTGCTTTATCTGGACGACATTGTCGTCTACTCCTCCTCTGTTGAGCAACATCTTCAGCGGCTGGAAATGGTGCTTGGTCGGCTCCAGAAGGAGGGCCTTAAAGCAAAGCTGGAGAAGTGTGCATTTTTCCAACAGGAAGTTGGTTATTTAGGCCATGTCATCTCGAGCCTGGGAGTTGCCACAGACCCCAAAAAGATTGAGGCTGTGGCTAACTGGCGGCGCCCCAGTCATGTTTCTGAAGTACGTTCTTTTCTGGGCTTTGCCAGCTACTACCGGCGCTTTGTAAGTGGCTTTGCCAAGCTGGCGGGTCCTCAGGTCTAGCTTTGGGTGCTGCATGGACGCCACAGTGCGAGGAGAGTTTCGAGGCTTTGAAATCCAGGTTGATTTCAGCCCCGGTGCTAACCTATGCTGATTTTTCACGGCCTTTTATTCTAGAGATCGATGCCAGCCACAGTGGCCTTGGCGCTGTCCTCTCCCAGGAGACGGACCGTGGCGTGAGACCGGTGGCCTACGCCAGCAGGGGTCTTCGGCCCACTGAGCGCAATATGTCCAACTACAGCTCTATGAAGCTGGAATTTCTTGCACTCAAGTGGGCCATGACGGAGAAGTTCCGGGAGTATTTGTTGGGGCATAAGTGCATCGTCTTCACTGACAACAACCCACTGAGTTACTTGCAGTCTGCTAAATTGGGAGCCACTGAACATAGGTGGGCTGCCCAGCTCGCAGCCTTTGATTTTGACATCAAATATCGCTCAGGCCGCAGTAACGGAAATGCAGATGCACTGTCGCGGCAGTATGCACCTGGTTCCCACCAACTTTCGGAGTCCTTGCCTGGCACCTCGGTCCCCAGCAGCCTTCAGCATGGCCCACCTCCAGCTCCTTTGACATCGGCCACTCAGTCTGTGGTCTCAGTCCTTCCCTCTCACTCTGCGGCCGATCTTCATTCTATGCAGGAGGCTGATCCCCTCTTGCAGGAGGTGCTTGTGTTCTGGCGGCGGAAGGTTCCGCCCACCCCGACAGAAAAGCGACAGCTCCCCAAGTCAGCTTTGGCACTTTTCCGTCAGTGGAACCGTCTAGTAGAGCAAGACGGTGTCCTCTTTCGTACGGCCTTCCGTTCAGATGGGGGTGAGGAGTTTCTCCAACTCATTCTGCCTGCTGCGCTGAAACAGGAGGTGTTGAATCAGTTGCATCAAGAGCATGGCCATCAAGGCGTAGAGCGGACCACTGAGTTGGTCCGACAACGCTGTTACTGGCCCGGGATGTCGTCTGACATAAAGCAGTGGGTCCTTGGTTGCCAGCGTTGCCAAGTTGCTAAGGGCGCAGGTCACGGGTCACATAGCTTTATGGGTCATCTGCTCGCTTCCCGACCAAACGAGATCCTGGCCATTAATTTCACACTCTTAGAGCCTTCTCGGAATGGGTGTGAAAACGTTATGGTCATGACAGATGTATTTAGTAAATTTACAGTGGCCATCCCCACTCGGGACCAACGGGCCCCTACCGTGGCCCAGGTCTTGATTTCAGAGTGGTTTTACAAGTTTGGTGTTCCGAGCCGTTTGCATTCGGACCAGGGAAGGAGCTTTGAGAGTTCGCTGATTCACCAGCTCTGCCTGTTATATGGCGTTGCTAAATCTCGTACTACCCCTTACCACCCAGCGGGTAATGGTCAATGTGAACGGTTTAATCGGACTCTCCATAACCTTCTTCGTACCCTCCCAGTCTCCCGGAAACGGGATTGGACTGCCTGTTTGCCACAGGTGCTCTATTGTTATAACACAACCCCTCATCAGGGCACAGGTGAATCCCCATTCTACCTGATGTTTGGACAGGAACCTCGTCTGCCAGTCGACTTTCTCCTGGGGCGCGTCCAGGATCCCATACCAGGCCAGGTACAGGACTGGTTGGCGGAGCACCAGGCCAGACTCAGGGTGGCTTTCGAGGGTGCTCGTGAGAGGTTGTTGGCTGCTGCTGGCCGACGGAAGGAGCGGCATGATCAGCACGTCCGGGAGGCACGCCTTCCAGTGGGGCAGTTGGTATACTTGAGGGACCACAGTGTTAGAGGGCGTCAGAAAATTCAAGATCTCTGGAGCTCTGTGGTCTATCAGGTTGTGAGGGCCCCCGCTGATGACGGAGCAGTTTACACTATTGCACCCGTGACCAATCTACACCAGGTCCGCACTGTACACCGGGACAGTCTCAAGGCTATAGTCCAGCCTGGAGCTGCTAATCCTCCACCAACAAGCCCCTCTCCTCTTGCTCCGGCAGCACTGGATGGTGAGTCCTTCAGTGACAACGAACTATGGTTTTTGGTTGCTGAGGAGCCTTGCTTGCCACCAGTAGCTGTCCCTGTCGCCTCTATAGACCCTCCTGTGGTGACTCCTGGGCTGGGTGGTCCTGCTCTGGAAACATCTCCAGTGTGTGGAGGTCTGGTACCAGCAACCTCGTCGTCGTCCCCAGCTGACCAGCCAAGTACTAGTCAACAGGCTTTGCGGAGAACAGCTCGTGTTACAGCTGGCCATCATTCCAATGTAAATCATCTCCCTCAGTCTATCCGCCATCAGAATAATGCTGTTGGCAGAGGTGCAGGTCCTGTATCTAACGCTCAGATTGCCATTTTCAGGCCTTGGAATTAGTTGCCATTGTGTTTTTGTCCATCATCGAGCCGATGATGCAAAAGGGGAGGGTAGATGTGGCAGGTCGTCCCCCTCCCTGCCACTATATGGCACTGTGCCAAGGTACTTGATACAGGTAGGCACAATGCGCGCCCCTATATATAGAGGTGTGGGCACGGGCGATTCCCTCTTTCTTCCACTCCCTGGGGTCGGTTGTGGCCTGTGGCGTGGCCATCGTGGTGGTTGGGCATCATACGGTCCCTCCTCAGCGCGACCGGTTGTCGTGGCCTTAGATGCTAATAGCTAAGAACCAATAATTTCCTGTGGGTATAAATACCCCAGGTGGCGTTGTCGCAACATCCCCCTTGCTCTTGCCACATTCAGACTGGAAGCAGGGTAGCCTGGCTCTGTCCATTGCTAACAAAAATACACCTACCAGCACCGTTGAGGCTAAGTAATGAACACATTATATCTGACACGTAGTAATCTTACAGGGCAGTTATGTGCCAGACTATTTCTTGGCCGGGTGCAGTAACTTCACTCACAGATTACTTTGGATAGAGTCAGGCTGGCTGTTTCTCTACCTCTCTCTGCTTATAGCCTTTATGCTAAGCTAAGCTAACATCCTCATGTATGGAGCATATATTTAGCATACAGATATAAGACTAACATTGATGTTATCCAACTTTGAACACAAAAGAAATAAAACAGACTATACAGACAGCAGGCTGCTACTAAGTATTCCCGTCAGCAGGATAACACAGTATAACAATATAACAATACAGACTAAGGAATAATTCATCCTAGACAGTGCCCTCATTTAAGATCCCAGTGACCTCAGGGGAAAAACTTTAAATTGTGATATGCGATGCAGTCAAATTTGATACTGATATGTTGTGATGCTAAACTGAACATGTGAGAGAAGGATCGGCCGAAATAGAGTTCATAAAAATAGGCAGCACGACTGTGAGTTTGAGACTGTGTGGTCTGTGGACTGAAAGCTGTAGTATACGGTCAGTTTCAAGCCATACATCCAGCACATCATTAGTGCATCTCCTACATTAATATGTAAGGACCATTTCCTCGCCAAGAAACTATAAAATACAGAGCGACACACCCACAGAAACACACAAACACACTGCCAGTTACTTTCTCTCTCTCTCTCTCTCTCTCTCTCTGTCTCTCTCTCTCTCTATCTGCATTTTCACCAGCTCTGCATTTCCCCTATAGTCTTCATTTGGGTGGCTAGGTTGGCTTGGCAGGGCAGCAGTATTGGGTCCAGCCCTAATGAAGAGCATTGATCCTTGTTGGGTTATGAGCAGGCTTTAGTGGCCGTGTTGAGATGTTAATAAGCCTGGCCTTATTCCGGAGGAGCTTTAATTAGCCTGTTGGAAATTTGCTTACGGGGCGCACTGTCACTCTGTTGTGGCACACATTGCTGAACACACACTCACACACACACACATTCAGAAGAGGTCGTGCACAAGCAACTGTGCGCAAGGGCAGCTGCACAGATTTACTCTCTCTCTCTCTCACACACACACACAAACACACACACACATATACATATACAGTCACTCATTTCATGGACCACTGAGATGGCGATCAAAACAACATTCTCCATTTATTCAATTAATATAGTTTCATTAGCGGGCCAGGCAGTGTGAATTCAGTTACTCGTGCCACCCCCCCCCCCCACACACACTCATCTTCATCATCCCTGTGCTGTATGTACTTCCTGTTCTTTTATTCTTTGTCCTCATCATCACCATCCTGCTCGTGGTTCCTCACGTTTCTCATAACCCAACAAGGATCAGTGCAGAGTGCACAGTGTGCATATTTGTTCTTTAAAGGGTACAATATTTCACTGTAATATATGAAGGAGCTGTTTGATGTAGCACAAAAGGTAACGTAAACTAAGAGCATGCGCCCTACAACTCCACAATAAGCTAACATCAGACACTGGACTTTTCTGGTTCTGGTTCCCCGGCTGAGAAAGGCAAATGAGTTTGTCTCTCTCGTGTTTTTTTCACCATAAACATATCCTGAAACCTTGGCACCAGATCTAAAAGCCAAAATACAAGTCACCTCATTATATAAAGTAAAAATTCCATTGACTTTATTGCCAGTAATTGGAAAAATATGGCTCTCCACTATCAAATCTAACAGCAGTAGCATTTATTAAAGGACTAAAGTGAATAATGATTGAAATACATTGGCTCTGTTTGTTTGTTACAAGCTTATAAATTGCAAACACACAGTGGCACTGCAAAGTACTGAATGAAAATCTTTTTCACAGTAAAGAGTCGGTCAACGGTCTCATTTATCAGACATGCTAGTGGCATGAATAGCAGTTGGTCAGTTGGTTAGTCCATCACTTAACTTAAGTATCTCAGCAACTGGATGGATTGCGGTGAAATCTTAGTAGTCAAACCTCCACCAGCTCCCAGCTAATCCCAAAAAATAGGCCAAGAGGTGGAGCGTGGGTGGAGTCGAGGTGGACTAAATGAGCCTGGATACTCAGACAAATCACCTGGAAATGTTAGTTAAAATGACCTCATTCTTTATTCTGCATAACTTTAAGTCTTAATATCATTTGAACTGGTGAGTTGTATATAAATTAACCCTCAATACAGTGAACGGGGAAATTAGCTACAGAGACCAAAACTCTTTTGTACCAGGCTGTAAACATGTTTATTTTATTTTTTTGGCACAGCTGTGATGGCGTCTTTACTAAGGTGCCACTTGGATTAGTAGGAAATAAATGTTAGCATGCTAACATGCTAAACCATTATGGCATTGTTAGCACAGTGCTGTTAAGCATTTAGCAAAGAGTACAACCTCGTGGAGCTCTTAGCTGGCTGTACATTCTGAAGCCATAATTCCACAACATAATAAGCCTCAGTTAGCTTTTGTTTCCTCGACTTTGTTTTCCAGTGTACAGATACTTTGGACAGTACTCCCTCAGTGTAGGTGGAGGAGATTATGAGAACAATGCTGCTGGGAAAGCTTTTGATCGTTTTTAGCCTGTTTAACTGACAAGCTGTAATCTTGCCAGAATGACAACTTGACTCCTCTCTTTTTCCTCTCCTCCACTGACATTCACCGCCACTCTCTATCGCTCATCCACACATTAACTACGCACATAAAAAAGAGCTGATACTCTTATAAAAGTGGATTCTTGATAAGTCTGCACAAAGTCAATTGACCATGGCATGGTTTAGCAGGCTGCCATTTTTGAGTGAATAAAAAAATGTGGTTGCCATTGATTATGGCTTGGCTTAGCTTTAAAAATGGGCTTTTGCAGGATGTCCCATGTTGGGCGACCAACTAGTTGTCTGTAGTGTCATTTTTTGTGTCAGCCCAGCTCTGTTGGAACCCTGTTGGTTTATGGCTGGGACTTGAATCCTTATATATGGAGTTTCCATGCTCTCTCCATGGCTGTATGACTTTTATGCAGGTGGTCTGGCTTTTTCTCACAGTCCAAAGACATGTAAGTGAATTGGTGGCTCTAAATTGCCTCTGTGTGTCAGCCCTGCGACGACCTGGTGAACCTGTATCAGTGACTTTGGCTCCAGACCCCCACATCCCTGCAAGACATAAGCAGTTATATATAATGATAATGGTATACCTTTGAATGTGAATACCTTTGAATCCAGAATAAGAGTGACTGAAAGATTGCCATGTGTCATGCAGAGGAAAGATGGCAGGAAACTGATGGGCTGTACAGGAGAGTCATTCCTCACATGTAAATTCTGAAAAGACAAAACAATCAGTTGCACATATTCCAGCTGATCTGCTGCTGGTCCCAGTCTACTTGTATAAACTCCCTTCTACAGTAGTTTTATATTCATGTGTTTCCATTCACTGCTGCTGAACCGTACCTTCTATGTTTGTTTTTTTTAAGATTTTAAGATTTCTTCTCTATTTTTCTGTGATGCCAGTTAAAGTCCATTGATTTATATTGTCAAAGAGTGAAATGGTTAAACCATTTCAGTTTAGTTCTTATAGGGTTAAAGAGGTTTTTATTGAACAGCAGCAGCCCACAGCAGTGCAGCCATCGTCTCATCAGATAAAAGCCAGCATTTCTCCCAGCAGAGATCAATGAGTTGAGGCCTTTTTTCCTGAAAACACACAACTGTGGTCTCTCAGCAGACTGACTGACTGCAGGTCTCAGTCTCAGTCTGGCTGGAAAACAGAATAAACAGACTGGGCAGCTTGGACAAAGAAATGTCTGCTCTTTTGCTTGTGGGATTGTGCACATGAAGACATTTGTGTGTGTATACATGTACAATTTGTCTATGCTTGATGGTGCTTGTGAGTATGCAAGAGCGTATGATCACCCCTTGCAGCATGGGAGAAAAAAGGATGTTCTCTGTTGCTGGCTGCTCACAGGGGACTCTTTGTAAAACACAGGGCAGTAGTCTGTTCATCAGTGTCACAGACTGTGGCTATTACTAGCCCAAGCTCTCCTCATCCATGGTCATGGGCTATTGACCCCCCACTTGGACTAGACAAGCCTGCTAGGGCAGAGGGGGATTGGAAGGCAGGAAGTGTTGGCATCCTCTGTCGTGTCAAGCTGTCTGTAATTATTGAGCTCAGTGACGAGCTGTAACTCAACATATCAGTAATTAGGCCACATCTTTTTGAAGATTAATTTATTTTTAATATGTTTACATAAAAAAAAATTGTAGTGACACAACTGCAGTTCCCCTCATCTCCACACAGATGATGATTTTTATGGCAAGCATGAGCCTCTCAATGTTGGCCTCCTGTATCCAGAACCTTCTTCCTGGTCGTAGGTGGTTGGGAACCTTAATGGTTCTCCTAGTTGCTCTGTGTTTGCTAACACAGCGATTTTAACTTTATAATTTGATGAAATGTTAATGTTGTGTTTACATCTTGTTAGGCTGACCTAACTAATAGTAATAATAACTAGTAATAATCCAAAGTGCCTAACTTTTCAAACAAAGTCTTCATATCAAAATGATTTGCATCCACATCAGTCCACATTACCATCGTGCTCAGAGATACAGGCAGGTGAGTTCTGATATCATGATGACTAAACTTTGTTAGCTGGCAGAAGCTGTGTGTCCAACTGAGACGTGACAGAATCCACAGGACGTTTTGATGACAGTTTAGGACCTGGACCAGAGTCCTGCTTTATAGCTGATCCTGACCAAAAAAAAAAACACTTTCCCACTCATGATTGATGCATCACAGATCAACATTACAAATGTTACCCAGACAATTAAGCTGACATTTTGTGTTTGTAGTTTATTTTTTAATGGCACCAATTTGTAAATGGGAGACTCGTTGTTGAGAATTCATGTAAGAACCTGTGAAGTCCCAGCCTGTAAAGTGTACTTTACAACTGTTGGTCTGGTCCCAGGTCTGTAAAGGTCTTGTTGTTGTTGATATGCTGACCTCAGTGCTGTCCAAGAATAGCTACCTGGGCAGGACCCCTAGAGCCACATTCTAATAAACAGTATGGGGATCGCTAGGACACATGCATACTGTCTGTCTGCTCCCCTCTCTCTCTCTCTCTCTCTCTCTCTCTCTCTCTCTCTCTCTCTCTCTCCTCTCTCTCTCTCTCTCTCTCTATATAACAAGCTCAAATTTCCCTCATGCAGAAACTCCCTGTAGTCAAAAACAGCTTTGGACAGCAAACCTGAACGGCCCAGGGCTGCAAGGACACACTGCTCAGAATTCGATGAAGCATTTATTAATAGACAGTGAGTTTGTCTATGTATGCACTATATACCGCGCCTGGACATAAATTGCTTACAATTCTTGGAGGATTGTAGACATAACGCAAAGATATGATTACTAGAAATAATAAATTACATTATGCTTTGTGTAGTAAATTGCCAAGCTCTGGTAAAAAAAAAAAAATGTTTTCTCTTCTCTGTCTTTCCACCTCCTCCCCACACACACATTCTGAAACTCACTCAATCTGTCTCTCCATCACACACATGCGCGCACACGCACCCACACACACACACACACACACACCTGAGTGGGGTGGCGTAGTGCCTCGGAGGCCCACTTAGTGGCTGTGTGGATTTGATGAGAAGGGCCTTTTGCTTTATTTAGTGAAGTGCTGCCTAATATGATTATGGTCAGCATGTCTCCTGTTCTCTCTCACAGTGGAGCACACACTGGGAGCTATTACCCAAGTCCCCGATGACCAACCCCTTGTTTGAGAAACACAGGAAGAGACAGACAATGTCCAAAATGCCTTTAAGAAGACACATATACCCTTGACCTGTTCAAGAATAACAAATAATCAAGCATGCATTCAGGTATAACTGATCATCTGTCATTGTCCCACAGAGGTCACATTTAATGGGATATTGGCAGTCAGCAAGCTTGATGTCCACAGCCAATGAGGAGAGAGCAATAAGCATTAAAAAGACGAGACGAGCTCAGTGGAGTGGTATGTCAGCACACACACTGCTGTTCATATTACATAGTGACAAACAAATCACACAGGATGCTTTTACAAGTGTTGGTCTTATCAAAGCACTCACAGGTCTGGTATGATGTAGATCACAAGCACAGCATCTGCTCAAACATGGAATAGTCGTAATTTATAATGGAGTCATTAGGTGTGTCACTGAGAGGAAACAATTCATTCAGAGTGATGTCAGCCAGCGAGGATTCCTCCACAAAAACATTACTTATTTTAATCACTTAGCACTGACAGAAAACATCGGACCCAAATCAAAAGTGAACCGAACACATCTTAATAAAAAAATATGTAAACCGTTAAAATCAGCTCTTATGATTTGTCTGTTTGTTTGAACAGTAAAATGTTTCCAGCTATCAGGATCATAGGATCATTTACGTTTCACCCGGCCTGTCCGTGAAATGTAACTAGTATCTATTGTGGATAAAACATTGTCACATCTTGTCCATCGATTTACACATTACAGGCTGACTAACCCTTTAAACTGTAGAAGAATTCAATAATGCAAATAATGAGCTGACCATAAAAAAAGAGACTCCAGATCAACATTATTTGAAGATTTTTTAAATTGATTTTCTCTCCCAGCTGTGTTGCTGCGACACAGCAGCATTCTCTGAAGGAAAAGAAATGACAACACAGCAGCATGCATTGTTTAAATGTGAACAAATGGACTGTTGGCCTACCGTAGCAGTAAATACACAGTAGTGTTAGATCAGAACATTGAGTTCAGAGAAGCTACTGTGACTTGACTGCAGTCTCTCAGCCTATAGACGCAGTGCAGGGACCTGTCACAGCCAGTGATGAGAATGTCCATACTGCCCCCTCCTGATGACTCTCTGTACCACACCTCCTGCAATAAAAGCTCACCATTAATGCTGCTCCTGTCTTCAGGGTCAACAATGATTTATACATTTAGAAGGTAAATTATAAGCAGTAAAACACCTTGAATACATTCCAGAATTAAATTTGATGACTTTACCTCGACTAACCCCGCCTTTGTAATTTACTTTAGGTTTACTGCAGGTACAACAGTACACACATACTTCACTCACATATTCATCTTATTTTCTTATTTATTAAATAGAGTCATATGAATTTCAAGGGGTGTACACTGAATAAGTAATAGTCTCCCTGTCAAATAAGAAAAACTTCATAATGTATTTCAGGTTTAAAATTCAATGAAAAGGCATCATCATAGAGCAGCACCGGCGCATTACTTTTGACTCTGATGGCAAGTGGAGTGACCTATAGAGAATATAAAGATATGAGGAAGGTCTGAGGACAGAGGGTGTCACTCCCTGTACAGATTGTAAAGCCCTCTGAGGCAAAATGTGTTTTGTGACTTTGGGCTATACAAATAAAATTTGATTTGATTTAATTAAAAAGTTTAGTGGGTCAGATTTATGGGGCCCTGTTTACAGAATATGTCAGAAATGGAATTTAATATTCTTATATCGTAACTATCTTTTTATTAGTGCATAATCACAAAGAAATAAGAATCCTGTGTGTGTCACCTTAGAATGAGACTTCCATGTGTTTTGCAGAATTGTTTTTTTTTAAGTTTAAATTAAACTTAATTATATAAAAAGCACAATTCAATTAAAGAATAAATATTGCATTAATAATCGTCAGCTGATATTAGCTTTTAATGGTAGATTTGTCCATAAAATCGGAAAATGGTTGAACCCAAAAGTTCCCTGCAGATTGAATTGAATTGTCTCTGTCAGTATTTGTGTGTCCTGCTGATAAGAAAAGCCAACGGTCAGCATAATTACCCAGGTAAAGCTGATGCAGGTGATAGCTCTTGTATAACTTCAGCTAATGATTAGGAGCTGGCTCTACCAGGACAAAATTTAACCAATCAAATACAAATACTTCAGCTGATCACAGTGTCTTCATTCTCTTTCTTTTAATCACTTTCTTGTTGCTCTTTTTAATTTACATCCTTTTCTTTTTTATTTTGCATTTGATGCATGTGATGATAACAACTGGAATGAAACACACCATGTAGTAGATTGCAGTATTGGATTAGCCCTGATGAACCTTGTGAAACATGTTTGAACTGAGTTTAGAGTATCACCTGTGTGACCTGAGCGCTGCTCTTGTTTTAACAGAGGCCAAGTGGTTTAGATGTGTTGTTGTTGTGTTGTTGTGTGTGTGTGTGTGTGTGTGTGTGTGTGTGTGTGTGTGTGCGTGTGTGTGTGTGTGTGTGTGTGTGTGTGTGTGCTGAGTGTGTGTGCTGAGTGTGCTTGTTCTATCTCAAGGTCAGTCAGGCTATTGCAATTATTTCCCAGTTCGCTATCAGCTTAGTATGTTTGTCAAGGTGTGTGTGTGTGTGTGACTGTTATGCAGGCTGGTCAGTCTTTGCAGAAGTGATTGCACATGCAGTCACCTGCATGTCTTTGGGAAAGTATATTGTATGTACTGTATGTACATTTAGGTCTAAAGGCATTGGGTTAGGGTTAGTGTGCTTAGTGTGTTGTTTGCTGGCTCCAGCCCTTCGCTGGTGTGAAAGGTGTGAGCAATGGAGTGTTGGGCAAGAGGAAGAAAGAAGCTGAAAAATACAAAAGAAGGTAAGGAGGGAGAGATGATTCTGGAGAATTTTTAAAAAAGAGTAGGAAAAAGTAGGACTATTAAAGGTGCGGTGTGTAGGATTTGGTGGCCTCTAGTGGTGAGGTTGCAGATTTAACTGAATTTTATGTGAAGCACTTTGTGTTACATGCTTTATATGAAAAGTGCTATACAAATAAAGTCTGACTGAATGATTCATTAAATCTCAAACACAGGAAGCTTGGTTTCAAATCAAGTATTTCTCTATACCCCTTCCACAATGAAAGTTAACTATTATTTATTCAAACTTGAGTGCGTTTGTGTGGTTTGATCAAATTTGACTGATTTCTTACTGGGAGGCACAAGTAGTTTGTTTTGCCCTAACCGCTCAGTAATGAGTGATGTATTCACTCTGCTATTGCCGGTGCTCAGAACAATTTACATTTTTCACCCTGGTCAAAAAATATTTCAATATGATAATTTTCTGTAGTCAGCCCTGTCAGTCTCACACACGCCTGTTGTTGCTTTTCACTGATGTAGCGAGGTAGCTAGCAAAATTTTTGCAGTTTTTGACTAATACAAAAGCAACATATGATTTTAATATTTCCTGTCTGCCCAACGACTTAATGTATGCAAAATTGATGCATGAAAACTTTGAATGAATTCTGATTTTACTCTCCAAAAATGTTTGTCTCGCTCTGAGATCACAAAGATAACTAACCACAGCATTTAGGTTTTAGTTGGTTAGCTGTCGGAAGATGAAGTCCCTATTATTATTCAGCTCAGTGAATCATGTGATATAAGCTCTTTCTCACTGAGAAGAGTTGAATAAAGAAAAGACAACAAAATAAAAATATAGGAATCCAGTCAATCAAACTGTTCAGACTTTGTTGGGAAATACTGAAATGTTCATGTAGGAAAATGTTCTTAGTAATAAGAAAATGAGAGAAAACAGAGAGATTCAAAGACAGCAGGAAGAGATTGCCAGGAATGAGCACAAGTATTCACAATAGATTGCAGATGTAGTTAACAGTGGAGAAGAGGCAGAAGGAATAAAAGGGTATGAGGTGGGAGTGCTGCATGAGGGACTGGAAGTAGGAGCTGTATTGAGGTGTGCCAGGTAAAGTGTTCATGTGAACATTTCAACAGCTCTCCTGAAGGTAGACAGACAAATGTGTGGAGAGGTGTTTACTAAAGATAAGAGCAGTTCTGATAGCGCCTAAGACACAAGGCCCTGCCTCTCTGTTTGTCTGCAAGGCATTTAAGGCCACACAGGTGTGGGCTGTTTCTGATGCCGCGTCAACAGCCTGTCCGAGATACATGTTCTTCGGCTCCACTGCCACGGCTGGAGATTTTTGGGATTCTATCAAACGGGTTCAGTCAGTTAAAAGCAAGCAGGCAGACAATAACCAGTTCTCAAGGTCTTTTATTCAGTCCAAGGGTCAAAATCCAGAAAAACAATCAGACAGGCAGAGGTACAAAATCAGGAGACGAAAGCCTTATTCACACCGGGGACGTAAGTGCTGCAGAACTATGGAGCAAGATTAGGGTCAAACGTTTTGTACTTGAAACGTATTCAAATAAAAAATAAGTGTACACATTTTTCAGGTTAAATACAGTTATGATCAACTCTGGTAATTCTTTTCAATACATTATTTATTTTCATGTTTTACTGTCATGTGTCACTTTCAGTTTTTTCAAGTTTTATCTTTTCAGATTCAGATTTTATTTTTACAGTTAAAGTTTCAGGTCTGTATTTTTCAGTTTCAGACTTTAGACTCAGAGCGTGGGGGCGTGGCATCAGCTAAGAGGGGTGTGGGGGCGCCGCGGAACGTCTCAGCAGCCTCAACAATACACTTCCCCCCCTTTCAAAGTAAAACACAATACGCAGTTCAGGTAGCCTATCACAGCTTCACATCAACATTACGTCATGACCGGTGGCACCTGGTCAGCAGTCAATCCATCAAAGGATCTCAACATGAACAACACTAATTAAGAAACTAATTGTTGAAACACACAGCAGATCCTTTTTATAACCTCTCCACGTCAAAGTTAGCTGTTTGTTGTTCTTTCCTTTATACATAGTTTATCGCGGGGTCTCGCGCACATTCAAGATTCTCGCGTGATCTCGTGTGAATACGGCTTGCTCGCTACGCCGCCGTCACGTCCCCGGTGAGGATTGACGCGGGGCAGAGGACGGAGATAAACCGCGGCGTAGCCGTTCCACGGCGCTGACGTCCCCGGTGTGAATCCCCAGTAAGACTCGGAAACCAGGAACAGAACAATCAGACACAGGGAAAGTATCTAACATGAAACGCTGCAATGCTGCTCTAAGAGACAAGACGATCTGGCACTGACACACAGGAGCTAAGGGATAACGAGACACAGTGTTTCACCTGGGACAGGTAATCGCACAGGGAATAGGAAGTGAACAGAGACAAGACTATCAAAATAAAACAGGAAACTGACACATGACAAACCCTGACAAACTGCTGTGACATCACCATCAGTGCTGCCACAAACACAGGAACAACAGAGGATGTCAAAGTGATGGTGTTTTTGATTCTCAGTGTGTGGATATTACAGCAAGGAGATACACTTTGTTTCACCCAGATGCAGACTTGAAGGCAGAGCTGGTACAGTTCAGATAGCTGAGGAAACCAAAGGGTGGCCATACATAACCTACAACACATGAGGTGGTGGCGCAGAGAGATCAAAATGAGCAAACAATCCAATAAATCAAACAGAAAGCCCATGGACCAAGCTGTCCATGCAAAACTGAAGAAAACACAAGAAACAGACCGAACACTTCACTTATTGATGAAGATGAACTGTCAACAGAGGAGAAGACAGATTAAATTCACTGGAGAAGGGAAGACAGGTGAATCTGATCAAGGCCAATCAAAACTGATGGGAAACACAACAAAGAGAGGAAGTAAAGTACAGACCCAAAGAATACCTCAGACATATCTGAAACTGACATATCTGTCATCATTATTGTTGTTGCCACCAGTGAGAACTGAATTTTGACTTTTGTGAGAGCACAGTGGACAATGCTCTTTTAAATAAGTATGCAATATGAACAGCATAAACTGATTATCCATTTATGCCAGCAATATTAAAGTTCAAATGAAAAGTCAATTTCACATCTCATTTTCAAAGACGTAAAGGTTCTCTGTGTAACATTCATAAAACCTGACACCTTTGGCCACTAAGTAAACTGCAGTCAACTTCCTGTTGCTCATGCTCACATCATCCCATGTATCAGCCAAAAGTGACATAACAGACTGAACACTGGAAAATAAACGACAATAATATTTAGAACAACATTACTATCTGTAATGTCCCTATATATTTTTGGACAATTGGCCCCATGATGCTGATCACCCATCAGCCAACAGCACAGAGCATTCAATGCCAGACCATAGCAGCAAAGCCACAGCCTGCCAGCCAACCTCAGCAGTTAGCTAGTTAGCTCCTGCACTGTATCACTCTTGGTTAGTAGAAAGAAACATTGGTTATAACCTTTGCTATGTACTGTGTCATCATTTGTTGTTGGCTAAAATCAGCACTGTTTGTCTTAATACACAAGTTAGCATCATAGATCACGTTAGCTGGTGATATGCACGGACATCCAACATAGGAAGAGAAGTTTTTTGAAAAGCAATTTCTAGTGGCCGATAAAATAAAAGCATGAAGCTGAAATATGACACCGTTAACTCACAAAACATTACTCATCACAGCATGTCTAATATTTTGTGACTTCAAAACAAGTTTCGTTCACTTCATCATTTATGAGTCAACACATGTTATGACAGCGCTGTCAGATGACTGGACACATGCTCATCTGTACATAAACATAAATCAATAATCTTGCCCTCCAGGACACACATATGCACACACACATTATCACTACTGGCTGTGTCTTTAGCTCATCGTCTGTGTTTGTGCTGTTGTGCTGTGACCTTTGAGAGAGAGCAAAGACAACCTGCATGGATCAATCCCACCATGAACGAGTCCTACTGGAGACAACCAACACTAACACTTAGCACATTAGATACATGCAGATAGCCACATTAGCAGCAAAACACAAACATCCACACAGGTCCTGAAAAGCACAGTTGGGTCTCTCTCACACATACAGGCGATCTTGCCCTGCTGCCAGTGTTGCATGTTTGCCAGCAGCCTGTGACAGCTGGTCATGAGGCTCCATGTTGTGCAATTGGACCACGGGTAAATTATCTGTGTAAATTGGCCTTTTATGGGACTGTGGGGGAAGATGTTTCACACCCTATTTAACTCTCCATCACTGTTTGGTCAAAAAAGGCTAAAACTGCAGGATTAAGCAGAGTAATGATAACTAACAGTGATGGAATATTACGACGTACCATAAGACATGAGCAGAGAGAGCACTGAGCAGCAACTTTGAAATGTACACATGTGAAAGCTTTGCCAGTTTTGAATATTCACCTTAAATGTAATTGATTTAAGGTGAATATTAAAAAGTCAATTTTAGATTACAAAGAAACAGATGCAAACTGTTTTTATTATTACTATTATTTTATATATCTCTATAAAGTATTTCAGTAATATTGCATGTTTTACATTTTTTTATTGATATGTATTTATTTCACTTCAACATGATGTCAATCAATCAATCAACTTTTATTTGTATTGCCCAAATTCCCAAATCACATTTTGCCTCTGAGGCAATGACCCGTGCATGACCCGATAACAGCATCATCATATGATCTCATGGATGAAAGTAAAGTCATAGTTAGTTAGTCATATTAGTGTGGCTTGATGGACGATGTCTGTCCTGACTGAAACATTCAGTCAGACTTCATGATGACATTGCATGCTCATTCACACATTTGTGGCTCACACAAGTAGAATCCTGATGATTTTTCTTTCATTGCTACCTACAGGTTCATATTTGGGTATATTGAAATACTTTTTTGTATACAAACATTTATGGTTATGGTGTATGAAATGGTTATGGAGTTTTTTTTTGCTGTTGTTGTTTTCTGTTTTTGGTTTATGACTAAATGCTGTCAAAATTGAAATCAGTATAAAAAAAATCTGAATTGAATTATAAAGTATACATGATCTGTATTTAAAAAAAAAAATTCTGTTGTTCCCCAACATTCTGTGTTCAGATATTACTGTATGTCAAGGTGTGGCAAATGAGCACATGTGAAACAATCAAACTAAAATTTAAAATCAACTTCTTCACATTTTATGTATCAAACAACAGTTTTCTCAAACAGAGAAAAGAACAGATTTCTTAGTTTGTATTTTACATCAGCTCAGAATCTTTGACAGAAGTTTCTAAAAGTCTAACCTGAATTGATCAGCAGCACAATACTGTTGTTAACGATGCTAAACCATAATGTTGAAGTATTCCCAGTCCTGTGTGAGCGAGCTGTCCCTGAGCCTGAAGCCAGCGGTAGCAGCAGCACCAGCAGCTCAGATAGGGCCTGACAGGCTGAAATGAAACACACAGATAGGGAAGTGGCAGCCAGGCAGACAGGAGCCAGTCTCTCATGGGCGCTGGAGATTAGCCTGACTCCTACTTCACATTCCCCAGCGAGTGGAGCACCAGGGGCGTGTTCTAACCTTCTGAATCCTTTCTTCCCCTTTATCTGCTCTCTGTGTATACTGGCATGTTTCTCAGAGAAGTCTGCTGAGGGAAGCTGAGAGAAGAGGAGAAAGTTCACATTTTTGGGAAGATCTGACCACAGCCTAGATCAGAGACAGGACTGAAGGGAAGAGGTGAGGCCCTTCCCAAATCTGCACGGCTCCACAGGGCCACAACAGTCAGCTGGAGGTCTGGGGAAAGGCCTGTGGCAGAAAACTACGCTTCATTTGAAGACTTCCATCATTCAAACACAATTACAAAACAATTTAGCTCCATTATGAGTTATCAGCTGTTTGACACAAGCATGAACAGAAAGTACACGCTCTGCTGTACACGCATGGAACATGAACATTTCTAGTAAAATCTTATTTTTGAGCATACAGCAGTTTTTGAGTTAGTTCTCAGATTCTTACTAATGAGTGTTGGCTTAAGTGTTGACCTGAGGCAACAGAGAGGCTTTTTGACCCCCACACACTAATTAACCATTAAACACAATATATGTTTTTTTAATTAATTAGAAGAGTCATCAACCTAACATGTTCCATGTTCCTCAAGGCACCGTGCAGTTTGGATAATTACTCCACGATGGAAAATATTCATTAGTATTATAATGTATTATTATGTATAATGTATATTAGTATTATAATGTAACCCTGGTCAATGTTTAAATACTCACAGGCAGTGATGGATATAGATACATGGTTCCATGAGCTATAAAAGAGTGTAAGGAAGCTGTTTGAAGAAGTTTGGGTCTGTGATAGTGAGCTGGAGGAGAAACTACTTTAATAATTAGAATTAAATATTTGAATAATCCATATTTACCATTTCTGATTGTACAAACAGCATTTTGTAAAGTGAAACTAGAATGTGAGAGAACAACATGCAGCTATAATGAATGTCTTATGCAGTGGCGCTCATCTGTTTCACAAAAAAATCATCTCAGCCAGAGGTCATGAAATATATGTAAAGAAATAACATAAATCAAGTGACCACGCAGCATATCATTTCTCATTCAACTCCTCTAATCCATATCCTATGCTGAGCCCAGGTTCCAGCAACCTCTAACTCCTTCCAAGGCACTGCTACGTGGCTGTCCATCATTCACTTATACTTACTGTACCTGTATGTATAAAAGGTGAATAAAAAAATAATTTCTCCATTGAGTAAATCAATGGAGTTAATCCTCTGCTTCTTTTTGGATGATTTCAACCTTCAAAATAATTATAATTCGTGCAATCAAGTATTAAATTGGCTTCTGATATTGATAGATATAGTCACCCATATCTAATCTCCAGCAGACTGATTGTAACATTTTGCAGTGAGAGACAACCTTCGCACATCACTCACATCCAGCCACTGAAGACAAACAGGATTTGGACATACTCCCTGTGCCTCCCGCTGAGCTGGAATCAGTCGTAACGATAGCTGGCAGAGCTTCACTCCTGTAAGTGTCAGCTCCTCTGTTAGCTTTCTTCTACACCATCAGCAGTCCTATCAGAGGGATTTCAACATGTCTTTGCTAACTGCTCATTATGGTTTTGGAGTTGGTTTGAGTTGATAACGCTCTCTCAGTGATGAATGAAGACTGGGACCATCTTATCTGGAGTGATCATAGCATCAATTTGCACCACTGACAGAAATTAGAGAAAAAGCTCTAAAACACGACTGACATGCAGCACACACACACACATAAACACACACACTCAGTCTGTTCATAGACAATAAATACCTTTGGAAAATTCCCAACTTATCTTGCAGGCATGTGTATGTAAAAATGAAGATAGAGGCTGAAATTCCATTCCAGTCCTGAAGAATGCAGTCGTAAAGGACAGTGGTGTCACATTAGAGGGTGATCAAAGTTAAAAGGCATTTCTATCCGGAGACAATGCCTCCCTGGTGGATAGGCCTATCAGTCAGTCCACAGAAACATTACCAAAAACTGACATAAACAGCAGATATGCTGCCTGTAACGGGAATGCGCAGCGTTTGCAGGTCCCACTTTTTATTGACATAACCACAGACTGACCGGGGGGAGCTGTGAGAGTGCCACAGGCCCCCCGATACGCAGTCATGTGCAGTGCCATGATGGACTATGTAAAATGAGGCTGTGGCGGAGCGGGCCTTCACCAATCACCTCATTCATAAGGTCACTATCTGACTCCCGTACTGAGAGATGAGAATTACTCCATGTGCTAAATCAAGGGTGTCCAAGCTTTTTTTAAAGAGGGCCAGATTTGACAATATGAAGATGCCCGGGGGCAAAACAATAAAAGTTACATAAAATGCACTGTTCTGTAACTATTGTGTTTTCATTGTCACAATTATATCTTTTTTAAAATCATAATGAAATCAGATCTAAGCCAATCAGGCGTGAACAAATCTAAAAACAGTTCTTCTTTCTTTCATATCTGAAGTCAGATAACTAAGAATAAACTGTATGGAATACGTTCAACTTGTTTGAAGTTGATACAAATCTGAACGTCATGTTCATTCTAAACATGAGTAATGTAAAGTCTGTCAACGTTTAAGTTTAAAACGTAGCACTCTTGCTCTTGTCTTTAACAAAATCATTCAGAAAGTCATATTTTGTGTGACATCTACAGATATATAACAGCAGCAGTTTGTCCTTAAAGGTTCAAATGCTTCGTTATGTCACCCAAAAAAGCCAAATCTTCCAGCCAGACAGTAATATATAAATAATATATTCTGAAAATGAAGCTTCGGGACGCATGAAATCTGTCTGCGGGCCATGATTTGCCCCGAGGGTGAAGGATCAGGGTGATTGTGTGGTGCACACAGAGGTTATGACTGAGGGAAAATGTACATAAAATTCTATTGAAATCTATTATTGTTGAGGAGGAGATTAATGTAGTTAAAAATCCATTTTGTCAGCTCATCATATGTTAAAGTGAGCATCAGTCTTCAGTCCTGTGAACTTCAGGGAGAAACTCGGGGAACTCAGTCAGTGCAGGTAACAGAACAGAGAGGATGAGCCGCCCGTGATGACAATGCCTTATCTTTATTTTTGAACTTTGTGCATGTTTGTGCTGCTTCTGTGTACTTTTTTGCACCTCTGGACAAATTGAGATTCTTTTAATGGCGTTCACTTTTTCCCTGAACTTTCAGGCGTTTCATGGCCTTCATAAATGGAGTTTGGTTCATTGTCCCAAAGTGTCAATTTATTAATAAATTAATGAAATAAATATAATCACCATAATAAATACTTACATGTTAATTACAGATGATTCAGTAATAGTTTTTGAATACCTCGAAATCTCTATATCTCTGCCTCTATACTGCAGGCATATTTTAATTACTAACAGCTGATGGCTGTTATGTATGTTAATTATTATGTATGTTAATTATTATGTAAGTAGATAGTACTTGTATATATGTATATATGAAGGATAAAATGATAGAATTTTTAAATCACTTGTGCTCACAATGTTTGGATATTATTGCCTGTGTTTTTGGTGATGCAGTGAAGTTTATGTCATTGATAGGTTGTAAAATGATTGATTTGTCACTACAGGTATTCTTTTTAGGTTGCTTTGCTTGGTTGGGGCCTCATATATCATCAAAGCAATGGCTGCTGTTATAATTGAACACAGTGCAGACACAGTAACAGACATGTGCTTTTATTTAGCTCGACTTGGATACACATGTTACCTACCTATCTGGTAACTATGGTAACCAGTTTAAGCCAGCTCGTGAGCTTTGATTCTGACAAAGAGTCAGACTGAAGAGACGGCGTTAACACAGCTGTTAATTCTGTCACCACGTAACGGTTTGAATCTGAACGAGGCATTATGAACCATGAGAAAATAAAGACACATGGTTTGACTGGCTGAAAAGTGAGTGAGCAGTGACAGAAGACTGTATGAAATGATGTGACAGCATCAAACAGGCCTTATGGAAAATGTCACCATGAAATAAAAACAAACTTTTTGGAATTTGACCGTTTTGGAATGAAAGGTGAACATAAAAATATTTTGTAAGAATAAGTTGAGTTTGAATTCTTTATTTCATGAATGTTTGTTTTATTTATTTATTTATTTATTTGTTTCTTTTAATTTTGTCTTTTATGTACTTAATATTGAACACTTAGTTTGAGACCAACAAATGTAGAAGCCTGATGAATAAATGTATATTGAAAATTAAATGATTGCACACACACACACACACACACACACACACACACACACACACACACACATATAGATACAAACACAGAGAGAGAGACACAGTAAATGTGTATCTGGCTCTATGATGTAGTAATAATAACATCTTCAGTAACCGTTTGAAATATACCTGTATTTAATTTTTTACTTTCACAAAATGTGTTTTATTCTTTGAGAGGAATGCCTAAATGAATTTCATGTAAATTCATGTAATACAAAAAGAGAGAATGAAACAAAATGAGCTCTGATCTGTGACAGTGTGTTTGCATCATGAAGTGGGGGAACGTCCTTTTGTCCATTTTTGGTAGCTGTCACAGCTCTCAGAAAAGACAGTAAATGGTCTAATTATCTAAAAAAAAAAATCACATTTTAAATTAGAGCTGATATCACATACACTGATGTGCTTTCATTTCTGATATACTCTCTGAATTAAGGTTTGGAATAACATAATACTTTCAAAAAGTCTTTCCATAAGATCATGACACAGTGTTTTCTTTACTCGTCTCTATCAGCCTGGCTGTGAACTGTAGCGTTGTCTTTATGTTTTAAAAACGTTTCCCTTCTTTGGTCTCAGCACTTGCAGTTGCAGGCATTGATTTTTTTATTTTATTTTATTGTGAATTATCTAATTTTTTTTCAGACAAATGACCATGACATACAGACTCACTGCTTATATGTTTGTATCACATGACATACTGTATATATGGTATACAGTACATGTACATTTATATATTTGCTATGTGTATTCTTTACTAAAGGAATAGTTTGACACTTTTTCGATGAGGAGATTGTTGTGACTCTGAGGTCTGTTGGTGTATATGAAGTTGGAGTCTGTTTCACATCATCAAAAGACATGATGTTCTGCTCTTGGTGATTCATCTCATGGAACCATGGAACCAGTTCTTTAGTGCTGCTGTTCTGAATCAAATATTATGAATAAAATATTATATGTAATAATAATATATGTCTGTCCAATGTGCATCTGTAGAGCTTGTGCTAAAAACATATTGCCAGAGACATAAACCTGGGAGCTGGACATTAAAAATAAAGTCTTCATAAGCTACACTGTCTATCAATCTATCTATCTTGATAAGAATTAATTGTTTTAAATAAATGAGCTAAATGACTTTGTTGCACTTTAATCACTTGAATATGTGCAAATGACATCCGGGCCTGTTTGTGTGTCAGAGGTTATGAATGTGCAGCTGATGTGATGAAGTTGTGTGATTAGAAGGCTCCAGATAAGCAGAGATATTGTGAGCTGCGTATTAAAGAAGATGTTTGCTCACTGCTGTAGCTGTAACTCTGTCAGGCTCATAAATATCTCAACAGAGCAAGACAGTGCTCATGCCAACTGTTTTTTTATATTTTATTAGATAAGATTTATTAGATTATTATATTTTAATCATCAGTGTTTAATCTGACATTTTTGATTTATAATCATTTAAACAGAAAAAAATAAATAAAAAGAGGAAAAATGAATTCAGGCTGGTTGAATTTTTTTTAAGGAAAGAATGAATAGATCTAAAAATAGTAAACAAATGTTTTAAAATGATAACACTCATTTCTTCTTTCGGCATTAAAGTTTTATTAATATAGGGCCAAACTATCAAGCCCTGCCACAAAATATAATGTGTGTGTTAATGTCATGACTCTATCATTTGTTTTTTCACGTAATATAAATAATAAATGAATATATGCAGGCAGCACGAGACAGACAGACAGACAGACGCGGAAGTGTCAGACTAACGGAGGGATACATGACTTCAGACAAACGGCGCCGGTCCTGGTGACTCTTATTACCGATTATAAAACTTCGTCTGGTCTGAGCGCGTCTCTGAATCAAAACACCGGAGGACGATGTTTCATGCTTGTGGAAGAAAATGTCTGAATTGTGTCTCGTGGCTGACGGAGCGCGACACATTGAGTTTTAAAGAGCGGCGTTCATTCTTATTTCTGTCATGATGTCACAGAGTTTTTAATCATTCACTGTGAGATGTTCTGACAGATGTAAATACAAATATACAAATTCACAGTATAACGACTAATAATTGAAATGAATGCGTTGGATTTTCATATTTCAAGATAGAAAAATAAAAAATGTTTTCATTTTTGTATTTTTCATGTTTGTTCTTTTTATTTCCTCACATGAAGCTCAAAATGGAGTTTCTACATTTAGCTGAGAAACAAAAATCAAAATCAACAGAAGAGAAGAATGACTGAAGACTGTGCTCACATCCTTCATGAAGAAATGATCAAACAGCATCATCTGTCTATGATTCATTGAAAACACATTTGATTTGATCTGATCTGCTGAATGATGCCCACTTTGAGCAGCCAGTGAAAACATGAACGTATGTTTAGACATATTTTTCATCACACTTATCTCACAATAAAAAATGCATTTGGCAACATTAAACTCCTGATGATTGGAGCGATATTAAATGATTAAATATGAAATGAGGCCGCTGAGATTTTCACCTGTATATGTTTTTTCTTTCTTTTCTTTTTTTCTTCTATAGGCCCAGTTTGATTTTGACAGGACAGATGCGATCACTATAATATCCAATAATGTTAAAGCACGGTCATCATCATCATAGATCTGACACAAGGAAACTGATCCGTGAGAGGAAGTCAAAAGAATTCAAATCTGAAGCCTCCAGATGATGTTTGTTGTTTTCATCCTTCACGTCGTGTGTTTTTCTTTCTGGTTAATCCAAACCTGTGTTCATCTTTTATTGGTTTTAAAGTTAACACAGTGTGAACACAGGTAGCTGCTACTTTTGCACCTCTCAGCCCTCAGCTTTGGGCCCTCGGCTCCTCTCTCCGAGACCCAGGGGTCCCTCCTTCCATCCCTCCCTCCCTCCTTCCCTCCCCTTTCTCCCCACCTAGGCCTACCTCGAAGTAGCGGAGTGCGTCACGTGTTTTTCTCCCATACAAATTTTCCAGTAGGGGAGCGAATAGGAGCACACCCATATCAGCAATTATCAGCGACAGCAACTATCTCCAGATACACAGCGAGAAGGAGAAATACTGCAATCGTCCTGGACCAAAAAAAAAAACTTTACTTTCATTTACCTCCTATCGATGCGCGCAACTTTTACGCATTCAAAAGGAAATACTTGGAGACGCTCCGGCGCTTCTCCCTCGTCCGCCTGTATCTGTGTGGACTGACAAAGTTTGTCCATTGCGTTCCACTATTGAGGTCTGGACGGCTGAAAGGACAGGACTGCTTTATCACCCGAGCCTCCTTATCTGGTGAGATAATACACTGAGAGCCCTTGGAAAGATCTGGTGTCGCTCCTGAACGCAGCGAGCTCTATTATCAAGGTTTTATGTGATTTGAGTTACTATTGATAGAAAATATATGCATGGCAGATAATGGGACGGGGCTCGCTATCTGTTGCGTTGTTTGATTTTGTTTCCGTTTTGGTTATGATTTAATGAGGCGCGCGGAGCCGCAGGATGTCTGGGCTCTGTGATAGTCCAGTCTATCTGCAAGCACAGACACGAGCCAGCCGCAATGTCATTTTAATGCATTTCATATCAGGCACCATGATGCAGGTGAAGTCTGACTGAGTGATGGCTGAACCTTTTTTCTTTATTCACCAGTAAAATCTAATTTGTCTGACTGATGCTTTGAACCTCTGAGACTTTTTCTGCTCTCACGTTTATTTATATTTATTTTTTCATATTTCTTCCACAGGTCATTATTTGCTTCAGAGCAGTTCTTGCAGCGGGTGGAGGAGCCTCCACGCGTGAACAGTTTCCCCTCCACGGGACTGAGAGTAGTAAATCATCCGTATTCCAAACAGGACGTAAAAAGGTGTGAGAATGTATCAAAGTCTGGGGCTGTCGTCCAACCAGTCTCCTTACTCACATGACACCGGGAATTATATCCACCCGTCGTCCAGCTCTCCAGTCTACGTCCCTACCACCAGAGTCCCTGCCATGCTGCCCACCCTGCCCTACCTGCAGACCTGCGACTCGCCCCATCAGTCTCACGGCCTCGGTGGGCACCATGGCTGGCCCCAGACAGGCACGGACGGCTCCTCATTCACGCCCAGCAGCCCTCACCCTCCACATGGCTTTTCCTACTCGCACAGTCCGCCTGTCAGCAGCAACACAGGCCGGGACGCGGCATATCAGAGCCCGCTTGTTCTTGGGAATGGCGCTCGGGTGGATCAGTACGGAGGCGCGCTGGTGCGCTCGGTCGGTGGCTCCTACTCCAGCCCGTACGCGTACATGAGCCCGGAGATGGCGACGTCCTCCTGGACACCAGGACCCTTCGAAAGCGGAGTGATCAGTCTGCAGGGACGGCATGGAGGTCTGTCCGGGAGGAGGTCCAGTCTGGGTAAGCACAGGCCTCAAACCTGACTTCAGTCTACTCACTGACCATAAAGTGAATTTTGATTCCTGAAATTTATGATCACAATTTTGAAAAGAAAGAAGCACAAAGCGGCAGAGCAAATTGTTTTATTACTAATGACATTTTTCTGCTCGTTGCCAGAGCAGAGAATATTCTCTGATCTGTCCCAGAAGTCAGAGTTGTGAGAATTGTAGTTAAGTCTGAGCTTTCATTTTATTTTTACTATTACTGTATTTTTTCCATTAAAAAAGTCGTAAAATCACATTTGGACGCAGGTTAACAGAGTCTCACCTGAAGGCCTCTCCCACCCCACACTGCAAATCATAAACTGATGTAACGACTTTCTTCTTCATTTCTTCATTTGCAGCCTCAAAATATCAGAAAAAGTCAATTATTATAGAAACTAAACAAAGGCATATTTACATCTTGTCAGTGTCAAAGTGTTGAACTGCTCGTTGGGAGGTGACTGTGCCGGCAGCCTGCATGATGTTGTCACGAGGTCGAGATTCAATCAAAGTCTACTAAACGATCACACATTACATTTAGACAATACACATTCTTCCTCGCTACATAAATGTTAATTTAATCCCGCAGTAGCGTTCAATACACACGCAGAGCCGTCATCACTTCATCAGCATTCATTCAGCGCGTTTGAAGTCCGTGCTGAGAGAACAGGCAGGCACATTTATTCTGATGCCAGTTCAGCAGTTTGCGTTTGATGGTTTGTCCGCGAGTGTTAATTCAAAACTTTTAATTAACCCTTTAGACTAATCCGATCTGATGCTGTCTCCTCGTCTGCTGTCGCTTTAATTAAGGAGGAATTTCACACGAACTTGTACAAAGAGCCGCTGCTTTTTTGACGACGTCACATCACTTTATAATATTTCATGTTTATTCTGCACCCAGGAAAAGAAAAGTTCTTAAATGGTTTTTCGATGGTTTCTTAAATGGTTCTTTAAGGAGCCATGAGTAGGTGAAGCACCTCTTTACTTATCGCTAAAGGTTATTTGGTAAATGGACTGTACTTATATAACACCTTTCTGGTCTTCCAACCACTCAAAGCTGTTTTACACTACATCACCCATTCACACACATTCATACACTGATGGCATTGGCTGCCATGCGAGGTGCCAACTGCTCATCAGTTTGGTGGCTGACAGGATGACATCAGAGCTGCAGTTTATGATTATCTTCATAATAATCTGCAGATTATTTTCTCATTAGTTACTTATTGTATAAAACATCAGAAAAGTAAAATAATATAAACACCTGTTGTTCTCTCTGACAAACAGTCCAGAACCAGGATGTGTGTTATATTAATATTATATTAATATGTTTGATAATGCCAGAGTCAGAAAGAAGAACATTCTGACATTTGACTTGTTTATGATTATTAAGTCCCCCGATCGATGAAAATAATTGTGGATTCATTTTCTCTCAATTTTCTTTGGGCTCGTTGAATGAAACAAAATAATCAAAGAACAGGTTAAATAAATACAATAAATATTAAAGATCATAAACGACGATGACGAGCTCATGTGTTCTTTGAGCACAGGTCGACTTCTTCTTCCTGTCTGTAACTGAACGTTCTCTGTTTGATTTCAAAGAAGAACAAGAACCATTTACCCTGAACGTTTACTGAAGAGCCATGGAAAAGAGGTTCTTTACGGACCCAACTGGGTCCACAAAGAACAAAGATCCATTTTCATGGTCTAGTAAAGGTTTTTCTGTGGAACTAAAAATGGTTCTGATGCCACGGAGGAACCGTTTTCATCACCTTTATTTCCCTCCGTGTATTGTGTATTTTTGTTCATTATTATAGTAATTCAAAGTTGGTCATTTCTATAATCTCTTATATTCACTGTATTCTAGGATTTTAGTACATGGCATCTACATCTCGCTCTGCTTGACTCAGCAGCAGCTCAGAATTATTTTTGTTCTTCTGGGAGAAGACATGAGACCGTCGGGGTCTTCCTCAGGCCCCCCTTCGGTCTCTCTGTCTCTAAATTGAGGGATTAGGAATTTGGGCAATTAATGCCAGGAGTCCGTCGTGTGTCAGAGCCGTGATTGATGGAAAGGAACCCCTCGATCCTCCAGGCCGATAAGACACCCGCCCTGCGTCACCTCAAACAGGCTCCTCCATCAGTCTGCCTGCCTATTGATTCAGAGGAGGGTTTGATCTCTCTGCGTCACAGTTTAAATTCCTCCTCCAGCTATTCATCATGCATTGGCCCGTGACCAGAACAGCCTCCCCACCCCTTCCACTTCGCCCACTCCCCGTTAGTTTGAAAGTTCAGAAGAAAAGCTCGTAAACAGGAATGTTGTTTGTGCCAGATCAGGATTTTACATCCTCTGTTAAGAGAAGCAGGAACGTCATAAATGGAGAGATGAAAAAAAAAAAACGCTGTTCGATGACGTCAGAACACTGTGGACTCTTACAAAATATACAAAATATTACAACATCAATCAAATCAAATCAAACATAATCAAAGAGATGAGTAATTCACAAACTGATGATAGATAGAAGACATTAAGCTGTCTCAGAATATCGAATCTGAAGTGAGAATAATAAATAATAATCCTGTATCTATTATAATAAATCACAGATGAATAAATAAATTGCGGATGGTGGCAGGCTCTCCGTGAATTTGACAGTCTCAGTGATTGATGGAATGGTGATTAAATTTCTTCTCTCTGTTTCTCAGACCTGGTGGACGAAATGTCCACGGAGGGCAGAGAGTGCGTCAACTGTGGCTCCGTGTCCACGCCGCTGTGGCGCAGGGACGGCACCGGACACTACCTGTGCAACGCGTGCGGCCTCTACCACAAGATGAACGGCATCAACAGGCCGCTCATCAAGCCACAGAAGCGGCTGGTAAGACACACACGCACGCACGCACTCACGCACACACACTGACTCATACGTCGTAAAGAGAGCGGGAATGGTCTGAGAGAGGCGAGAAGTCAGTGCTTTCCTTGAATATTTAGATTTTCTATCGCAAGTCTTTTCATTGGAAATGTGTGAATAGTTCATGACACATTGTTTCAATTAGTCATATTTCAACAACATTAAAATACTGTTTACACGTTAAAGTATCAATAATGCAATAATATAATAATGATAAAATAATAATAGTAAAGATTGTCTTAGGATGGATTCTTCATCACATTTGGATTCTGGACTTTAGAAGCATTATTACTATCATTGCTGTTTCTTTCACCTCCTGACGTCATAAACAGCCAGCCAGAAGAACAGACAAATAAGGACATATCCTGTATCTGTATGTGGATGTGAATTACAGACGGTGATTTTCAGGTGCTTTATTACTATGCTGAAGAAAAAAGAGACATAGAATCCAAATGAATATTTTCAAAGTGAAGCAGCTCCATGTTCATAATGTTAGAGTGATCAATGAAAGGACCAAGAGAGAATCATCTCCACTGTGGTTGGTGGTTTTAATTGTTTATATTTAGAGAATGCTGTCATGCACCAACGACAGAAAAAAAATCTTCATATGTCTAAAATTCCTACTTGGCAATAAAACCTTTTCTGATTCTGATATTTAATACTGTCCATGTTTAGTTTGTGGTTTTGTTTTAAGTCTGTAAATCAAGAACATCCTTCATAATGAATGTTATAGATCAACCCCAACAATAACACCAGCACTAAAATCTCAAGATGTATTTAGACTTTCACAAAATAACCCATGAAATGCCAACGCAGGTTTTCTTTTCACATGTATAGTCTTTTTTTCCTCAAAAGACAAAAAGTGGTGATGCATCAGTAATAATACACACTGATACTACAATATTTTACTAACAAGTTCATGTTAACAGCAATACTGCTTTATTTTAATTTTACATTTTGAATGCAGGGCTTACTTTGTGCTACATTTGGACTCAATCTGAAACAATCTGAATTCTCACTGCATATTAAATAACATACAACTGTATAAGTCAAACAGCAACCACTATTATATAAATTAATGCAAACTCCACTCCATAGTTTTTCTCGAGATGTAATGCATGCTAGCACTGAGGTTAATTTGTGACTTGTGGTCAGTGGAAGCAGCAGGTGTCAAGGCTTGTGTATTTCCCAGGAACGTGTGTCTTCAGAGCAGCTGTGGTTGTGAATTGCCCAACAGTCCCGTTCCACCACTGTGCTGTGTTCTCTGTTTTTTATTTGTCCTGCCATGACCTTGCCCTTGGTTGCGGCCATTTTTAGACAAGGCTCTCCACAACAACGTGACCATGTGCTGCTGTTTGGCACTTTTGGCTCTACCAAGCTAATAGTCAGATCATGGTGTGAGAAAGAAAAGATGACTGTTTATGTTGTCTTTAAAGGCGATTATCACAGTTTCTACATGGCAGGCAAGGCATGCGATTTCACCACATGCTGGCATCCTGCAATTCATTCTAAAAGTTAGCAACTGTTTCTCACTCAGATGTCCTTTTTCTCCCCTCTTCACTTGCAGCAGACCACATCTCGCCGGGCCGGCCTTTGCTGCACTAACTGCCACACCAGCACCACCACTCTGTGGAGACGCAACGCCGAGGGAGAGCCTGTGTGTAATGCCTGTGGCCTTTACATGAAGCTGCATGGGGTAGGTCACAGGGTACACTTAAATCACGACTCATTCTGAACCTTTCTATTGATTTATTTGGCCTATAATGTGTACCATTCACCTTAAGTCCTCTAACCTGTGTGTAACAGCTCCTACAGTAGGGAGAAGTTCATTATTTGCACAGTGGAAAATCTCTCCAAGGGCATTGTGGTCATTGTTATCAGAGCAGCTGTGTGGGAAGGGAGCCTGTGTGGGTTGTCATGACTCTGTGGCCTCTGGTGAGCTGGGAGGTACACTCAACTAATGTGTGTTACTCTACTCCCTCCAGGTGCCCAGACCTCTGGCCATGAAGAAAGAGAGCATTCAGACGAGGAAGCGCAAACCTAAGATGCCCAAGAATAAAACATCCACAGGTAGGAAAAACATGATGAGGAAGTGGAGGAGATGGATGATCAGGATTGTTATTTAATTTGACTGATTGAATGACTTGTTTGAATAAAATAAAATATTTTTAAAAAACTATTTAAATGTTAGTAAAGTGTCAGAAAAGGCTCAAATCATTCTGGATGATGACAGTAGTTCTTTTTCAGTCGGATAACTAATTTGACTGTCCTGCGGATTCTTTAGGGTCCACCACCTCTGACACCAGCTCCCCAACCTCCCTCTCAGTCTCAGAGCACGCCTCCACCATTAAGAGCGAACCCAACATGGCTCCTTCACCCTATGCTGGACAGACCGTCACATCTGCCACTCAGGTAAGCCTCTTCTCCATACAGATGCAGATATGTCCTCTACAGTATGTCGCAAGTGGGAAACAAACACTTCACTGTGTCATCCAGAATCTGTCTTGCACGCGGCTTAGTCACGCCAGAGAATGACAGAAAGTCATTTTGGTGTCTTGGCAAAACATTTGGTACGAGAAGCTTACTACTATTCACAAGTAGTGCCAGTCAGTGAACTACTGTAGTTGGAGAGCTACTGTAGCTGCTGTTACCAGGCAACAGAACTGGGCTCAGCAGCCATATTGGATTGTGTTTGGTCCCGGCCATGTTCACAGGAAGGTAGACGCTGACACAAGCTCATAGCACTAGTTCAATGCATAGCAGTGGGGTGTAATGTGTTATTAACTCCTTATCTGCTACTGTAAATGGCCATCATGAAGTCCCTCACTATCAGACAGTTTTTACAGGAAACACATAAAAATTAGCTGTTTTATAGTCTTCTAACTTTAAAACATCTTTTGTGGAGCAGTTTATACTGTGATAGAGGACCCTCTGCTGTCAAGATGGCGTCAGAGTAGTACTCCTAATGAGTAATTAGACTTTTATGTGTAACTTGTATGTCTCTTTTCTCCTTGCAGACAGCATCACAGTTAGACAGCATAGCATCAGGACATGTGGACATTAAATATGAGGATTATCCCTTTACTCCAACCTCCATGCCGTCACAGAACTCGTGGTGTGCTCTTTCTCAAGCATGAGCAGCCTCGCCCAGTGTGAACTGCCACACTGACATCACACAGCTCGCATTGGCACCATCATGGAGGCCATCTCTCCTCCCTACGCTTCTGGATCTGTGGAGTAACACTGCATAAGCACTGAACTGGGGCTTTTGCAGCATTTGTAACTGACTCAAATAAGCTTGCCAGACCAGACCACTTTATCTTAACAAGGACACAAGGTACGCGGACTGCAGTTTTACAAAAGGATGGCTATAATCCACAGAACATCGACAGCCAGAGCAAAGAACACGCCTGAACCAGGACAGCACACTGACGCCAGCTCTCCTGAACTCACATCCAACAAACCACAGCGGAACAACAAGAGCTACCTACATACAACAATGCAAAGACAATCAAGTGGAATGTAAAAAGATATGGATATAATAACCCTCTTTGTATAGCTGATTAGTTTCATTATCATTTTATTTCTGTCACTGGTGTGTGTCGATTTCATCCTCACTGCCTTCTGTGGTGTGTTCAAGAACACACTTTCGACGTATTGCTGTCATCTCAAAAATGACAAAAAAAACTTTTTTATGGCTGTTGAACATGTCTCATTACCAACGCGTAGATGATTAACTTTTATAGACACATTATTTATGTTGAGATAAGGACAGTTAAAAGTCATGGCGGACACTAAAAGCAGTTACAGCTCACTGCTCACTGCTGTGCTGTGGTGTGTCTAAGCGACAACGTTTAGAAGATATGAATGATTTGTTTTAACAAGATACAGCAGATATAAACTGTGTACTTTACAATTCATTTGAAAATCGGGACCAGTTGTTTAATTCTGACAGCATGGCTACATATCAGAAGTTTATCATTTTCAATATTTGACCTTAATGAAAGTGCAATGACTCAATTCAAAAACAAAAAGAGTGTGAAATTATTCTAAACATAATAATCTAAATTTATTTTTTGCCTGTATTTTGTCAATATGTAAGGGATTCTATTGTTCTGATGCTGAAAGAACTTTCTCTCTGTTTCCTCTCTTTTTCAATGCTCTTTGAAATCTGTCAAGGTTAATAAACTGATTCACGTTTCATTCCTTTGACTGTTTATTTGGTTTCTGAGTGAATCTCACAAATATCTGCGGTGCACTTGAGATGATGATCATTTTACTTCAACTTTATAGCAGCCATTATACCATAAATACCAGATCCTCTGAATTGTTCCTTTTCTATTTGTGTAAAGATCCTGAAAATGTTGCAATTAATTAATCCATTTACAAAACAGATGATAAATCTATAACATGAGAGAAACAATACGTCAACAATATGCCTCAGGGGTGTCCTGGTATCTGGTAACAGATAGAGCATATGTGCCACGTACATATGGCTGAGTCCTTTGCTGCATCTTTTACCTCTCACTTCCTGCTTTCCTGTCTGTCTTTGACTGTCAATCACTACTACAGTTTGCAATCTCTATTTTACTTCTTTCTTTGTCCAGTGAATAAATCAAAAACAGCAGTGCATCTTATTAAAAAAGTTTGAATTAATGACCTTTGCCCTCTCTGCAATGTCCACACTCTGGAAAGTCATCCACTAGGACTGGGGTAGATGCATCCAGTTGGACCATTTGGGGTGACGGTTCAGGTAACTTGTGTTTGACACTCTTGCTTACTGCCAGCCTCTGAGTGTGGCTGAGGACTGGACCACCTCTTCATCTCTTACTTTTAGCTTGGAACTATTTTTCACCTATTTTTCTATTTTATTTTAGTTTACTAGTTTTAACACACTTAAATGCAACATGTGGTGAGCAGCGATTGAGGTTAATGCTGTTGAGTTTTTAAAAACACATTCATCTTGTAGTCTTCCATGTACACCCTGCACTGCTTAAGACATAAATATAATGGAACAAATTCTAAAATGTAAAAAAGCACACTGTGCTCATTACACAGTAAAATCCCTTCAGCTGATGACTGATCATCTGTTCGATTTTGTGTTTTCTGATGCACTGTGTTGGCTGTGGGACCTTTCTCAAGAGATGTTTGAACATTTGCAAACATATATTTGCCCACGCTGATTTTAAGCTCCAATGCACACAGTCATTTATATGTGTGTGTATGTGTGTGTACAAGGAGGGCGTGTTCCCCTGTCAGTTGCTTAAGCTGACAGTGTCGACCAAAGGTTGTGTTCCAACTCTGCTTTATGACGAACATGTCCGAGTTGGCCACACTGTCGAGGAAAATACAGGCCTGTCAGCAACAAGGCTGCTGCTTTACTGCCGCCACGGCGACATCCAGGCACCGGTGCACCAACAACACATGCCCAGCTTTATGACTGTTGGCCAAGATGCTACCGCCTTATCTGTTGCTGGGAGAGGCCTGCTACGGTGCGATGTGAACACACAGACACATGAATTTTCAGTCTGGCAGGGAGGAAAAATATAGTGGGTGCAAGAAATGAACAGTGGCAGGTTGAGATGGGAGCAGAAAGTGCTGAATAAAATGTTTCAACACACACCTAGATACTGGGAGTATATACTAAAAGAGAACATTTGAAGTGAAGCTGAGAAATGTTGGTGAAAAGGAACTCATCTACTTTCAACTTATTTGAAATCAATGAATGCTTCCATTTGGGAATATTTTTTAAAATGTACTTATTTCTGATTTCTTTAAAAAAGAGAAATAAATATTTTAATGAACGTCTAGTTAAAGGTGTGTTTTAGATATTTTTTGGTGCACTTCCATAGTTGCGGATATTTAGTTTAGAGTTTAGAGTTATAATCGATGCAGCAGACACTCCGCCAAACAAATCCATACAGTGTATGATAAAACACTGATAAAATGTTCATATAGTTGAACTGTTTAGAAAAGCTTTTAGAACTCATGAAGACATGCTGGGCCCCAAGGTTTATTTGTGACCTCAAAAACAAACTCAAGGTTCTCTCATTGGATTTCATCTGCATGTCATGGACTTCATCAGCATATAGACATTGGTCAGTTGCCTTAGCTTTTCAACCTGCATCATCAGCAGGTCAAAATTGTATTGGTATTGTATTTATGACCAAATACCTGTAAAACTAATGACACTCCCATCAGCCTCAGCTGTACTTTGTCTTTATTATGTTAATGTGCTAAACCAAGAGAGTAGAAAAGGTAAACTACCAGTTACGCTGGTAGAGACTGGGAGAGACAACCTGAAGACAACCAATCACTTGATTGGTTTTTGATGTTTGAAAGTAGCTCAACATAGTTCCAAATCAACTATGTTAAATCTGAGCCAATCGGCAGTCAGTAGCTCAGTGTATAGTGGTCATAGTGGTATAGTGTATCAGTGTGTGTGTGGAAACATTTGACTCATTGTCGAGTCATTGTCATCGTGCCTTTCCACATGTGCTGCCCTTTTTATTTTATTCACCCCTCCCACAATTTAAAGGTCACATATTATACAGATTCTATTGTGCTCTTCCCGTTGCATATATTTATCTTAGATGTGTCCCTGGTGTGTCTAGAGGCCTCCAAAATATTTGATATTGTGTATTAGCTCATGAAAACTGACTGTTTGGGAGGTAAATGGTTTTCACAGAACAGTGATACCAAACCTTTTCTGTTTATAATATTCTGTAGACACTCTGGGGGTGAACTAGTTCAGCTGCTATGATAACATGAATATCAAGATTATGAGAAGTCTCTATTGTGTTATATAATCGTGATGATTCAGCGCAGGTTCCTGCAGAAGAGACACTTGAGCCTCAGAATTTTCCTGACACTTTCCTACAAACCAAAGTTTAGTTTCCCTTAAATTAAGACAACTCTATGAAACCAATCAGAAAAATCCATATTAGAGAAATAAATCATAGTCTAAATGATCTTGTTGGGAGTTTTTCCTCATGGAGGTGGTGAAGTGAACTCATGCACATTCTTGCACAACTGTGCAGCTAGCATATTGTACATATGTCCATACGACTTTTAATGGTCTTAATATTATTTTTTTGTTATTTTCAATTTATTTTTCCTCGTACTACATTATTTGCTATGTGCTCATAAAACAAAAAAAACAAAGTTCTGTATGTGAAAAGGTGCTATGATTAAAAAAGCTGAACTGTGAATGAGCTAGTTGATAGTAAACAGTTGAGGTGCAGTCAAATCTTCAGTCATGACTGTCTGCACCCTGCTGCTCCGTCAGCCTGACGTCCTGCCGTCCACCACTGCAGCCGTGAATTCACACTCTGCCCCTCTGCAGTACAGGATCTCTGCCCGACTTTGCTTTTCCTGCCATACACACGTGTAATTTACTATTGTTAGGTTAAGCAGGCTTATACATTAATTTTAAATGACAGTCAATGCTGATAAAGAAACCTTGGATTTGATTTAGACCTAAGCATCATGGCTGGTGTCAGACCTGTGTCAAGGCCACAAAGACTCCTCTGTTACTCCTCTGTTTTTGAGTTTGGTTTGTCAGAGCTCTGTGGACCCTGAACATACAAGAAAGAGGTTTCTCCTTCACTGTGTGTGTGTGTGTTTTTGTAAGAGAAAGAGAGATTCAGCTCCTAAGGGCCCTACATTTCCCTTCCTTCATGTTCTGTGCAACATTCTGTCTTCCTGGACGGCTCTATGACAGGCAAATGTATTAGTGTATGTGTATGCGTGCAGTGTTATAGCTCAATTCCTGGACAGACGTGGGGGAAAGGGCCACAGTCCAGCAATAATAGGAGCGACCGATAGTGAGAAATGGCTTTTTTCGTCTTTGTCCTCAGCTGCAAACAGTCTTTCCCAGAGCTCTGCTCCTTGACTGTTCCATTCAATTAAACAGGATATTCTCTTCTATATACTGTGGTCCTTGCAGAGTTACTGCTTTTTGTGTGTGTGTGAGAGAGAAAGAGAGCGAGAGAGACTGCAAGGGAGTGAATATGATGTTGGAGAGTCACACACATTTATTCAACTAATTTTCAGCCTTTAAATCAAAACTTCCGCCAGCTGTCTCCTCAGTGATTTGTCCTGCAGGTCCTATTCTTCACTCTGCCTGACAGGAACAGAATTGTGTATGTGTGTGTGTGTGTGTGTGTGTGTGTGTGTGTGTGTGTGTGTGTACGCGTGTGTGTGTATGTGTGTTATTATTTAAGTGTGTGTTATTTGTCATTATTAAAGAATAAATTAATCAGATTTAGAAAACTGTTGCTAAGTAATATAAAGGCAGTATCACACATAGGTTTATATAATGGCCGCAACACTTGGAAGGTAACGCCTCTAGTCCAGTGATACTTAACAACTGGGCCATGACCCGGTACCCATCCCTACAGTGATCATGCAAAGATGTCAGCTGACCAGAACCATTTTTTAACCCTCATCTATCATCAATTTACTCCCACCTCCCGCTCCACCACACCCTGGCCAGCATCAGGGACAGCAATGGAAATGTAGTTCAGCTTCCTCCTGTTCCTCCAGTTGATATGACAAAATATTTTCCCGTTTACACAACATGGAGCAACCTCATCATTCATTTGGGCACTAATGTGACTTGCTCATGAAAAATGGCGATCTAATGAGCTCGCTTAAAATTTCATTTCATTAAAGATTATATTATTATATTATATTAACTGTGTGTTTGTGGCGGAATCCAGGTTATTATTGTAAGTATACAACATGAAACATTTAGAAAGAGTGGTAGAAACAGACTTCCATAGTGCAGTAAACATACTGTAAGTATTTACTTCACAAGATATTTGTCGAGCATCATTGTTGCAAACTGTCATCTGCTTCAGGTGTGTATAATACAACACACACACTGTGTGGAGGCTAGCTATGTGTCAGTGATTGATTTTATCTCAGGAAGCCCATTCTGTTGTGATTTATTCTGTTCACTGATTATGACTGAATATTCATGACTGAATATTAACTCATTATTTTAAATGGAGGGGGTCATTAGAGCTTGCAACTCCAAACTGAGCTGATTTTAACATGCTAATATGAATGGATAACTACAACTATGTAGAAGGTTGAATGAAGATAATAATGCATGGACACATCATCAGCGGTCTGAAGTTCACAGAACACGCAGGGCAAAGGTTGTAATACAACAAGGGCTCCATAAACCAAAGTACATCTTACCTGGGGGGACGGGCGAAAATACACACACACACAGGGACAGACACACACACATCTCTATCTCATTCAGCAGGTCCTAAACACCAATCTATACTTCTACACATTTAAGAAGAGGTTATACTATATTCTGTAACTATGAACATGTGATTTCTACAGTCCATGAACAGTTGGTCATCAATGCCAATCTCCCTTCTATAAATGTAATCAAGATGAATATAATGCCAAAGTTGTTATATCTATTTTAATCGATCCCTTTATTCCCACCAACACAGTTCTTTTCAAAAATGAAGAAACGGTTTAGAGTTTATTTGGAATAACAGAAGGTCAAGGTTGAGTCACTTAATAATGTTAATGTCTGGCACAATGTACAGTCATTTCTTGGTGAATCTACTTTGTTTTCAGACGTTTTACAGATGCATTCCTATATACAACCCCCTTTATCTACATTGGAAAACCTACCAGTGAATAATACTAGTGGCAAAGGTCACATATCCTTACTCTATAATATACTGGGTTATGAGATAAGATGAATCCAAATATTCATGTCTTAAATGCAATGTAGCACCAATGGGTTACCTTATTCCACTGCCTTTGGCACTGTCCTGAAATATCAAAGTCCTGGAATTTAGTTATGAAGGTTCAAATGACCTTGAATCCAGTACTTGGTTGCCTACACTTTATATTCTTAATGTGTATCTGGCTGGAAGAACTATCAGCATGCCTTGTCCATTGAAAAGTTAACACACACAATGAAAAAGAAATCAGCCAAATTCAATGAGCTCTGGAATCCCTTTTTTGCATTCTTGTCAAGTGGTGAAGTTGAGGAAACTTTGGAAACTTGAAGGTGACATGTGCCTAACCGTTGATACCTTGACCATGTGATGCTAAGCTGTGTATGATTATGAAACATCGTTACCCAGTTTTGTTTTGGTTTTAGTTCTGTCTTTTTCATTAAATATGTATTTTCCTTGGGGGAGAGAGGAGCAGATTCTTTTAGTTTGACTACTGTATGTTTTGTTAGTTGTATTAAAATGTTAAAACTCAATAAAGTTACACTAAAACTGATATCAGAATAAAGCAATTGATGACAAGTACAAGAAAAATGAAAAGTGAATGGCATCAGCTCTTTACACTAGATATCTGTGTCATAATTTGTTGGTTATAAAGTTTAGAGGCTTTATAAAGTTTTGAAGGATGACAACAGTGTGATTCTCTTTGGGATCTGTTGGTGTTGGTGCACTGGCTGCCATGTACTGTGGCTCCCGTCTGCTTTGGAGGTTTCTGATTTGTCACCATTGTTCTGCTTCCCTCTAAACTGAGCTGAGCATTGTTCTTCGGCATGCTCCTCATTCCTCACCTGTCTCTCCCACTCATTCACCTTACACTAACCTAAACTGACACACTCCAGGAATTTCATTTGAGCTCAATGAACACTCACTGAGTTTTTATGCATGTAAGTAACCATATTACAGACAGCTTTCTACACTAACTTCTTAAATCTCACATGTAGACTTTACATGGTAAAAAAAAAACAGAGCAGGTGAATGAAAAGGGAGACCTTTTCGTGCAGTGATACATACTCAACATTAAAATAATTCAACTGAAAGTCAGCCTACAACTGAAAGTAGCTCAAAGTAGCCTCTAAGTCTAAATAAGTTAGAACAAACAAAGACTTGTGTCCACACTAATGAAAGTATAAAGAATGAGCAGAGCATGAGTGACGTCATGACGCCGCTGCCATGTTGGTTGCACTGCTTCTTTTGACGTCCAGTTAATCTAAATAACGGCAAAGACGTGGCTCATCAGCGGATCTGAAGCAGGCTGAATGACTGGATGCACCAATAAGCCATCTGTAGCGGGACTGTCAGTTATTATTCATATTAATTATACATAACTTTACACCATATTTTCGTTTGAAAGGGTGAGTTAAAAAAAATCTGAATGAGGAAATTAGCTATAGCATATAGCTATAAGCTATTAGCAATAACGTTGACTCTACCTTTGCAACTTCATCCAGCTCAGTCATCCAGTAATTAAATACTTACATAAACGCTGAGGTGAATGTCACAGGAAAATAATATTAGATCTTGAATGAAGTGACTTTTTGAAAGAAACTCTGTTCTTCTCATTCAGTTTGTTCATGTCCATGATCTAACAGAAGACCACATGGTTAAATATAACATGATACATATGTTAAATGTTTGTAAGGGCAAGTTGCTCGAAAGAACACGTAAATATAGACCAGAGCTAGGAACTCTTCTATTGAACTGGATAACTAATACAAAGGTCCATAAGGTCAATTGTAAGGAAAGCCAAACACTAAATATACAGTCTGGCCCAACCTGCATTACTCAATAGCCCCACCCAGACAAGCTAATACAAGAGCAGCAGGTTATTTGAGGGCCACAGTGAACCCATTTTAGCTATACATGCTTCATTCATATTTTTATCTTGAGTCAACAATACTCACCCTGTACAACACTAATACTGCATAGACCCAGAAAGAGAGCGAGCTTACATACTGGCAAATGTTTCATGGTGTGTCAGATGACCGTGCTCCTTGAATATTTCTGTGGTGAAAGAAAGACTCTTACAGCACAGACAGACACGCACATGTATTTATTTTCCCTGAGCAAAGACCATGAATCACACAATCTGCTGATATTATTAGCTCTCAAGCCAGGCTGCGTCTATTCACAGACTTATTCTTCCATTTTTAGGAAGAAAAACACAGAAGACAACAAGCAGAGAGGCCGAGCGAGGCCCAAAATAAGACAGAAAACAACGGGGTGATGGATTACACGGAGACACCCGAGAACGATGACTTCCGTGACCGTGAGTTTGATTGTTTCCTTGAAAAAAAAAAGGTTACAGGAAGGGGCAAGGAAAGAGGGTGAGGGGTGGGGGAAATCTAAAACCTTCCTCCATTGTTTACTTACAGCATATTCATGCTCTCATACTGTATGTTGTTATCCACATGAATGATCATGTGACGACTTTAGTCTCCACTCAGTCCCACACAGCTGATTTATCTCCCCCAGAAACATCTGCCTCACACCTACAACCATAGCTCTGCAGCACCCCATTGCACTTCATCGCACTCCATTGCACAAACCAGCCCCTAACAGCAATAACAAAAGCATTTGGTACCAGCATCCATCGCCAGCTTAAGACTGTGTGTATACCATATACACTGATGTAATATTTATTGTCAGCTGGTACAAGCTGCTCTGTAGGATACACAGCGAAAGTGCCTGTGAGGGAGATTCATGTGCTCCGCTGTGAGTCCTCGTCCAGTGCTCTGAGGTGAATGGGATATTTTATGGATAAAAATGACAGGAGTGGTGTTCTCTTAATGTTTACCCCTCTGTCCTCTCTGTCTCTTTATTAACGCGGGGGTTTAAGGTTGTTGAAAGCAGCTGAGCCAAACTGTCGCTCATCTCACCACTCTAAACCTGGGGCGATAGCTTCAATGTATCAAGCATCAGCCAGAGAGGTGAACAGAAACTTTCCAACATGCTGATGGGTCCGTGTGTCATCTGTTCACTCACGCATCAAAAATGGAATTTTGAAGGAATGGGATTTCCTGTTTTTATATTGAAGAATGTTTGAAACTATAATGACCAAGCATTGACAGATGGCAGATGGACAAGCATTGTGCTGGTGATGAGATGATGAGGATCGATCATATTATCACATGTTTTTTAAGGCGAAAATATTTTGGTTGTTATTATTTGTGATTAACAGTACTTGTCTAATATTGTCTTCAAATTCCTTAAAATTTACCAAATGTTCAATTTCCAAAATGCTTTTAAGCTTTTACTTTTGACTGTGTGCATGCTGGAGATCTAACAAAAGTGAAAAAAATAAATACTTGGAAGCATACAGATACACACAGTTTCATCAGACAAATAGACTAGATTTGGTTGTTTGTTTGCTTTACCAAAAGGTGGTGTTATTGACAATTGCAACCCTCTCACCTAATTATCTTTGTCCTCGCATGGCCATGAAAGGAGTGAAAAGTGTGCAAGTCCCTATTAAGAGCAAACATAGAGGTTCAACATGGTGGACTATGTGGAATAGTGTGTAGACATAAAGGTCTCATTCTAAAAACACATTATACACTAATTGCTATGAATATTATATTCCATTTCTGCCATATTCTCTAATCAGACCCCCTAAATCTACATCTGGCCCTTTAAATGGTGATGATGCATCATTGTTGTGTTATCAGCTTGTTCCAGTTATTTAATGAATGGTCAGTTTTTAGTTTAGTCCTCTGAACTCACGATTATCAGCTCTGAACATGATAACTAGATAACCTAATTAGACCTAATTAGTTGGTTAGTTAGTGTTTCACAGTGTATGCTGTATATGAACATCTAGTAGACTGTACATGCTGTACTGTAGTCATGAGTCAGATTCACATGTACAAACGTGTGTGGATGCAAAGTGATGTAAAGACAGATGAATTTGTTAGCAGGCACCCAAACAGACATCCATCACATGATTTCATGTCTGGCATTTCCAAGACTGAAAATGTGTGTGTGTGTGTGTGTGTGTGTGTGTGTGTGTGTGTGTGTGTGTGTGTGTGTGTATTGTAGACTTAATACAAGGATGGGTGCTATCTGTATTTTACATGTGGGAGTAGTAAAAAGAGGTCACTGTGTGTGTGTGTGTGTGTGTGTGTGTGTGTGTGTGTGTGTGTGTGTGTGTGTGTGTGTGTGTGTGTGTGTGTGTGTGTGCGTGTGTGTGTGCCTAGCTGTCTCTCCATCAGTCATTGGCCCAGGGTGGAGAGGAGACTACTCGGAGCCCAGAAAGCAGGGGTCAAGTCCAGGCTTACTCAACCCCCCCACAGGCCCTCCCAACTCCCTTCCCCAACCCCCTCCCTCCTTTCTCTCTCCTCTCTCCATCACCCTGAGATGAGGGACGAAGGGCAGAGGAAGGGGGTGGGGTGTGTGGGTGGGGGGGTTAGTTGAGTTTACAGAGGGGGGGGGGGAGTGAAAAGAAGAGTTGATGAGAGGAGGAGGAGATCTATGAACAGAGAGAGTAATAAAAAAAGGAGTGAGAGGGGAGGGTTGAGGAATGGAAGGTTTGAGGATTATTCTTGGTGAAAGGGGCAGATAAATGGAGAGACAGACAGGAGGGGCAGAGACTGAGAACTGATGAGGACACTGGACAGTGTCAGAGTCTTCTACCGAGTCACACAGTGAGATGGACGACTGTCCCAGGAATCCTAAATGATATTGATTCAGACAAATTTACATTTACTTGCATGATTTCATGTTATTAAAGGGTTTTAAGAGGAGAAAAATGAGCGAAACAATAAAGTCGGGGGTTTAGGGAGAAGAACACTTTACTGTCCTCTGACCTCCAACAGTCCAGTGGTTTTACTAAGCCTGAGATGTTGCTCAAACTTTGCTCAAGCAGGATTAAACGGAAAATAAACTGCAGTGTGTTTTCATGTGAATGAAGGAACATACTAACTAAACACTTTGAATCTAATGGGTTATCCAAATACACTGATAATGCTGAGTAGCCAGTAGCTAACCTGTTGTCTCTAGCCTTTTACATGTATATTTTTGCGTTGTGTGGTTGGTTGGTTTGTTAGTTTACCCTCTGTAGTCGTCTCTTAGATCATGTTTGCTGACACGCCCCCGCATACAGAGTAACAATGCACGCTGATCCACTTGGATAGCTTCACCTTTCAACAGGAGGTCACGGAGAGGGTGTCGTGAAATATCTCCACCACAGCTACTGTTGGGTTTGACACCAATCTGATACATTTATTCAACGTACTGAGCAGCAGGTTCATGAAGTGCCAAGAAATAACACAGCCTAATTAAATGAAGACGGCCATTCTTATTGTAGCAACGTTAGGACTTTTACCCCCAATGTGTATGTGTGTGTGTGTGTGTGTGTGCGTGCATGTGTGAGAGAGAGAGAAAGAGAGAGAGAGGTGTAGAGTGATGTGTGCCAGGTACAGCCCTCCGGAGTGGGCGTCCCTGCAGTTCTCAGAGCACCACCTCGAAATCGATGTCAGGGTGGCGTCAGCGATGGCCGGCACAGAGGCTCCAAGGGTCTGCTGGTATTTTTAACAAATACACACCCACACTCATGGATGTAGACACCTCCTGCTTGGCCTGCAGGTCACTGACTCATCAGAGATGGACTGCTGCCCGATCTTGCTCAGACGGGCCAACAAGTCTTTTCTTCAGCACAGACTCCAGAACTTGTTTTTGTTTTTTCAGCGCCGGGTCCAGTGTGACTATAAGCCTGATTCTGATGGATTACCAGACAATACAAAAATGTCTTCATTTCAAAACGATTTATTTACTTGTTGAAACAACTTATTAAAGGTTTTTCTAGAAAGAATTTGAAAGTTTTAAGGCAAGCGGCGTGAAAAACAGTGCGTACAATATCTGATTTTGGAATAAAACTCTTCCCCTACATGGACTCCATTGCAAATCATCTTTGTCTGAGTAAAAAGTGATCCAGGTTAACCTGTGACCTCAAACATGCTTGTGTGAGCAAATGGCAGTGTGAGAGTGAGACTGATGATAACAGGAGAAAGATTTAATTGGCATGCAGATATCTTGACAACTCAAAGCTACTCCGTTTTGACAATATGCCAGAATTGGACTTTATGTCCTCCCCATCTTGGGTGTCGTTTTGACAGCCATTTGATGCCTCATTAGAAATACACTCCTGTATCTGCCATGAGTTCTCGGTTGTGAAGTGTGCCGGTGTGTAATAGTTCAGTGTGTGCTTGACAGGACTTTTGGGACTACTGTTTCATTTAAATAAAACACAACACAAAAGGCCTCCTTATTACTTTATTGGTTGAACATGTTGTTGGATGTCAAAATAACAGTCGGTTCTCAGATTTGTTTTTTAAACGCAGGCAAAGCCAAACAGGTCCATTATTCACTTTACAGTTTCTGCTCTCGCTCTGTGCCATCAAACACTCCCTCAGTGAAACCAGCAAATCAACAAGTCTTATGTGATTGATAAGATGTGAAGAGATTACATTTTCAAAATAACCTTTCAAAAATAATAACTGATCAATGGATGCATTTGCTGCTGGGACACACAAACAGCTAAAATACACCAGACAGCATTGGGGGTTTTTTTCCAGTTAAGAAAAGGTCTTTGACACATGAGATATGAGAAGAGGCGTTTAGCAGCAAAAGAAACAAAAGTACGATTAATGTTTGTTCTGGTTTAAAGTAACTTTTTTCTGTATTTATTATCTTTTTCTAACCTTCAATGACATGTATGACCCTGTATGAATGATATTAAAACTAAAGAGGACACACATTATAATAGTGAATGTATCTGCAGAGGCAAAACCTATGTGAAAAAAATCTTGGAAGTGCTTTCTTTCCAGAAACTGTCAAACAGTTTGTGTCCTCTTATAAAAACTTTAACTTACATGGTCATCTTAAACAACAAATCTATGAGGACATGCAAAGCCTCTGGTCAGGGTGGGTTGCCCACTCTGCCGTTTTCACTCACGAGGTGGCAAAATGTTACTTTACTTTATACTGTGCTGGTGTTGCCGCTGTATGTTAGCAGTCTCTTGCAATATTTACATGCTGCTTTGGTCTTGTCTGTCCATTTCTCACTGGTTGTATCTGTGTATACAGGGAATCCAAAATGCCGCCACACAGGTGATTTAAAACCGCACAGGCCATGTGTTCCCTCATTCTGTACACTGTACCTACATAGTGACTTAAGTCACATGACTTGATGTCTGACGTTGAACAAATGAATCACCAACCAGTGACTTTTTTTAAGATAATGTAACCTATTTCTACAAAAAAGAAGAAAAAGAACATATCCTACTCTCACATTTTCAATTCATTTTTTCTGTCAACCGTTGCAAATCGTCACACTCGATTTTTAATCGTGTCACAATGCATCGTTACATACATTATATATATATATATATATATATATATATATATATATATATATATATATATATATATATATATATATATATATATATATATATATATATATATATATATATGGTTATGGTTATTATGATTGGCTGGCAAAGTCTGGTGGGTTTAACTGAAAGATTGAACACCTAGAATGAGTAGATTAATAAGGAGAGAGTGAATTAAGTGAATGAGGCATGGAGATGGTCTCCCTACATAAACTTGCACTGAACCTCATATGCTGTCTGGTCTGAACTTGCTGTGCAACTTTCATTTCGTGCACATGAACATGAACATGTTCTTACACCACAAAGTTATAATTTCAGAGCTGCATGCTACTGTAGTTTATGAAACATAATACATATTTATTTTTGTCTGCATTATTTTCTACAGACATTATTATAACAACATTATACATACAAAAAAAAAACAGCATCGCAATTTCACTGTGAACATGTTGGCATCCTAATCTTAGTGCTGCTGCTGTAGATTTCTGGCTACGCTGCGTCTGGCAGGGCTGATCACACACTGATCAAGCTGGCTGGAAGTCAGACACAGAAATGACACAGAGGATCTGGTCAGTTTTCAAAATGAAACATCCTGTGAAGACAAAAAAACAGATAAAAGGGCCTGCTTACTCGTGGTAGAAGCATAAACCAAGAAAAAAATGACCTCATTTGAGCTGAGTCTGATGGGCAAAACACTGAAACATTCCTGTTGGGATATGAAGACATGTAAAGAGAGCAAAACACGTCACAACCTCACAGAGCTGTGCCTGGTGTAATCTAGGGGTAGGCCTTGTTCCATCGTGTCTTCCATCCTAATATTTTTAACATATTTCTTCAGCTCTAATTACTTTGGGGTTGTTTAGCAGTCTGCTTTCATAGACCACGAGCACCACTAGAAGATTTTTTCTCAGCTCTGTTCTTTTCTTTGCTCCTGAATACACAGCACCGTGGTTACATTGTGTATATTCTCTGCTCCTCTTACACTTTGAAGATACATCAGTGGAGCTGTGCCAGTGGCCCCAACAGGCATTGTGTTTGATCTTCTGATGTTGGTGAAGTCATCCCTGCTGCCGCCGCCCCTGTACCTAAGCGCTGCACTAAATTTTACTCATTATGGCCATCGTAAAGCGCTGCATGTGGAGTTCCCTCTCATCCTTCTCAATTATCTCTCCCTTCAGCGCTCTGTTTCTTTTCTTTCTTTCCATCTAATACGCCTCCTCCTCTGTCTGCTGTCATAGTGGAATTGTATTCAGGTCAGAGTGTGTGATTCCCTCAAGTAAACGTATGTCATTTTAATGCTTTCACCTTCTCGTTTGCTTACTATGCATCTCATCCAGCACACATCTCCTGGTCCACGCTCCAGTATTTGATGGTTTCCTTTTGTGCTGATCTTCTTTTCCCAGTTCTCCACTGCACACTAATTTAGCCTCCCTTGTGCTGTTTTAAGTTCATCCCCTGGTCTTTCTTTCTCCATTCCTTTGCCTTCATCTGTTTCTCTCTCCCCCGCCTTTTGTCAGCTGCCTTGCTTCCTCCATCTCTCCCTCTTTCTAACTTCTCAGTCCCTACCTTCATCCGTCTTCCTCGCTCATCTGTTTCTGTCTGAGCTTCTGAATGTGCACTCTGGATAACCTGCAGAGCAGCCTCCCCTCTGTTTCCTGCGCTGAGATGCACCCTATTTATTTCATTGATTTTCAGGAGGGAAAGAATGCGCAGACCAAAGACTGACTGGCTGCAGTGGGTTTAGCCAAGTTGAGCTGTTGGGTTACTTAAGGAGGAAGAGATAGTTTGAACTGAAGACATACACTCACTCTTCAGAGCTGCTAAACGTTTACATGCTGTAAGTGTTTTTGGGGCATATTTGAATTTATTTGAAATGAGAGAAGTAAAGACAGGCAAGACAAACAATGGAAGGAGGGGAGTCGAATTAGGTTGAATGGACACATCCACCCCAAAACCATCTTGTTTTAATCATGATTTGTTTGATTAGATGCAGGAGCGAGCACAGAGTGGGCAGCATTTCATTTTATTCTCGTCTCTGCTCCTTTTCACAGCATGTTCATCTCCCATTTGGGATCAGGAGTTCACAGAAATGCTTTAGTGGGTGTTCAGCTCTGCATTAAAGCAATGCGAGGGTTTGCTTTGGGGCGGGTGTGTTGGTCCTGGTGAGGTGCTGAAATATGATCCAGGAGGTCCAGTTTGCAGTTTAGCAAGAGCTCAGCCTGGTTATTATTTTTTTTTTTCATTTCTCAGCTGGAACCCTCTGACGTCCCTCATCAGAGCGAACCCATCCAAATCACTCAGGGATATTGATGGTGAACCCAAACATGCCTGTATTCTCATGTTCTGGACAACAGCCTCACTCAGTTAGTCTATAGGGCATACTTGACTGAACGGCAGTGTAAGACTGATGACTTGCATCGAATTAGCTAGTTCATCTGTCTGTCTGTCTGAACCCGTTTTCTCTGTCTCAGGATCTGTCTGCCTGCCCATCTCACCATCCAACAAACCTATCAGTCGTCTCATGTCTGGCATTCTATCTGCCAGCCTCCGGCTGGTATACTTTTCATCTTAACTGCCTGCCCTGTTGCTGATTTTGAGCTCAGCCTCACTAAACATTGACAACAGGAGCAAAGGAGGAAGTCAAGTCATATAGTCAATTTGATTTAATGATGTATTCAAATAATAATATCTTCCTTAAAGGGCTTTGTGTCTCTGTCCATCCTACAATCACAATCACGACCCATTCAGCAACCACTCATTGACATGAAGGAGCATAAAATAAACACAAGTCAACAAGCAGAAGTTTGACTTGACCACATTGACTTGACCACTTCATATGTGTATGCACACATCTAAAATCTCCAGTTAACACATGCAGAGAGATTCACATGAAGACATGCACACCCAAACACACACACACGTCCCAGCTCCTCTCAGCCGACACAGAAACAAAGCCTGATTGCTGCATTCTTCTCATACGTCAGCTAAACGTACAGATAGCTGTCTTTACAGCATCCCTGAAAAATGCAAAGAAGAAATAAATAGTTCCAGACAGCTCAGCCAGAACAAGCGACGGGGCAATCTAATGAATTGCCCAATTATGTGAAACAGTGTCATAGTCATTAAGTTGCTTACATGTCTGAGACAGTTTTGACTTCCAGCAACAGGCAAAAGAAACAATGCAGGAAGGTTCTGAGTCAGGTTTGGAACTTTAATGACAAAACTGTGACTTGTTGAGTTACAGCTCATCACAAATACAACTGTGGGACACACTGATATCTCTTTCATTTGTTTCAAATGCAAATTAGTCATCGTATGGATTACAGATAAGGAAATTACAAGTACAAATTTATATAATTTAGCACACATGGTCAATTTCTTTCATTGCATGTCAATTAGATATGTTGTCAGAAAGAGTAGTAGCAGTGCAGCGAGAGAAGAGATGAGTGGGCTCTGTCCTACTAACCACTCAAAGCACTTTTACAATACAAACACAGTCACCAGCTCACACAGACACAATCATACGCTGATGATGGAGGCTAAACTGTGGCTTGATTCTAAACCTGAGCCACAGCCGGCCCCTTGGCGACCTAACAGCCTGTGCAGAGCAGAAACTAATGTCGAGGTGACATTACTTCAACAGACAGCATTCACAAGTCTGTTCAGAGACTCCGTCACTTGATTGGTTGTAGCAGCCATTATTTTAATTGCTTAGAAATCTTAATTATTTTCTATGTCAAACAATGTACATTTCCTACATTTAAAAGTGACACAGATACAGGAAGTGACTCCTCAGTGAAGAAAAACTCACACATAGATAAATGGTAGCTGCATTACAGGAGGTCCTGCTATTGTACATGCTGGTTTACTGTCACTGTTACCAGTTACTGGGACTCTTATTGTGATTACGTCTGTCAACCACTCCAGAGTCTTACTGTAGTCTTCATCTTAGTAAGGTGTTGGCCCACCAGGACAGCTCTCATTCTTCAGGTCCGTTGACTGCTATGAACAGCATAAGATGTACTATGTGATGATTGACTGGTATTAATGTCTATATGATGTGAAGAATGACCAGAGCGTGTGCAGGGCAGGGTGGAGACAACTCCATGTAATCAGGGAGGTTGGTTATCACAAAATAAGCAGCCTGTCCATCCCCCTGTGTGTGTGTGTGTGTGTGTGTGTGTGTGTGTGTGTGTGTGTGTGTGTTTGTGTGTGTGTGTGTGTGTGTGTGTGTGTGTGTGTGTGTGTGTGTGTGTGTGTGTGTGTGTGCTGGGATTCCTCATTGTCCTGAGCCCTGTAAGACAAAGGGTTAAGTAAATGTTTGGGGAAGATAAGGCCACTCACCCTGACAGGCAGCAGGCCCCGAAGCCCAGGGGAACCCAGACCCACACACGCACACACGCACACACACACACACACACACACACACACACACACACACACACACACACACACACACACACACGCACACACACACACACACACACACACACACACACACACACATTCTCTATATTACAATCATCTATCCTTCATTTTCTCTGTCTTTAATACACACGTATTTATATTTGACTCCTGGAATTACCATTTTCTCTTCACCCAGTAAATCACCCAGGGAGTGTTTGACGTGCAGCATCACATGAGGCTGCAGTTCTCGGTTTGAACTTGGGGAAAGTGTTTGTTAGGTCAGTTAGTTTCTGTCTCCAGCAGCAAGTCTGGAAAACACAACACACTGAGTATTCCACGTCCCCCTGGTGAGGGCTTTAGTGTTCGGAGACACAGCTCAGCCTTACATCACAGCTCTCTGATAAGGGCTGTAAGGGGGCTGTGGGCTTACACTGCTGTGTGTAGTGAATCATGAATTCTTGACCTTTGATGTCTCAAGCCATTTTGGAAAATGTCCTTGTGGTCTTTGGCTAGCTCATGCTCCCAAGTAGACAGTAGAAACCATCTGAAACGAGACAGTCCAGCCCTAATCCAGTATATTTAGGGCCCGAGCACAGAACAACGTTCAGCCAGCGAAAGCCCTATTGTATCCTTAGGATTTTTCTTTTCTTTTTGTCTTTCTTTTTTATTTTCTTTCTTTCTTTTTTTTCATTTTTGAGGGGCTGAAGGAGCTCGAAAACTCACAAAATTAAAAACTCAAGCAGTAAAGTATGCTGAAATTTCATGGGCGCCAAGATGGCTCCTCAGCGCCACCTACAAAATCTTGTACAGAGCCTCCACCACTGACAAATTTTCACACAGAGACATGACTTTCAGTGGCCACATGTATCTCTCCCAGGCCTACAAAAAGTCTCTTGGTGACCCGGGCTACAACGAAGCGTACGGCGTCCATTTTGTTTCAATGTTGGCGTTTTTGTGTTTTTTGGGTCATTTCCAGGGGATGTATTTGAACGAACTCCTCCTAGGGCTTTCATCCTATCTGTTTGAAACTTGGCGTGTGTGTTCTTAAGGCCTCGACCATGAAAAGTTAGCAAAATTGTGAGTTTTGGATTTTCTATGTGGGAGGAACGGGACCACGAAATTCTGCGTGCTTTCATGAAGTTTTGATGTGCTATAACTTTCTGAAAAATACTCCAATCTTCTCCAAACCTCTGATATGTAATGGAAGTCTGGCCTAGAATACATTTCCATGACAACATTTGGTGATTTTCACAACACCTCCTAGTGGTGATAGAAAAAAACACTGTTTCAAGATGACGTCCAGCTCAGACAATATTGACCATACGGTGCTGAAACTGAGAGAAAATATCAGAAACAACCTTGGGAAGAACTCCAAAAATGGTGAGTTTTTGAGAAACAACATAGACACGATGGCCAGTCAAAGTCAAAAATTCAGATTTTATAAAAAACATTTTCAACTCCATTGACTTTTTGGATGATTTTCAGGCAAAAGTTTCGGCCACATAATTAATTAGAGAGTGGGGCAAGATCACTCTATAGCACCCCCTTGAACTTTTCTTTGAGGCAACCCCGCCACAGTTTTGGACACAGAGTTATAAAACCTCAGCCGAATTGCATTTGAATTGACCCTTTGACCCAATCCTGGCTAATGTGTGTGTCCTATTTTAACAAACCCCTCCTAGGGGTTTCATCCCATCGAAATGAAACTTGGTGTGTGTGTTCTTTAGTCCTTGGCTATGAAATGTTATCAAAATTATGAATGAGAGAAAAGAGGTTGCTTCTTATGTTCTGTTTTAACAAACTCCTCCCAGGGACTTCATCTGACTGACTTGCCCAACGTGTGCACATGCCAACGTGCGCACATGCACGAGGGCCCGTTCAATGCCGCTTGTGGCTTTAATTACTTTTATTTCTGTGTCACCATCATCATATTGACATATTGGTTGTCTTGCTTTTTCAATGCCGACATCAACATTTTTCAAAACAGAAAAGCAAACTGCCTGAACATACCCCGACCCTCAGACACACAGCAGCTCTGCAGTGAAGTATTTTTGTGTAGGGGTAATAGTTGGTTTATCTTGGCCTTTCGTGTCTGCGAGGTGCACTGTACTTGATGGGTACCTCAAGGAACAGGATATACTGTATACACAGTACATAGAGAGCACAAGAACCAGGCGGTCAGTTAGGGTCAATAGGTCATTTTTGCCTCAGGGCCTAACGGCAGGTTAATCCAGCCCTGCAAGTAACTCTCAGCCTCAGTAAAACATAATAAAGATTCAGATGATCTCAGCTCTTTGCAGTCATCTATTTTCATCTTTTTAAGGGGGGGGGTTCAAAGAATTGGTAACCAAAACTATGAACCCACTGCCTACATGTATGAGCTACAAGGCCTCAGAATGATGGACTGTCCATTTATCATTGTCATACTTGCTTGGCTTTTAGCGGCTGTTGCAGTGATGTACAGGCCTTCTGCAACCGAGGAGGGCATTTTGGTATACAGAGAGACGTTTGGTTTTGTAACAAATTAGCCATTCAAGTAAACAGTTCATTTAAGCCCCACAGCAGAAATGTAGAGCCGTCAAACAGTTTACGAATCCCCATTCTTTCACTGTGCCCGCATGAGTGAGAGAACAGAAGCTGAGGGAGAAAATTCTCATGGGCACGAAGAATACTGAAAAAGGAGTTGCCTGTCATTTTGATACTTCCTGAACAGACTGCAGGCAATGTGCAAATAATTCTAAAGATTTCTTTTATTTTCAGATAATTTAGCCAAAGTTCAATATGTTGCTGATTACAAAATAGCCTACAAAGTCATTTTAAATTGTGGCAATATTGTCAGATGTAGTTAACTTGCATCAGGTAAAGGTCTAGTTAGTTAATTCAGTTAGTTAATTCATTTGTGTATCCACAATAATCAGTGGCTTTGAAATGTTGTTGTGCAAGTGAATGAGAAAGGAATCGCCAGAATCAAGTGACTGACTAGCTGGCTTACATTTTAGGGGTTTGCTTACCAGACACAGTGGATAGTTGACCAGCTAACCATCTAGAGTTATTGGGACCTGATGATGCCCTTTGACGAATGACAATGTCCTAAAAGTTAATATTATAGGTCAAAACACTGTTGCAGAAGCATCTTGGTTGTCCAACTCAATAATACAAAGCTTCTGTATCAATTGACAGCAATTTCTCCCACGCTATCCCGTCACCTCACAGATAATCTTTCTTCCCAGACTATGAGCTCATGAGGTTTCCCCCACATCACAATAACTCAAGCAGCCTTCTTGTTACAATGCCACCCACTCACTGTGGAGCCTCGACACACTCACTCATTAGTGACCACTGATCGCTGCTCCCTCTCTCACTCCCTCTTCTCTGTCTCTGTCTCTCTCTCTCTCTCTCTCTCTCTCTCTCTCTCTCTCTCTCTCTCTCTCTCTCTCTCTGTCTGTCTCTCTCCCTCCCTGCTGGGCTTTATCAGCGGTCCTGGTCAATGTCCTACTATCATGTCTTGATGTGATTTATGTCACAGGCTGTGAAGTCGACTTATCTCCCTCTTCTCCCAATTCTCTCAATCATCTCCCCCTCCACCTCCTCCACTGCCCCTTACAGAGGGGATGGCTCCCTCCATCTCAGCCAGCTTGGTCATCCACCTGTTGTGTAATTGTGAGAATTATTAAAGTTTGTTTACAGGTCCTCTGGAGTTCTACTGCATATGACTGTATCTGGACCAGTAAGAAACTGCTGAATATACAGAGGTAATAAATGGTATAAAAATGTGGTTTGACTACATGAAAATCTTGACTTAGAGTATGTTTTTCCAGCTACATATCTCTGCATATTCTGCACACTGAGTTTGTCTTCTCATCCTGTTTGTGAAGTGAATCATGCAGTGAACATCATTTCACATATTCAAAATACTATTGACCTTTATATGAGCCTATTTCCGTGTGTGTGTGTGTGTGTGTGTGTGTCCGCATCCAGCTATGTTTCCCATCTTCATCTCTTGTTCTTCTGGGCTTTGATGTGCTTTTAAAGTGGCCCATGCTCTTTCTGCTTTCCCTCTCACTTGACAATTGTTTATTAGTTTTGAAATGGTCTTAGAGGGCCTTATGTGTCTCTCAATGGCATACTTCAAGAGAGAATAACTGGCTTTGAAACAAAGAGAGAGGCAAACGATAGGAAGTGGAGGAGAGGCAGAAAAATGAAGGCGCACAGCAGAAAACTGTTTATGGGTTTTATCTGGGTTATTATGGTGCTGTTTGCTGGACTGGATAAGCATGCTTGAGGAATGGCTAAAAAAAGAGAAGAGAGAAGAGTGCGAAAGAGGGAGAAGGAGCGACAGAGGAAAAGAAATGCATACAAGGAGAGAATGAGTGAGGGAGATGTCAGACCACCCAGGTGTGCTGCGCCTCTCTGCAAGACAGGTTGGTTTCTGGTTGGTCCAATGCCAGCTTCAGGTTTGATCATGTGACTCAGCATCCACAGCACTATGACTCTGCACTTGGAATAGAGGGTTGACATGTACATCATGTCTTAATGATAGAGTCCAGTGCTGCATGTCTTGTTAAGTTCAGCTGGATTCATTGTTCAGTTTGAGAAAAATGAGGCTCCAGTTCCTGGTTTGCAGTTTTGTTCTGAGCAGCCAATGAAAGTGTACAGTTTTATCTTTTCTTTCTGCCTCCTCCCGCTTGAATAAACATGGAGCAGGAATTTGAACAAAATGTCCACTTTTATTTGATGTCTGCACACCTGATATGTTTGTGCTGCATTTGGGCATTGAAACACATACCCAAGTGAATCAATAGTGTGTTTTTCTTGATTCTGTCAGTAGTCCAGTCCGGAATTATGTCCATATCCAACAAAGTTATACTTCAGCAACTTTATAATAACAGTATCATATGAAATCATCAAAATGTGTCAACAGCCAGATCACTGAGCAGTCAGATCACAAACAGTCATCAGTCCTGCAGGATCCTGACAACAATCCTCTTTCACTCATCCACAATCCATTTTCAGTAACTGCTTATCTCTATGAGGGTCATGTAGGGCTGGAGCCTATCCCACCTGGTTCTGGACCAGCCTGTCATCTAACAAGCTCTTCTCAGAAGCCTTTATTGACCATTTATATATATATATATATATATATATATATATATATATATATATATATATATATATATATACTTATAGGAATATAAGGAATAAGGAATATAAGGAAATGCATTCAATTTATTAAAGACTCCACTCCAATTTTGTGTTTTAAATGATTTTTAATATGTTCATCGGTATGTGATTATATATTACATTTTATTTTGTCACTTTGAATTATGGCTCTAACTGGTTTTTCCTGCAGGTACTTTCACTGACTACTTCCACACACACATGCTGCCGACAATATTGTACGTGTTGTACTGTGAGTGTCTAAGTACTACAGTGTGTTGATGCCAGTAACAGTAAAAAGAAAGATGTCACTTATAGGTCTCTGAAATGCTGTTTTTAAACAGAAAATATGCTGCCATGTCGGCTCTACTGCGTCTTCCTCCAACAGAGAGTGATGTTGAGGTTGTTGTTGATGTTGCCACAGTCATGAGTGGATGTATAATCATAAAGGGCTTTTTAGCTTTTTTGTGTCATGTGATCAGTCAACATTGCAATAGATGTCAGTCACTTAGAGAAAACAAATCTCCATCAGGTCTTCCCCATGCAGCCTCTTATTTTCCTCATCTTCAGTGAACATTCTTCTTGACTTTCTCCTGTCATCCACTCTCTAAACCCTATCCCTCACTTTCCCCTCTTCTTCAAACCTCTCCTCTTCCTCCTGCCCTTCTCTCCCCTTCTTATCCCTCTCCACTGTCCAGCTTTCCCTATCCTTCCTCCATTTCTATTCCTCTTCTCTGCCATGCTGCACAGGTCCTTCCACTCATCATTTTTCAGCTTCAGTCACGGCGGCAGCCGTCCCTTATCGGCCCACAAAGAGGCTAAGAAAACAGTGTGATGTGGGATCCTTATAGGACTAGATGGTGTAATTGCCTAATTGCTTTTTTTCTCCCGTCGGGGAGTTCTGCTTTCTGTCAGACAGGCAGGAGCCCATAAACACTGGCCAGCTATTCCCAGCATCTCCCTCAATGTCACCATTTTGTGCAGTTTGATTGGCTTAACTCAGAGCCAAGGCCTATCGCTCATTGGCTCCTCCCAGGATGAATGGCCCCGCTGACAGCCAATGGGGCCACAGCAGGGTGAGAAGGGTGAGTGAGAGAGTAAACAGCATTTTTCTGGAGTCAGGGACATGCAGGGCTCTCTTTGTTGGGAATTCCAAGTAATGTTTCCAGGTTTCGTTCCCAGGAGACCCAAAGGCGTTCAGACTTGTAACTCAGCAATAAGATAACCACTGATGGTAACAACAGTAAGATTTGAGATATTTGTATGCACATGTACATTTGTGAAGGATCAGGGGCTTTGGGGGCATTTTACTCCTTAAACTTCACCGAAGACAAGGAGATTGGAAGTTGCATGGTGTTACTTGAAGGCCGTGGCCTAGAAACAGAGCATAAATCAGGGCAAAGTCTCTGCTTCTTACTATCTCCCTCCTCCAACGCTCCCTCTACTCAAGCACACTCACTTCATTCAAGGCCAAGCAATCTGTCTACTGATGCAGAGAGGAGCTCCATGTATCAAGAGGAAGAAACCTTTGAGAGAAGAATGCCTAATATTGGCCATCTCAAAACCATCCTTTATCCTATTAGCCTGAATGAAGATAGATGTGAACACTATATATGTTCATGCTAGTTCATGTCAGGCCATTAGTTTCAAACCATTTCATTGGTCGCGGTGGTCGAGTGCACAGAATTAAAAATGGAGACAGGTAGTGACAAAGAAGAGAGAATGTAAGACAGAAATAGACTGAGACAGAGAAAAACACAGTACCAATATGCTTTTATCAGCACAGCCACATGCTAATCCAGGGGAGGAAGCCCGTAGGCGTCCTGTCATGGAGGCAAACGCACACAGGAAACAGACTGGTACAGACAGGAAGTCAGTGGCAACGCAACAACAAGGCTCACACGGTCCTGCAACAACTCCTGCTTATCCTAAACTACTGATACACAAACAAACAAATGAACTCGGAGACAGGCGTGCACCTGTGTGTCTGCCTGTCCGTCTGGCAGTCTGTCTGAGTGTGTATATGTTGTACAGTATGGTGCTCAAGTGTGTTAACACTAGAGAAGTGGAGTAGGTTGGAAGAGTGCGACTGGAACACTTAACCAGAGAAAACCTCTCCATTAGGTCAGAGGTCTTATAGGAGAAGATCAATATAGAAGGATATTAAAGCAGCTACAGGAGCATTCATTTTGTGCTGTTGTTGTTCTGTGGACAGAAGCTGAAGTTTCCATCACCATGTCCCATCTGTTTCAAGGGGAATCCAACCAAATCCAGCCTGTTGGCAGGCATTATAAATAAATCTTCTTGCTGATGTGTCGTATAGACATACAATAAATATAAAATATGTTCCAGTTTCCCCAAAAGTGCTAATAGGTGAAACAGTTTGTAGTTTGTGCCATAAAGTACTTTCGCATGTGATTGTACCAGAGCACAAAGTTACATTACAAAACAGGCGTATGAATGAGTATCCATTCATATAATTAAGTGTCAAGTAGCATCAACATGATTTAAAAACTGTTCCCACACCATCATCAAGATATGTTTACCTGATTTAGTGAGAGAATAATAGACTCTGAGTGAAGCGTGAACTCTTGTTCTTCTGTTGCTGCATTGTGGGGAAGCTTCAGTAGGGAATCCTAAAGGAGTGACCAGGAGAAATGCTGGAGAAATGTTTCTGTTACCTTAGAGAACAGCTGTAACTTAAGGTCCATGTAAAGTAAGAATATGTGTGGTCTGAGTTTGTCAGTCCAAAGAATAAAGAGTTTTTAGCCACTCAGCCAAATTTGAATGATTTAAAAGTAAAAATTCCCAGCTCCAGGTCCGTGGGGGTGTGTCATGGGAGCAGTCAAGCAGGCATTTTGAAGCGACTGAAATGTGTCAGATGAGTTCAGAAAATGACATGACTAACTTTGAAACACTGAGAGAGTTGGCTTCCACTCTTTTATTGTCACTATACGTATGTACAATGAGATTTAAAAACATTCCAATAACAACAGTGAAAAAAGTGTAAAACATAAAACAATATACAATATAAACATAGGCAAAGAAAAGGGAGGTAAGGTGCACAGTCCTGAGTGAGGACTATGTACATTTGCTGTATGCAGTGTTACATGTATGTATATTGCACATTATGGGATGGAATATTGCACATTGTAGAATATTGAACGTTGAAAGTATTCACATTGTAAAGTATTGCACAGTAGGTACAGTAGGTTTTTGACAGTGTTTAGTAGTGACTGAGGAGAATCCATGTGTCCATGTATGAGTCAGTGCATGAGAGAGTTCAGGGTGGTTATTGCTTTTGGGAAGAAGCTGTCATTTAATCTTTTTGTTTCAGTCTTGATGCATCTGTAGCGCCTCCCTGAGGGCAACAGGTCAAACAGGTCAAAGCCAGGGTGGGAGTCTTTGGTGATGGTTTTGGCTCTGCTGAGGCAGCGGGAGGTGTAAATGTCCATCAGAGAGGGGAGAGGGCAGCCCATGATCTTCTGAGCTGCCTTTACAACTCTCTGGAGCCTCTCCCTGTCTGCAACAGTGCAGCTGCTGTACCATACTGTGATACAGTATGTCAGCAGGCTCTCGATGGATGAGCGGTAGAAGGTCAGCAACAGGTTGGAGTTTAGGATTCTCAGGAAGTGTAGCCGCTGCTGAGCATTCTTGATGACTGCTGTGATGTTCTCTGTCCAGGAGATGTCAGCGGACATGAGGACGCAGAGAAACCTGAAGGTGTGTGTTCTCTCCACACACTCTCCATTGATGTGAAGGGGGGCTGGGTCGGTGCTCTTTGGTTGTCTTGGTGTTCAGAGCGAGGTTATTCTCTGAACACCAGGCTAACAACTTCAGGACCTCCTCTCTGTAAGCTGTCCTATCACCTTTTGAGATGAGTTTGACCACTGTGGTGTTGTCAGCAGACTTGAGGATGAGTTTGTTGTTGTGGGTTGAACTGCAGTTGTGTGAGTGTAGAGATACTACTGGAGGGGACAGAGCGCACAGCCCTGGGGGGAGCCAGTGCTCATGGTGCGGGTGGAGGAGAGGTGTGGGTTGGTTGGTGAGAAAGCCTTTTATCCAAGCAATGTGAGAAGAGGGAGGCCGAGTGTCGCCACTTTCGGGATGAGTCTGTATGGGATTATTGTTGTGTTAAAGTCTGAACCGTAATCCACGTAGCTATGAGTAGAACAGGTTGTTTGCTAATCAGGTGATTGGCAGTTCAACTCCTGGCTCCTCCAGTCTCCAGTCCAGTATGTATGTCCATGGGAACGCCTATGGGAACCAATGTAATTCAAATGGATGTAAATTTCTATGTGATTGAAATGCATAAGTCTTTTTGTAAAATTTATTTGATTGTAGAGGTGCAGGGGTACACTCAGGGTGGCCTCAGTATGTCATCAAGCCACCCTTTAAGGACCGCCCACAAAATCCTGGACTGAAAACTGGTGAAAAACAACGATATATCACTGAAATATGGAGTTAGAGGTTCAAAGTCTTTGTTTTCAGCAACTATTTTCCAACATATTTAATGTATGTAGAAAGAAATTGCCTTTACACTGGCTTTAAGGTTTGTAGCTGTACACAGTTAACCAACTTATTCCCTTCAAGTCTGCATACAGAGAATCTATGAAACCTTATTCTCAGCCCAACATGATCACATAGTAAACTAAATATATTCACAAGTGAGTTAGTAAATTACAGTGAAGTTGTCTTATTAGTATTATTAAGCTTGGTCATCTACTGTCATCAGCAATGTAGATGTTTAAGTGTGACTGAGTTGTGGAAAGAGAGGCGTCTAACACAGACAAGGTTTATGACTTTGCTTAACAGAGGGCACACAGTCAGAGACATCCTCAAACTCTTCGGTTCTTTCCTGTATTGTTAGTGTATACACCGACTCTAATTTGATAGCTAGATATGATAAAAATAAAAATCCCCATTCACACATACACACATGCACCTTCAAATTGAACAGCATGGCAAAATGTGGTATTGTGTGTGACCCTGGAGACAGACTCACCCTATAAAACACACACACACACACACACAAACCTGTACAGACAGGTGCATTCACCACTCACAAAGTCGTCACTGACACTTTCTTCCCCTTTCCTCTTTATTCTTCCTTATTATTATCGCACACTGTCCCCCTCTGTCCATTCCCTCCTCTCCTCCATCTTGCTGGGGTTTGAAATATTTATCCTACATCTCTGCTTGTTTAACATCTCAGGTTTATTCATCGCTCTGGGTGGCCTGGACCGCACTGCCAGCGCCTGATGCTGTCTGGCTCAGCTATAGAGAGGACACTACATTATTCTCAGTCACACTAATATGTATACCTCAGTGCTTTTCACAGTTCAGCAATACAGGGGATTAAAATAGCTTGTGACATTTGTATTTTTGTTCTGCAATGGTTCCTCTGACTTTGGTTTTATAAGTCTAAGTCACCCCTAACCTGATGATAGTCATTATAAAGCAGCAATTTTTCCAATACAAATCAGTGTACCTGTGTTTTAGTACACTGTGGGGTGATGACATTTTTATAGCCAGCTTGATAGCAAACAGTTGCCTGAATGATGATGGAGAAGACACAAAGTAACAAGAGCACCCTCTCGATGACAAAAGTCATCCAAAAATCACCCGGCCTTTATTCCTGGTGCTGTTGAAAATTTGTTACACATTTATGTTGGTTCTTTGCCATTTTGACTTCAGGCTGGTAGTGTTTATACGCGGCTTCAGTTCAGTATTCCTCGGAATTCTGTCTCTGTTGGACCTCCCCATTTATGTCTAATGCTTACCATCAGTTCCAGTCTTGTAAATAATGTGCTTCATGTGGCGGGCAGGGGGGAAAAAGTGTGAAGGTCGTGTGGTACATCAGATGGAATTATTACCTTTTAAGCTTATAGTATATTTCACTGTAAATGTTGTACAAGAATAGAGTGGAATTAAAAGATCTCTTGTCAAAAACTCAATTTAAGTAAATATAGATTTTGTGAGCAAGCAAGAAGCCACTGGACAAGAGTAAATGTGGGACTGACTTTTAGTGGTTGGTGAGAGCTTGGTGAAATAAAAGGCTGAAAGACAGACGCCGAGCTGGGCTGACTGCTGTTGGACAAGTCAGTAATATTAGCTGCTGCTGTGTCTGCTGTTGGTGACCTGGTTGATGTTTGGCTGTTAGCAAAGTTAGTGACTTGCTAGTTTTTAATCTTATCGAAAGTAATGAAAACATAACAAATCAACAGATAATGTAGAGAGAGAATATTTAGAACATTTTTAGGTTGATCTGCAGGAGTCATGATGATTAGCTTAAAGCTGTGTACAGCTGTAGACTGTGACTTCAAATTTGTTGATAACGTCTGTGAGGCGATAATATATCCATGTTGTGTTATAAGCTTGATTCTGGTGCCCCCAGGTGGCAAACAAACAAAACAATAAGCTGATGGAGCTTTGAAATTTCAGTATTTTAAATTCAGGAAATAGAAAGGGACACAAAAAGAACACTTACGGCACATGTTAACAGTTTTAACTGCAATAATAGTTCCTGTTGGGTGTCCAAAGGTGAAATATTGAACCTTTGTTTCCTAGAGTGTACTTTCATGTCTGTGTGTGTCTCCTGGGCTACCCTACAGTGTGTATGTAAACATGGGCACAGGTCCAGCAGACATACTTAAGTAGCCACACAGCACCAATGCTCCACCCTCTCATCAAAGCTCTGTTTTACTCTCCTACGCCTATTCCATGTCTTAGTCCAATGACCAGAGGTTTAGTGACACATGCACACAAGCACAGATACATGCACACAGCCTTATCTGGAGATCAGCAAGAGGCCTGGCTGACTGCTTGGCAGACTAACTATTCGCACCCTTATTTGATGAGGTCATTCACTAAAGCCAGAGATGGAGCTGGTTCATGTTGGTGCAGGGATGGTCGGGATAATGTATTTAGCTGATTTGTGGTCTGCGGTGTAAACGTATGCAGCAATAGGCTAAATGCACAGGTGTCAGTATATGTACACTATGACAGTAACAAAGCCTCTTAAGAGCCACTATATAATCCTATAAGCTATTTGATGGAAACTTCTGCAAAAGCCACCTGCATTTCCCCCGAGCTTATAGGAGCTGGCTGGCTCACACAAACCCCTCATGCACCACACACCAGTCACCACTGCCTCTGTATTCAAAAGATTTCCAGAGTGCACCTGTCAAAGCCGCTGGGCCTCACTAAGCAGGACAGATTTACACCATCACCCATTTAAAGCTATTACAATGCCTCCCTCACAGAAATGTGAAGGGTTGGTCAGATTCATAGGCACCCATTAATTTCCTAAGCATCTTGTCTTGCACTGCTCTGCCATGCTTTCCTCCCCCTAGTGCCTGACATGGAGAGAGCTGCATAAACATTTATGCAGCAGTATTTTTTAAAGGCCCTCTGCAGTGTCTTGTAAATCTGCCCACTGCTTTGATGTCTTATCTGCTCAGTGTGTGTGTGTGTGTGTGTGTGTGTGTGTGTGTGTGTGTGTGTGTGTGTGTGTGTGTGTGTGTGTGTGTGTGTGTGTGTGTGTGTGTGTGTGTCTAACACTATCCATGTACATTTCTTGCTGCTGATCATCAATCTAAAGATTGAAGATATTTTATAGAAATCAATTAAAGGCACTTTTTTAAAAGAGTACATGCACGTATGTATATTTTAAACAACATATAAGTTCAATAAATTTATTTTATTTTATTGATCCCTCAATGTGAATATTCTTTTTGACACATGTAAGCATGGGCAGACACACGGCAAACTGGCTTCTCTCCAGCCACCGGTCCAAATTCCACACGGTGGTACTCGCTGGACTTGAACTGGCCGCCCTCCAGTTTACCAGTTTTCCTGTCTACCAACAATCAGCAACATCAATGGATCCTGTTTGAGTGCCCTTGAGCAAGCCACTGAACCTGAAGAGTTATTTAGTCTGTGAATGTAAGTGTGGTTTTAAGTTCTGGACTACAGAGTGAGAACAAGCCAGTAATTGCGTCCAAGCTCATAGTCAATACATTAACTGCTTATACATTCATCTTCTTGTAGATTTTACTGAGACACATTCTCCCTTTGGGAATGTTAACTCTGAAAACCACAGATAATTAAAGTAATGGTCTGAACAGTCCATTCTTCTTCTTGGATTGGAAATAGATAAAGTGAGTCAATAAACTGAAGCAGAGAATCCAAACAAAACATCCAAACATTTTCTTAATATTCCCAGAGGAACAGTGACAATGTCTGTGTGATTAGTGCCCCTCAGGCATATCACCTCCTTAACACATTTGTTAAATGCTGTTTATGTAACGGAGAGAGACTCTAGTGATTTACAAGCCTGTGAGTGTTTTAGTGATGGCTGGTGCAGGTCAAGGTAATGATCATAAATAAGAGGTGCAGGAGAGGAGAGGGGGAGGAGCAGGAGGGTGGGGGGAGAAAGAACAAGTGAGAGAACATCATAACAAGTCTAAGGACGGGTTCAAATTCCTTCAGATCATGGGTGTCGTAACTTACAGCACCCTGTGTTGACCCAAAAAGTGAGCTGAAGAAGAAAGTGGTTAGGCTCGATGGCAACTTATAAGTTGTTCACACTGTGGTAGAAACATCTGCAAACAGTTGTACAGCGCCGTCCCTTACTGACGTTTTACAGAATAATCAAGCAGCATACATTATTTCAGAAGTAGTCATCTTACAGCAGCCATCAGCTCCAGCTCCAGCTCCAGCAACTTCACATTTGCTTTGTTATAACATGTGATTAAAGACACACAGTCTCACAGTGTTTCGCCAAGGTGGGGGTTAAGCCTTAGGTCTCTATAGCTAATGTCCCCGTTCATGACTATTGTACTGAGAGTGCCATTTCCGGTGGCTTTTTTGAGGAACCAGGCTTCATTCAGCCCATCTCAGCTGCATCCACGTTTCACCTCTTTGACCATTTTTGGATTAGTGGGAAGCCAGGACAGCCAAAATGGTGGCTGAGCTTCACAACGGCTCTTCAGAAATGTGGGTGACGTTACAGAGACTACGTCCATGACAGCTCTGAAGTTTCAGGACAAAAACATCATATCTCAAGTATTAGTCTTATGGCCACCATGCTTAACATGCTAACATTTGTTAATGAGTACTAAGCAGTATTTTGAACACTGATGATAGAATGTCATTATTTTTGCAGGCATGGTTAGGTTCAATTTGATATTTTGACCTGATGATGGTGCTAGATGATTATCTACTAAAGTTCGTGGCAATCCACCCTGTTGATCAAACAGTTTACTCTGAAAAGATCAACCTTGTGGGGAGGCAAATGATAGTACAAAGTGGTCAGTCAGTGTGGTGGCTGAATGGACATCAACTTTAAGAGGTAGGTTTACAGTCTGGTTGGACAAAGCAATATAATGAAGTTTTAATCTAACAAATTAAAATCTGGCATCAAGAATGTCACTAATCTTATTTGGAGGAATACTATTTTAAGACTTCTGGTAGCTAGACATCCCTACTTAGTTTTATGAAATCAAGTACAATTCACATATTCTGCTAGCAGCTAATTTAGAAAATTTTATTTCATATATAATTTTGCAGTGAAGTTTGTGTTTGTGTCTCAGTAATAAGTGAAAGTAATTCCATGAACAAGTTTAACTGAATGTATGGAACCAGACAGGAAAACACACTTACACTTACACACTTACATACATCCACAGACTTAACTAAGGTCTTTGTTAGTGTATCCAAAGCCCTTGAGACAGACTCACCCTGCAAAATACACACATGTTCTGATAGCATTGTGTAGTTGTAGCTTGCTGTTTGTTCATGTTACTCATGTTCCTCTTGGACTGGACTGGTGTTGAACAGAGGGCTGGCTAGATTTAAATGCACTCCTCTCCTATCAGTTTTTGACTACACAACCTAAAAGTGAATGGAAAACAAAATATTGTACTTTCCATTTACTTGGAAGCTGAACTATGCACAAGCTGTAAGACAATCGTAAGACTTCATCATTTCATTAGGAATAAACTTTTCTTTAAATATGTTCAGCTTGACCACTGAGAGGTGAGCTAGGGAGTGAGAAGTCCCTGCAGACAGTGAAACATTGCAGGCTTGACCTTCCAACCCTGGATCACCCTGCACACACTCCACTCATGGTCACCTGCTCAGCTTCCCAAACCACCCAAACTGCTTCACTCTTCTACATGTGACTTCACTTCAGTGAAGAGTGAGTCATTGCGAGCACTGATTTACTGGAGGATGTTTTGATTCATTATGAATTGAAGGGCCAGACCCTTATTGGTGGTGATTGTCCCTCTGTTTCAAGGTTCAACTGAGCCCTCTTGTGGATAACGGTAAACATTACACAATATTATGTAAGGCCTTTCAACCCAAATAAACTTTATTGGCGTCAGTGAAAGAGTGGTCTAGAATCCTGCTGCTGGAATTGTATATATTGCTATGTGTATAGTTATATACATATAACTACAATACATGTATGTATTGTATTGGAGATCAAATCACACTTTTTAGTATCAAAGATCAGCCTTTTGTGAATCTTTTTAGTTGTTGTAACCCTTTCCATATTTTACTAACCTTATTTTTGCCTATTCTGTACATGTGACACGTGAGTCTTTGTTTGCCCATCCTTACACTGAAAAAAAATACTTTTTGTGGACTAGAATTTCTTAAGTAAAAAAAAAATAATAATAAATCTAAAAAAATACCTGTGTGTTTGAATCCATCCATGCACATTTGGACAGACAGGATACCCGCGATTTTCAGCCAATGCTTCTGGTTTTCTTGATTACTTCATGTTACTGTTTTCATCACATGAAGGTGCATATAGATACAGTAAGGTCTCAGTCTCACAGTGTTTCGCCAAGGTGGGGGTTAAGCCTTAGGTCTCTATAGCTAATGTCCCCGTTCATGACTACTGTACTGAGAGTGATTTTTTTTATAGAACTCATGTGTTCAAAATGATATTAAGGCTTAAAGTTATGCACGCAGCTTTGATTGACAGATGAGTGCCATTTCCGGTGGCTTTTTTGAGGAACCAGGCTTCATTCAGCCCATCTCAGCTGCATCCACGTTTCACCTCTTTGACCATTTTTGGATTAGTGGGAAGCCAGGACAGCCTTCTGGTTTTCTTGATTACTTCATGTTACTGTTTTCATCACATGAAGGTGCATATAGATACAGTAAGGTTTAATTTTTAGCTAGCTAGCTAAAGTTACCAGATTAGCAAAAACAATCGAGTCCAAAATGTGCAGAAAGCTCTTTAAATCAGTTTATTTCACTGAGATGCTGAAGACATGGAGCTTATTCAAAAGCAGAAGACAGGAAAAGTCAGTTAACAAAAGTCAGTTAGCCACGTTTCAGCAGAAGTCAGATTAAATCGTGAATTTTAAGCATGCTGGCTTGGTCAGTGTGCATACTAACTGTGACAAGCTGTTCTTACTGAATACTGCACAGCAAGCCATTTTCCACATTGCCATGAAGTCATTTACTTAAGTAAAAGTACGAACACCATACTGTGAGTACTCCCCTACAAGTAAAAGTCCTGCATTGAGAACCATATTAGGTAAATGTATGTAAGCATTATAAACAAAATGTACTTTGAGTAGAAAAGTAAACGTATTCACAGTGCAGTAAAGTGCTTTCCTATGTGTTAATTTATATATATATATATATATATATATATATATATATATATATATATATATATATATATGCATGTTCTTGCAGTGGACTTGTCTTTAAAAGGGATGTAAGATGGCCACCATCAAATCTTTGTATGATTTACGAAAAATGTTTAACTTTGATACATAATGAATGAGTTGCTGATGTGGATTTGACTTAGCAGTTAAGAGACATTGTTTGTTAATGTTGCTCATTCCAAAAATATCATGTGAAAATCTAATCTGCTTTTTATCATGTAATATTTTTTTTTTTAATCCAGAGTACAAAAAAAAATAATTTGGTGTATACTATAGGTTCAATAAATAATTAATTATTAATTAATTATTTCATGTAATTTAAGTTCATCTTGACTGTGACTTAAAAGAGCAAATGACCATTCCATATATATGTGTTTTTGATAAATGCCGGTCATGCAACTGTTTATTTATATTTTTTGCTGCTGCTTTAGTTGTTTAAAATGAGGCCTCCAGTCCCGTCCACACTCTTGAGGTTAGGGGAATAGATTCTTTACAGATGAATTCTACAACTCAACATGGATGTGAATGTTAGTGATTCATTGATGCCTATGACAAAAAATAAACTGTTTAATTGTATTGTATTTTAGTTGTGTGCTTTGTGATAAAGGAAATGATTACATTTATTTAGTAACATTTATGAAAAGAAACATAATTACAGTACAGTACAAAAAACAGAAAAATTCATACATTTTACTTAATACTTTAATGACAGCAATGTGTTGACTATGAAAAAATTAAATAACATTTACTTAACACTTTAGAGTCAGTGGTAAGCAAATACTGGCAAGTGAGTTGTATTTCAGCAGTAATATGTACTTTAAAAGAGTTAGTACAAATTGTTACAATGATTATATTAAGTAAACCTTACGAGTTATTTTTTTTCAGTGTCTGAGCGATTCTTCCTCTGTCTCTTCTTGAGATTCATCAGTGAACACTGACATAACACAGAATCACATGGTCATTAATCCTCTAATAGATGTAGATATTTATACCACTCACTAGCAGGGAGTGGCAGTTTGAAGGTGGAGAAAGAGGATGACGATGAAGATGCTGCCTAGGCCTGGTCATGCCGGTTATAAGGAATTTGGTTCAAGAATCAGGAAATGGTGTTTTCCGAGCATTCATCATGTCTCGTTTCAGACACAACATGCGTTCCATTGCTATTGTCTGTTCAATTTACACAGTACCACCGTCGCATTCACCACACCCTGTCACTGCTCCATTTACAAACATGGCTGTCCATTTGTACTTCATGCACAGCAACAATGCTCACAATATGGTTTCTTGATTGAACATTAAAACAGTGAGCAGTTAGTATCATTCTCTGTGTAATCACAACCTTGCATGTCCATAGAGAGTAGGTTCAAGTTTGTGACATGTGAGTTTTTCACACTGTTTATTACATCATGCTCTGAAGGTTACAAAATCTGCCAGTATTGTACATTTACTTATATGTTTATGTAAAGAATGCATTAATTATGTGATTATTTACTTTTAAAGTAATTAAATCAGACCTTTGAAAAAAAAAAAAACACTGAAACTGCTAACCCTCTAACTTGTGCTTTCAATGTACCATTGCATGTCTCTGCATTAGACATTTCTGTTTCTCAATCGGCTTTGTGCCTCTGTCCCCACAGGGCTTTATAGGGCCGGTTTAGCCGGTTATGTGGGATTTCAGCAGAACAGGAATATCAAGGGAGAACTTGCCCAGGCCTCAGTGTTTGTGTTCCTCAAGGGGACGACCGCTCAGACCGGTTTTCTAGGGTGGAGAGATGAGAGAGGGGAGGGTGTGGGGCGTCCTCCCTCAACTCATTCTCCTCTCTTTCTTTTCATTATCGCTCATTCTTTCCTTCTGTCTGTATATCACTCAGTCCATCTCTGAAGTCTGAGTGAGCACAGAGGAGCGGCTGGAGGAGTCCTCAGCTAAGGTGAGTTACCATTGATTAGGCTCTCATTTGTTGCCTGGGGGCCAGAATAGATTGGCTGAGAGGTGGGTAAAGTACCTGCAGGTATGTGTGTCCTAGGGTTCTATGATCAGTTTCTCATGCAATGCTCTTATAAAATCAGTCATATGTTATTTACAATGCATAATGAAGTCTAGATAAATAAATATGAAGCTGCTTAACAATAATAAGATGCATGGAGGAGGCCTTTAACTAAACAAACAAACACACACACACGCACGCACGCACACACACACAGTGTGTGCTCGTACACACGTGTAAGTGACTTATATGTTTTGACATTACAATCAGTTCTCATCCATCGTTATTTGTATGGTAGATACTTTTTTCTGTTACACCTCCTGTACAAAGTTGAAGGGCAACATGTTACTTGCTGTCACTCTTGACTTATTCCATCATTCCTCTCATATTATGAAGTCAGTCAGTCAGGCTGACAATGTGAAGCCACATGCACACTAAAAGCAAGGCAGCTCTGAGCGTCTCGTGGCGTTTGTTACACGTAACCTGCTACGATTTTTAGAGCCGCTGATATTGTGTGGAAGTGAGTGAAGTCTGAAAACCTTCCTCTCTCAAGTCAAGCCTGGTTTCGATCCCACCTCCCAGCTACCTGTGCCTTTCTGAAACACAGGGAGGTGTTTCAGAAAGGCACATTAAAGCAGTGAGCTATGCAGCAGGCCTCTATCTCTCTACAGCTGTGTGCCATCCAGAACTACATATTTACACAGAATGTGGTAATGCTTCTGTCAACACTGCTGGGAAGATACTGATACGGTGCGAATAGTCACGAAATTTAAGGATCAATATATCAATATAATGAAATTGTGATGTAATTACACAGAATGGTTAGACACAGTGAGTGTGTGTGCGTGCGTCTGTCTGTGTGTGTGTGTGTGTGTGTGTGAATAATGATCTGGAGACAGCAAAGCTGACACATAAAGACAGGCAGGTTTTTTCTTGCTCTGCTGAGGTGATCTGAACAGCCACTTGCCTGACATATCCTGACATGTCGAGAGAGCGTGAGCCACACTAGATCAAAATACAAAAATCAAATTCAATGCATGTATGTGTGCACACACACGGCAGTCGTGTGTGTGTGTGTGTGTCTGTGTGTGATAGGGATAGAGAGAGAGAAAGAATGAGTAGAAATAACACACTAAGGATATCAGTTTGAAATTCACCTGTTCAATCGTGAACCATGAAGTGATCTTATCATGACGATTTCACAGTTTGAAACTGACAGCATGTCATGTGCATACACATACACGCACACACACACGCGCGCAAACTATAAAAGTTGTGTTTAAGAGGCACAAACTGCACGGAAGTCTCAGATCTGGCAAGACCAGTTTAACTAGTTTCAATCATCCTTGATATAACAACAAAATTAGCTCCCACATAACAGAGAACGTATTAAAGTTCATTGCCTGCAAAGTGTGCTGAGTTGTACAGTACCTTCACATGCACGACACAGTCCTCGGGCTGTAACGCCCAAGCCTTTAATAACTCTGACTGATTCATTGTGTTTCCACTTTTTTGGTAGTTTGAAGTCTAAATGAGTAGTAAAAGCAGATTTAAGGTGTGTAAAGAGGCCTAGTGTGAAGTTAGGTGTGTGTATAAAAATTTCAGTTTCAAAACATTCAGTAAATTTCATTGTCTCCATCAAAGACATGAAAAAGACATCTTCTGTCCCTCTTGTGTTGTACAGTCTGAAAGGTCAAAGGAGATCATCATAGCAATGGAGTGCTTCAACTCCCTGTTGCTTAAACTGCGGGAGGTCCATGAGCGAGAAGTGGAGGGTAAGTGGAAATTTGAAGACAGCAGCCACGGGTGACGGGGGGGAGGGAGAGAGAGAGAGAGAGAGAGAGAGAGAGAGAGAGAGAGAGAGAGAGAGAGAGAGAGAGAGTCCAGCTGCATCAGAGGATCTGCAGAAATGATTTCAGTCTATTAACCAGGTTGTGTTTTTGACTCCCAGGGTGGCAGGTGAAAATCCAAGAGCTGTCCAACAAGAAAGGCTGGTGAGTTGGTTATATGCTTCCCCCTAAGCTCTCTACATGATTATGTTTACACACTGACAAGATATGCAAGTTTAGCGATACACAAACTCAACCATTGTGGGAGCTGTGCTCAGGCCTGTCTTTGTGGACCAGGCAGGCAGGCATGCTGGTCGTCCATGTCATGTTTAGCTTGCGAGGAAGCTCGTGTTATAACAAGTTATTCAGTCTGCTACTGAGTCACAAAATGTTTGTGTCATTCCTCCTTTGAGCTTAAAAATAAATGCTGGCAAAGGAGTGAGATGATTTTAGATTAGAGAGAAGAAACTGAAAAGAAAGTGAAATCGTCTCATTAACATCAAAAGACTGATCCACATAATCTGGCCTGATGCTGTTGTGTACAAACTGTGGGTCATCTAGGTAACATATAGGTTGTGTCATGTGGGCCCAGATAACTATTTCTTAGTCAATGTCTATTATTTCCAAGGGGAAATTTGTTGTAAGGCAGTATTTAGACACAGTGGTTCATCAAAGTAAATGCTTATGTCAGCATGTTAACATCGTAATGTGTAAAGTTTATATTTCACTTTGCTTAAGCCTCATAGAATATCCACAGGAAAGAGTATTTAAGATACGAAGATGCCTAAACTTTATTGGATTGTACTGCATTTAGTTACAGAAGCAGCTGAGTACTCCTTTGTACATTTTGTTAATAAAACTTCTGTACTTTTACTTTAGTTATTTTTTATAGTGTGATCTGATTACCTCTTCCATCATTGAAAAAGAGGTAGTAGTGAAAGCTCATATGGAAAAGCAGCAAGGGCTTTAAATTATGTGTGTGATTCTTCAGCCATGCTGCCTGTTTGTCATAAATAGATGTTCCTGGAAGACTGTTTGTTACCTGAGTTTTGCCTGCAGAGTAATTCTTGTTTTGGGTGAATGCGTACATGTTAACAGTGACACAAAGCGAATGGAGGAACTGTTCACCAAAAACCAGCAGATGAAAGAACAGCAGAGATTACTCACCGAGAACATCAAGACTCTGGAGAACAGGTAGTGATGTCACATTTCACGTTTGCTTTGCATTTGGATTTACATGTGTAAGTGAGTGTGTATGCAACACACTAGTATACATTATAGTAAAGTGTGAGTGAGTGAAGGCTGTAACATGTAAATGCTATTTGGCATCATCAAATAATCACATTCATTAAAGCAGAGCTAATCCTTTCCTCCATTAGAAACGGCACATGCCAGTTACAGGAGTGGTGTATGCAAATAATAGCTTAATGAAGGTACAGGAGTCATCAAGGTGAATGTAGGGGTGGCTGCAGGTCTTCCATTAATCAGTTAATTGATCAGTCGGGGATCGTTTCCCGGCCCCGCCAGTCTGCATGTCCAAGTGTTCTCCACAACTGTGCCAAAGGTGTGTGAATGGAATGCTGACAGCCTTACCTTATTCAGTGTTGACAAATGACAATTACCGGTTGATACTGAAGACTAAAACCTGCAAACAGGAAGCACAAGCAGCAAACTGATTGAGCAAATCTACATCTAAAGTTTATCTGACAGCCTAAGCGAGTGATTCGTAAACTGTGGTGGTACATGAGCTCCCTCTGGTGGTATCCAGAGCAATCAGCAACAAAGTAGTACCACCTTTATGACCAGGACACGACACTGCGTCACGCAGTGTAAAAAGTTTGAGAACCACAAAGCACAGTAAGCTATACCAGACCAAACAGCAATACCCGAGTGTACTGAATTAAGAAATAATTAACTTGAACAAATTGTATTAAATGCTAAAACACAGTGTAACAGTAACGTAAGTATAGAAGACTGCTGAATGCTGTCCGGTAATAGAGTGACATCTATCTGTGCTTTAGTTTAGTCTGTGTTTTAGTCCGCTCTGGTCTAAGGTGCGATCCGTATTTTCAGGTTATGATCCACAAATAAAAACATAGTTAAGAATATTACATTCCATTTCTGCCACTATATCCTCTTAAGTGTTACACACTGGACTTTAAGTGCCAGAACATTTAGATTTTAAGATTTATTATATTCAAATGAGTCTAGTGTGTGTTTCTGACGGTGTGTGCTTTTCGTGGTCTAGGCTGAGGGCAGGCCTGTGTGACAGATGCACAGTAACTCAGGAGGTAGCCAAGAGGAAGCAGCAGGACTTTGAAGCCTCGCAGATACAAAGCCTCCAGCGCATCTCCCTGCTAGGTATTTGTTTGTTTCTTTGGTATGTCTGCCTTTCTAACCGGCACTGCAAACATTTATATTGCCACTTTCCTCATCAGTTTTTCATTCTGACTAAAAGTTAGACTAGACTCTGATTTTTACGCCAACTTTGTTGTCTGTGTTGTAGCTGCAGATATGAACAGCTTGAAAAAGGAGAACAAAAGACTCAAAGATGAGCTCAGGAATTTAAGAACACAACTCGAGTGAGTATATTGTGTTCAATAAAGTTTTAAGATGAGTCAATTTCCATCTTTCTTTCAACACACAGGAGGTGATTGTGGTCCACCTGGAAGCATTTTCTCACACAGCAACTGTAAATCTGTGTGGGTGTGGGTGTGTGTGTGTGCAGGGGTCACAGTGACCACAGCAGCGTATCGACAGAGGTCAAACCAAACAGGTCCCCTGACCTTTCACCTGGACCTGTGCCCCTCGTCACTACGGCAACCAGCAGGGCCAGCACTCAGCCAGTAGATGGTGATGTTGTAGTGAAAACTGAGGGAGAGCACAGAGCTGGAGGTGAGGATGAAGAAGACCTGGGAAGAGCAAAGTTTCTTTGATTGTTTGTTAATGATCATGTCCATCTTCTTCTTCTTACACACACTCATATGTTCTGTCTGTGATCAAACAGAAACTGAACACAGACAATGGAAGGAAATGACCAGAAGCTACTATGTAAGTTTTTAGATTCAAATTTAAATGCTGATATGTCTCTGGTGTATGTCAGAAATACTCAGACATTCTGGGGAATTCTTTCTGAGAGAGATATTAGAAGATCCAGACCACTCTCCTATCTGTCCATTACATATGGAGTGTAGCTAAGACACAGTTAGCTTAGCTTATTTTATGGAAACAGGTGGAAACAGCTGGTCTTGGTCTACGCTAAGCTAAAAAACTGTCTACCAACAAAGTTCTTTTGTCAGCCAGAGTGGCTCCCTTATCACCAGTCTTCTTATCAGCTTCTGGCTTAACATACACTGATGACAGTGGTATCAATCTTCTCAACTAACTCTCTGGAAGCTTTCTTAAAATGTCAATCTCTTACTTTAATGTGTGTGATCATGAGCATCATTTCATTTGCTCGCTTTCGGTTTCTACTCTCACAGGAGTCATACAAGCCTCTTTCCACTCTCGCATCAATGTGCTGGAAGGCAGATCCTACTGTATCCCGTGTTGGAGAGAGAAGGTGAGACAGGAAACAACAAAATGTGCCATGTAACCTCTCCATGTCTAACTGGCCTTTGTTTCTCATAACTCAGAGCTAAGAGTACTGAAGGACTGGACCAGCAATCGTCCATCACTCCTCCAGCTCCCCATCTCAAGAACTCGTCTTCATCAACCGGTGGCGAAATGAACCCCAGCAGACATGTGCTGCATGCTCCTGTACCCTGCCGTCCTCAGCCAATCAAGAGCAGCCCTGTAACTCTCCAATGGCCCTTATCTGAATCCTCTGACTGGGTTTCTGCTGCTGCTCCGAGGACCAGTCTAGTACAACCCTCTCCCAGACCAAACCCGCTACGGTTTCCAAACCTGATCCAAACTAGCCAACATGGCAACCCCCGTAGGCAGGGTTTGGGGTCTTTCTGGCACAAGCAGAGCCCCCCCATGGCCTCTGCCACTGAGCCAACTGTGTTGTTCAAGTTGAAGAGTCTGTCAGAGCAAGTTGGGTATCAAACAAAGCCCCAGAAAAAGGAAATCCTGATACCTAAGGCTGAGAGGGTCTCTGGAGAAGGGCTTAGAGAGGTGAATGAGGGGCCTCTGGATCTGTCAGAGAGGGGGAAGTCCAAATCCAGCCAATCACCAAGAGATTATTCACCCTTCATCTTACATGGCTTAGAGAGAGTACGGAACAGCCCAGACAAGGATGTGAAGACAAATTCATCAACACATGAGCCAATATCATCACCACATCACATCATCTCCCCGTCGTCCTCCTCAGGAGCGCCAGTCAAACAACACGAGGAAGAGCTTGTCAGTGATCATAACCACAAGGTAAGGTTGGGCCTTTTATAATAATAAAGACGGGAGAGGGAGAGATGGTAAACAGTGGACAAACAGGATTCATGATGTGATGCTCTTGTCACAGCAGGTAATCAAAGAGCAGGAGCAGAAAGAGGAGGTGAATGGAAAGACTGATGGGAAGAAGGTACCCGTCCTCACTATATCTTTACGTCCAGGTAAAGAATTTAAATACATATGTGACTGTGTGTGTCTGCATCTATGTGTACTGTCCAGGTTTGCAGGTGAGTCGTAAACATTTCTCATGTTTCTGTTACAGTAGTAGTGCTGGAGAGTCTGAACTCTGCTCTGCAAAAGCAAGAATCCTTATCATCAAATGGCAAGGTAAGCCAACAGAGATATAGTTTGGCTGAGTAAACACATTTGTTCATTCAGTTTCAGTGTTTCCATGTTAAAATTAGCTTTAAAAAATGAGCTCCTTCTTATAAAAGTTGAGGTAAAAGTGCTTCCTCTGCGCCATCACAGTCATCATCACCAGCAGTTGAGACAGGAAGCAGTGGGGACGAGCAGGACGACGAGGAGAGCGTATCAGGACAAGAAAGCAACCAGGGCTGCAAGAGGAAGAGGGCGTCTGTGGAGACAGAAACTGACAGAGACTCAGACGCAGAGAGTATGCAGCAGTTCACATTTCTAGTCCCTGTGTGTCTTTCTTTCTTTTCTTTCCCTTTGGGGTGTGGTCCTCAAATCAAATCACATTTCAAAAGATTTATGGTGATACCTATCTCATAGTTAGGTGGTTAGCTGAGCTTTGCATAAAAACTGGAAACAAAGGGGAAACGGAAAAAGGAGGCATTTATATTTAGCATACAGGCCTGAGAGCGGCATCCATCTTTTCATTTTGACTCTGAACAACAATGCAAAGCAACTATTATTTAGTCAGTGCACTGATATGCCACATTCCTACGTGTAAATCAGATTAATGTTGAAGGTTATTTTTATTCATCTCAACTCTTTTACGTGTGTGAGGTCATTAAATTGAAGTCTTGGAAATGTCTTCCACTCATGTTTCTCTGTCACCAAAAGAAACTGTTTGGAGCAAATTCCTTTTTTTTTTCTTTGCAGACATCCAGAAGGACAGGACGATCAAGATCACAGTGAGAACTGAGGAGAAGAGTCCAAGCTCATAAGCTGACTTGTTGATCTCTCGTAAACCTGCTTTAGCTGATTGTTTTGGCCACTTGAGGGCAGCACAACAAGCTGTGAACACACAGACACATCCAGCTGTAACATTCATGTGGAGTCGTGTTTGTGTCAACCTCAGGAGTAATATGCTGTTTGGTGTTGGGCAGGCAGCATATAAACCTGCTTCAGCAGAGCTTTTATAGTGAAAACAGCTGCCTGCTCAAAGTGAACCACTACAGTAAGGCTGCGGCGCATATACCCAAAACAGTAAAGCAGGAACACGTTAAACTTCACAACATTTCAAATCGCATCACGCTTCACGGAGTGACAACCAGTCCCATGCAATCATTTTGCAAAAAATCTCAGTCATCCAGGTTACGTCTGTTGAAGGTTCCCAAGGAGAACTAGCTCAGCCTCTGATCCATGAAGCGTCATCAGTGCGTCAGAACGTGTTCAGTTCTCTACAAGATGGTGTGTGTTTCAAAATGTGTAACATTCTAAGCTTGACCATGTTTTTAATGTGATGGGAACTGTGGAGCTGGTGATTATGAACAACTAATTTCACATCAAACATATTCATTTGAGCTTTAATGTAAAAAAAAAAAATTCTGATTAGATTCATGTGACCTTGAAGGTTACAAAAAAGATTGGTGTGTAAACAAATTTAAATGTTGTTGAGACAAGATGAGTATTTACATTTTGGAAGTTGATTTTTCTGGTCAGCTTATGACTAGTTCCTTTATTCCACTGAAAAGCAGAACACAGCGCTCTGTATCTGTATCTATCTAAAGCAGTCTCTCTTCAAACCGAAAACCAAATGACTTCTGCAGCAAAGTTACAGCTGAAGAAGGTTTCACACCAGTTAGGGGTAGACAGACATGTTTTATAATGCAGTGCTCACATAAACATAAATAAACATAGCCTTGTTTAACACCCACCCACCCAAATATTAGAATATTTTGGGTGTCAATGCTTAGTTCAGTTCTAGTGGTTCTTTCATTTTGTAATGATTGTTAGATTAGGCGTAGAATGTTACACTTTCTGTATTTATGCACTTACTCTATAGTTTTTAAACACATCACCAAAAGGTGGAAAGAGTACTGGAATATTATACTAAGTATAAGTACTGTTACTTTAAAGTATTTAAATTTCCTCAAATAAGAGTACTTGCATTACAACATATTTAGATAAAGGTAAAAAGTTATTCAGTTACATTTTTCAAGTTATAAATATAATTAATATTTGTTTTTTACTGTGAGCAAGTAAAAAGAAGAAGACACAGAAGAGTTCAATAACTGAATGTTGTCTTAGACAAACTGGTGATGTTTAAATGATAATGTGACCTCTGTTCAGTCTTTGTTCCAGTGACTCACTAGTACTGTCAATGCAGTACTATCTCTGGTGTCATCTCTGTGCCGTACACAGCACCATCATCCCCATGCCTTTGTACTGAAAAATCTGTAATTAACCTTTGACCTTTGATCTTAGATTTCTGATCAACATGTACTGTACTGTTAAAATGACTCCCATAAAACTGAACATTTGTCATACAGCCAAATAAAGAAAGCAGAAGATATAGTTCACCTAGAACTATAGTCTTCCTCTCCAACGCCCATCAAACATTACTCTACTTGTTACATGTAACATGTCAGTGTACAGTTTTTTTAATTTCCTGGCATTGCTGTCACTGCTATTTTTACAACAGAGCCCCCTTCCTTTAAGAGACCAACAAAGACAAAAAGAAGAAAAAACAGGTTCCTCTTCCTCTTTTTCATTTTCAGAATGCACATATTTTGCAAGTATTAACTTTCCACTCACAGCTGTGACAGTTTTGGTAAGCTGGGTGGATGGAGGTGAGGAGAACACACTCAGTCAGACTTGTGATACAGCTCTGTAAATTCAACATGTCCATTTGGTGTCAATATATAAAATGTATTTTTGATGCCCTAATCAACCGGAAAAATTAGCTAATGTTTACTCTGTTGTCTTTTTTCACAAATGTGCACTTTTCATTGTGTGTAGAAACCCGTGCAGTCCTAATGCTGTTATATTGATCTCTACTGTTGTCATCATGTGTCTCTAATCTCTTCACATTCATATGTCCATTACAGTACTTCAATGATCAATGGACAAAAGAGCCTTTTCCTGCCATTCAGATTTCTGTTAATTAAAATGTGATTTACTGTGCCACTCTAAGTGTACTACTGTTTGTTGCTGATGTTATGGAGAGTACAGTCTAGACTCGCTCTATATGGAAAGTGTCATGAGATAACTTCTATTGTGATTTGATTTTTGAATGGAATTGAACTGACTTTTACAGTATGTTCAAGTTACATGCTGCATTGTTGGTAGGTAACATATTTTAGAACATAGTCTTAGAAACTGTACAAATGTATTTCTGATGCTGAAATAAATGTCAGTTATTCTGCTTCTGTAGCACCTACTGTATTTAGCTCTTTATTTCTATATTTCATATATTTACACTTCTTAGTGGGTGATGATGTGTTTTCTGGGAACACGTTTTGTTCAAGATGTAAAGTATGGAGTGTAAAAAGTTGTAGTTTAATGGTTATGGAGAAACCATCAAATGTTAAAAGGAACCTGCTCCTTATCTTGTAAAACCTTTCTATCCACAGATTCATACACCACCAAAAGCTTTAAGGCATTGCTGCAATCATGTGACTCATGTGAGTCAACAAATGTTAGCAATGCAGTAGAGCGTTTCATCATTTAATATAACATATCACATACTGTATGTGTTCTGATCAAATTTGATTGTATGATCAACTCCAGATTAAAACCTTTGAGTGTGAGCTGGCATTTTGCTTCTTCTTCCTCTTGTTCATTAGTCCTCCTTCACTGGACGACAAATTGAGAACTGAGAGGTGTTTTTATCTGTGTGGACTAGAGATAGAGATAGAGTCTCAAGTCAGCAACAAATCCTAAGTAAAGACATTCCAAATCAACAGGTAAATTCCAAGTCAAGAACAAGGTCTTAGTCTGACACAGATACAGCAACACATAGAACCGAAAGCAGAATAGAATGGATATTTTATTGATCCGTCAAGGGGAAATTCTATTTAATGTATTTTATCCGAACTAAACCACATAGACATGAAAATGTGAAGAGATATGGTGGAGCGATGGGCAGCCACTTCTGTCTGTCTGCTGGCATGCACTGCCAAGCCAAGCGGAAACTTCCTGAAGTGAAGTGAAGTGAAGCCAACACAGGAAGTGCACTTGAGGCTGGCTCCAGAAGTGATTCAGTCTCCATAAGTCCTCATGTTAAAATGTCCATCACAGCAGAAATAAACATGCATACAGTGTGGTACAAAACTATATTTTCATCAGTGTATAATCACCTGAAAATGAGAATAAAAGATAAGAAAAAGTTTTTGTTGACTTAGAATGACAACAATGTGGGTCCTTTTCCACCACGTTGAACCACCATGTTTTTTACAGTTGCCCAGAACAGACATACCTTTCCTCAGGATATTCACATTTTTCACACATTTCAAGGGTTCAGAGCCAGAGGTCAGGAAAATTCAAATGTGCACCTGTTTCACATCATCATTTTCAGATGTTCAGACGTTTGGCTTGGGGAAGTTATTATGTCATTCCATAATATAAAACTGAAGGTCAAACAGCAGCTACAAGTCACTGAAGCTACCATGTTAGGACCATGAATTGTAGGGAAGTAACTTTTTACTGAGCACCACAGAAAGTCAAAACTCGAAACATGCTAGACTACAATGGTGAATGTGTTGCTTTACCTCCTCGTACCTCCTACTAAAGATCAGCTTGTTCAGCATCAGCATCGCTTTTATTATTATAACACTCTCAGGTTAGCATTTAGCTTAGAGCACAACACACAGCTGCTAGTTTGCCTGCAGGAACCGTTGAGTCTCTGTAAATAATATTATAAAGAGTACAGTCTAGACCAGCTCTGTGTCATAACTTCTATTATGATTTGGTGCTGTAATCTAGCTTCTAATCTAGTTAGTTTTAATCTTAGGATATAAATTAATTTCAACTCAAATAAGTCACTTTCATCAGAATTATGACCTGAGTGTGATTCAGGTCATGTGACCACACCCCTCTGCTACCAGCGACCATATCTTATAGATTTAGACAAAACAGGAAATGTTCAAATTGCCAATAAAATGACCACAAATCTCTATTTAAGACATTTTGACTTTCAAAATATGCCAATTTATATAATAGCAAGAACTGGCAAATGATCTACAATTATGTAAATCATTAGTTGTTGGGGGGCAGGTGGGTGGGAGGTGTGCAGACATCACAGACTGAGCAGGTCAGAGAGCATGTGCAAACTTAAAATTCACCTGTCTGTGGATTCTGTGAGCCACATGTGTGGTAATTCTGTGTAATAATTAAACTATCTGTGGATCTTCAACCTGCTAAAAGAGGAACTCATTTTGAATATAGAGAGGCACAACTGAGGCCTACGCGTCCAAGCAAAAGGCTTGTTGTAACTACACCCGACACCAGGCAACGTCAGATCATCTGCATGCTGGGATTCTTTTTTTTAATTGTGTACTATCCTTCAGCAACTACCACATTCTACCTTTCTCTGTTTTTTCTTCTTATTCATTTAAGTCTTATCTTTATCTCCTTACACCCGCAACACACACACACACCCCTCTCCATCATTACAGCCTGGGTTTCAGAGGGAACTCGGTTTCTAATCCTAACTGTTGATTAAGGATTATAGATAAAGAGCCGGGAGCTTTCTCTGACATGTTATTGTGGAGTCGCTGCTATGGCCCTCAGACTGAGCTGCCCACGCCTACTCCTCTGCAGCCTGCCTGCCTCCGTCCAGAGGATGCACTGAGCACGATAGCTGTCAAACTATCATTTGAATACATGTTAGAGCTTTCCTGCACAACATGCAAATATGCCCCTTACATTTGCCCATCCATCCAGCCATGGCTTTCCACTACATTATCTCAATCTGCAAAACATACACAGGGCTTCACTATGGTGACAAACATGGTTTGAACTATGTCAGTACAACACTAGCCACATTCTAAAGGCAATATAAACTGTGACCTCCAGACCAGATCTAATCATCTATCCTTCACTTATGGAAAATTACATCAGTAACAAAAAAATCAGTAAAAAAAAATTAAAACTTTAAAACTAGGTTACAGCTCCCCAAGCCAGATATTGCAACCCTGAGATGAGAGAGTGTAATGCCCTCACGTTTAACTACCAGTGTTTCTTCTACTCTGTTGAAGGCTGTTGATCACAATAATTCAAAGAAAACATGTAAAATGACAGTGTTTCTCTGACTGACAATGTGAGGAAATGTATCATTTTTGACATTTATCTGAATTCTCCTGTTAAGCGGCAGCTGCTGCTTTTTATGTGAGTGTGTGTGCGTAAAATGTGTAAAACGGAGAGTACAGAAACTTTACCATCAAGGGTGTGGTGGTAAATACAGCTTGTTTCCTCTCAGTGATCTAAAAATAGAATAAACTCTCAGCTTGATAAACTGAGTTTACCTCCTCCCCTCATTATCATTTTTAGTATTCAGCAGTTAGGCAGCTTTCTCTCCGTACCATCAAAGTTTCACTTATAAGGCAGCTGAAAAAAGTGACAGCAAGTTCTATTTGAGCCAGTGAAACCAACAGTAGGACGGTCGGTGTCGATTGTTCCTCTTTTCATCAACTCAGTCAGATGCGCACAGCTCAGACTTCCTCGTACAGTCCAGTGCGCTGCGCTCTGTCGCCCCGTTCGCATCTTCAACCCTAACCCAGACAGAAAAAAAGCGACAGTAAAGAGATGGAACCTTCATAAAAGACATGGGGAATATTCTTCACACGGTCGTCTGAATCTAGAAGAGCACAGAGAACCGCAGAAATAACTGTCCGAGTGGTCCAAGAGTGGTGAAAGCGCGGTAAGTGTTTTGTCTCTCGGTCTGTGTTAGCTTGTGAAGATGGAGAGCAGCCTGAAAGATGAATATGACAAATACATAGTATGTAGTCAATGTCTGTGTCAAATGAGTGGCAGAAGAAAGTTATGCTTTGATGAACACACACAGTTTTACAGCTAGGATGCTCACTGCTCACAAAAAAAAGAGGAACCTCCGGGTCCGTGAGCTGAAACAGCCGCCGCCTACAGTATATGCTGATAACAAGTGCAATATGTATCAAAAATGGTGAAGAAAAATGATAGGAACACAGTGCTGCCTGACATTTTATTATAGATTCTATCGAGTGTGAAGTGCTGTGTGTGTGCGTGAGTATGTGTGTGTGTGTGTGTGTGTGTGTGAGAGAGAGAGAGAGAGAGAGAGAGAGACTGTCCATCTAAACCAGATACCACAGCAGACTTTCGTTTAGTTAGTTCGTTTTAAGAGTTGAACATCCTTAGTCTGATCTGTACATTGCAGAAATGCCACTATTACATCATACTGGCCGGTGTTTCCATTAAGCATTCTTTTTTGTATTAGCAGCGCCATGCCCGTCTGTTATTTCCCAAATGTTGTACAAGGAAATGTTACTGCAACCTCAACTTTTCTAATGACACAACATTCCTACTTTGCTGTTTTAGCAGAAGCAGAATTAGAATTTTCAGACTCAGTTTTCCAATTCTTCCAGGATCCAATAAAGAACATACCACATAAAGGAAATATGAACATTCTTCAATTTATCTTGATGAATTAGGGAGTATTTTCATGATCCATTCATCTGTTTCTTAATCTACATTATTTGTTTGGTCTAGAAAATGTCAGAAAAGAGTGAAAATGTTCAACAGTCCAAAACTCAAAGACATTCAAATTATACTGATTTAATAAAAACCTACCTACCACATTAAATATACAACATGGTTCAGGTCATAAAAGCAAAATTGTAGAAACACTGTACATTAAGATATCCGCTTCAGCTTTTACATACTTATCTGCCAAGTAAATCTTGTTGATCATGGCAACAGCACTCATACAAAGCACACAGATCAGATAGATGAGATCAGATTCAGTCCATCTGGGCTGTCTATGAAGCACAATGTCATCATGTCACAGTCTTCTGTCTTTTCCTGTTGATTAGCAACTTTATAACAATGTAGTGCATTCTGATATTACACCAGGGTAGATGATCTACAGACTAAGAGAAACAGTTACAAGCGCTTCTTCTTTCTTTCTTTCTTTCTTTCTTGTCCCATGCCCGGCTGTCAGGTGATGCTGTTTTGGCCCGAGGCATTCCCAAGCAGCCTGGTAGCCCACAAAATTTACATCTGAGGAAGGAACCATCCCTCATAACAGAACGTACATGAATTATTCCTTTCTTCTGTCTCTTGGGAGAGTCTCGGCTCTCATGTGTTACCATGGTAAACTAGTTTGATGATAGATAATACATAATACACAATAATACATCCATCATAAACACGGACGTTGTCTAATTACCTGGACAGCAACAGGGTGTAGGTGTAGTGTGCAATGTTTAATACCATAAAGATGACTTGAAGTCACTTGAAGTTATTGTGCTGTATGGGCTCAAACAGCAAAGCATCAATTCACTTGTCCACACATCCTGAAAGCTTGCGCTGAAAGTGGCGGCCTGTCACGACTCCACAGCATGATGTTTGCAGTGGTGCTCATTTGCATGGAATGATATAATTTGATAATCCTGAACTGGGTCTTTATACAAATCCAAACTGGAGGATGGCAGTCTGATAAAAGGCACAGCAACAGTTATATTTGGAGCAGACAAAATGCACATTTGGGCTTTAATATTATTAATTCAATTCAATTTTATTTAAATAAATCATAACAAAAGTTATCTCATGACACTTTCAATACAGAGTGTACTCTTTGTAATATTATTTACAGAGACCAACAGTTCCTGAGACAGAGATGCATATTACTTCTATACTAGCTAATTTTGCACTTTCTACACTTTCATTCAGAAATAGACACCAAGGCCTGAGAAGCAACACAGTAACTCTTCTGAAAGGTGCTGCAAGGCTTTTATGTGGCTGATGAGACCTGCTGTGCAGTTATAGACATTAGCAGTGCTCATAAAGAGTACAGCTTACTTATTTAAAGTGTGACGGTGTAACTTTTGACAGACGAATCTTTCTTATCTGGGTGTGGATGATTAAATGGAGAAAAAAAAGCACACTCACTAGGGTGCCCTTGAGTGACAGTGACAAAGCAGCTGTCGCAAGAGACTTTTGGGGTTTGATTCCAGCCCGGGCTCCTTGGTGCTCCCTTTCCTACCCTTCCTGTCTCTGCCTCTATCACTGTCCAATAAGACAGGAATGGGTTAATTAAGTGAATTCATCTGGTAGTGCCACTTGTAGCCACAGCAGTAGCTGTTAGCAAAAGTTCTCACTGAACTAATTTGCTTATTCCCCTCATCATATCTCTGAAGTCCTGTTGTATCTCTGAGGTGTCCTGGCAATAAACAGAGACTCCTGTGCCAACCAGCCAATGCTCTGCAAGTTTTTTGAAGTGGAGTTGTATGAGTGTGTTAACAGTTTAGAGAACCAAAAGTCTAGGTACAGAAGTAGAGCTATCCACTGCTGTGAAGAGGGTCCACAGCAAACGCGTTAACCACGGAAAAGGCTCTGTTTTAATGTGTGCTATAGTGAGCGTATTCTCAGCACTTTATCTTACCGTCAGATCGACAGCATAATACACCACAGTCAATCTTAGGCAACGTAATACATGCATTTGTATGGGCATATTTTATGTCTCTTCCCCTTTTGCTACAAAGACAAAATGGCGACCACAATCTAACACTAACAGTATGTACTCAAAACTGCAAGCGGAAGTATGAATTTGAAGATGCAGATCTCTGAATTCCATCATTAAACATGATTTCAATTCAGCACGCCTTTGAAACTGCTGCTTGTCTGGAATGAGAGAAAAGAAATCTTGTTAAAAGTAGTTGAAAGTTATTAATATCATTTGACACATAATAACTATTACTATTCATGTGGGTTCTGCTGACATGAATGGTCTATTTTTAAGGATAATGTGGTCTGGACAGACAACGCAGGTCACAGAAGCACAGAACTGAAACTGTCAAGCATCATCAAACCATGAACAATTTCTCATAGATCTGTCTTTCGGATCCCCAACTGGGGGTGGGGTGGACTTAATGAGGACTGCCTCAGTAAAACAGCAGCCTCATTCTGTACTGGTTGTGTTGTTTGTGCTTGGGAGCGAGAAAGTTAGCCCAGAAGAAACCCTTGAGTGACCTCTGTTCTACTGCATCAGGCACAGGCTAAAGACCCTCATTCCCCACCCTCTGTTTCATAGAACAAATATGTAACAAGCGGCATTGCATTTATGACTGGCTGGTGACATACTCATGTTTCCACTTTGGCGGTGCTTTACAGCCGTAGGTGTGAGAACTGCTCAGTGGATTACACAGACATTGTGGGCTGGTGTTGTAGTCTCCTCGGTTCTGAGCCTGAGGCTGTGAGGGCACTATTGAGAAATCACCTTAGAGTGATGGTGGACTGTTCAGTTTGTATCAGTAAAAATATGACAAAGAATGGTGTATGGCCACATGTTCAAAAATCCAAAGAAAGCTGATACTCCTTTGATCAGACGTCTAAAGAGGAACAAGGTTTGGAAGAGAGAGAAAAAAGGAAGCAAACAAAGCTAATTCTGACAGAAAGAACACCAGAACTTCCTGTGTCTAAATGTTCAAATGAAACATTTTCCATTGGTTACCACTGTGCATGAGAGTTATGATGGTAATGACTGTTGTAGACTGTAGATTGTCAAACAGATGCTGTCTGCAGAAACATTTCAAGTATAAAGTACGTCAGTCTATCAGTACTAATATACATAAATGGATATCAGTGTTTGCCAGTGTCAATTTATGATGACGTGTGACATCTAGAACCATAGTAGACTGTTTGCATGGTGACAGGACTGTGTTTAGTACTCATGATATACATAACATCCTTCTTTCTGAGCTGTTTCTCTCTCTTTTTGTCCACTTCATCTGTGTGTGTGAGCCAGTGTGTGCTATAGAACACAGTTTCTAATGTCTCTCCCATCAACACTCACTCTTTGTTCTACCTGTTAAAGCTTGTTCCATATAGCCACTACACATTTGCATGTAGATACACACATTAACAGATACTGTAGGACATGGAAAGAAAACAAAGTATTCCCTAGGCTTATGTGGTTTTAATGTTTTTAATGCCACAGATTAAAACACAAACACAAATAATGTAAAGACTGCTGAGGCATACACCCCAAAAATCATACAGTCGTGGTCATCCAGTGAACTGACTGAACAGCTTTGTAAGCTCTATAAGGCATATTTGTCTTCTCAGTCTTTGCCCTGTAGTGGAGATATCTAACAACATTATTTGATGTGCTATTTCCCTCCTTCTCCACCCAATTTTACTGACATTTGTAAATACATTGACAGTAACCAGCTGAACCAGCTGACAGGGGTTATGTCTATATGTCACGAGGCTGCACAGTTTGCAAACAGATTCACACTAGAGTCTAATGTGTTGTCCTACTCATCATATTCAAATAAACATGTGAAAACATACAGAGGATAAATTATTCTTAACATGAAAATAATAATAATATGATAGTGATAATAATAAGATAAAAGGAAAATTAAATAAAACAATATATAGAGTTATGTATATAAAGATATACCTGTACACATATACACCCAGAAAGTATGTACAGTATGTGTACTGTCAGTGCAAAGCTCTATGTCATTTAATTATGGAGTGCAGAGGATCCATGCACTCCACTCTGCTCTGTAGTTTGGTTATTTCTGTATAGCACGGTGAACAATATCACTGATGCTCAATAGATCTAGTCAATGATGTTCTGGGTGGAGTTAAACATCAGGTGCAGATCTCTGCAAGTACAATCCATGTTATTTTGTAATGTTCCCAGTGAGGATGTCCAGTGTCCATTCAGTACTGCAATAACACCAGAATGAATCATTGCATCAGTATTTTTAATTCAATACTTTTTAATACTTGTTAATTTTTAAAGTGTATTTCTCATTGCATTGTCCCATAAACGACTTCATAATCTGTTTAGCTCTCATTGTCTGTGTAGTGTTGTGCATTTTATCGTCCCAGCCTTGTGCCTTAAGGTTGAGAATGTGTTCTTAGTAATATTTCTGTGACAAAAACCTGACAAAAAAAAAATGTTGTCCTCCTGCAGACGGCACTATGGGCTGCGTGGGCTCTAAGAAGGAACAGGAGCCCCTTAGCAAAGGGACGGGGAACGATGAGCTGCAGAACCGTGCACAGACAGCCCACTATGTCAAAGACCCCACCACAGGAAACTCTGGGGCCAAAGCTGTAAGTAGTCATGTTGTGACAGATATAAATGTGAGAAAAGTAACGAGTTGGTGTTTCATGACACAGTAAACAACAGCTTCACACATCTAGAATCACATAGAGAAGTAATAATACAAGTAATGAACACACTTTTAACTGACATTCAGAATTCAGAATTGTAAAAGTAATATCAAAGATTTTTTACAATAGTGGATAACACATTGCTCCATCAGTCATTTGAAATGGTATACACTTGAGGTCATGCAGATCGATGAAAGCAGATTGTGTTGTACCAAAGATGTTCAGAAAGTTATATAAGTTTTAGTTCAGGTCTTATTGATCATGTTTGGTAAAACCAAATCAGAGATTCAGCACCGGCACAGAGAAGAGATATCTGTGTTGTGTGTTGAGGCAGGCCTTGAACAAAGTTATTATTCTCCTGATTTGTCTGGAAAAGCTCTTACACTACATATTTATTGATTTATATTTCATCTTAATAGCAACTAGAAGTTATAGCTTGAAGATAAATGTAGTGAAGTACAACAGTTTCCTCATAAAATGCAGTACAAGTATAGAATACCATCAAAATCTATATGAAAGTTATTTTCCACTACTTAACATGAATTTAGATCTTCAGCCACATTATGTTTAACAAAAACACATTCATGGACTATTCAGATAAAATGGGCGCACACACCTGCAGAAGTGTCCAGGCTTTAAATAAAGTATGAGGAAGAACTGTGTCAAACATTGAAACAATGAAAGTATGACGAGGTTACACAGTTTCATTTGTTACCACCACAAGTCATGTTGACTTTGTCAGAGAGGATAGATGTTCGCTGACATACTCTGAACATGTTCCTGTTGATTGTATGAATATGCATACCGGCCAGACTTTGATCTGTGCTATGGGTAAGGTAGCAGTGCTGCTGCTAGTCTAAGTGTGGTTCCTCTGGCTACTTCCTGTGTGCTGACTGTAACATCTATTCAGTGAAGAAAGAGGAAGTCACAGAAGGAGAACTAGAGCGCTCAGGCAGGAGACGTATGATCAAGAATTGAGTATTAAGCAACACCTTAAGACGTCCCTCAATTCACAGGAACACCTAATAGGCTCCCTCGCAGATGTCTAAATTTGCAGTCTGGTTGTCGCAACACAGCTCAGCATCGTACCTTGGTGCTAATGCTACAGTTTGTTGAAAACAAAATCTATGAACCGAAAACCTAAAGTAAAGATGAAGTGCAACTAACATCCTGATTTTTAAAGGTGATTACACAAAGTCCTTCCTTTCCAATGTTTGCTTTTTGGGCAATAGTTATATATAAAGCTGAATTTGGATCTTGAGTGATAAATTTGTTCTTTAAAAACTGAAATATGTGTGTCTGAAATACTTTCTTCTCTAGCCTATTGCTAACTCCGTCTGTCTGACTCTAGACATTTACAGCAGGTTGACCAAGTTAGTTACAAGCTAGTGAAGAAAGTATTTTAGTAGTTGGTGAAGACCACATTGGCGATAAAAGGAAAGTTAATATTCCAGGAGATTCATCAGGAGATTCATCAGATTCCAAATGACAGCTGGATATTTTGATAATTGACAGTTTGATAACGGATGCTATAATACTATAAGTACTATCACATGAGAGTGAGTGCTGATGTACTGAATATCAAAACAATGATTTAGCCATGGTCTAGTGTCAAAATGAATCACAGCCATGCTGATATTTAGTATAACCTCATGACCACAAATATTATATATAATATAGTGCTGCTGCACTGTAGCCAAGACCTGAACACTGTAGCTTCTTTGAGTAGCTCAGCACTTTACCTTAGGCCAACTGCTTTTATGAACCAGGGGAATAAGTCAGTCAGTTACTCGTCTTGACAAAATCAAACATTTTTAATATTATTAGAAGGTAGGTGTGCTCTCTAGCGGAGAGCAGAGCACTTACTTTGGTAATAGTGCAACTAACTAAACAGCTAGTTCTTGAGTTGTTGAAGCAACAAAATCCAAGTAAATCAATGGTAGGTTTGTACAGAAATACAGATAGTCTTTATGGATTATATTGACATATAATGTTCTTTATCTTGCGTTTATAGAGCAATGTGTTTATACAGCCAATAAAACCACAGCTACTACAGCAGGTCTGTACTCCTGATAATATGATTTACAGAGACCAAACAGTTCCCATCATGAGCAAGCACTCGGCCACAGGGGCAAGGAAAGATTCTTTTATATACTGACTGGATTTTCAGAGCGTTGCCCTGCCCCTAAGGGCTGAGTAGCTGCTTCAAGAGCTTTTCGAACTTCAATTTCAGTTTCAGCAACTTATACAATCATATACGTGCACATTCATTTAGTCTGCTGTTTCCCATTTACGATCTGCTTAATACAGCATAAGAGTACATGCTTCAGGTTTATGTGCAAACTGCTTAAGAGTAACACACAAACATAGACATAAATAATTAAATAATTAGATGAATAATTAGATTGAATGGATTAAAATAAAATAAAATAAATGACTTTTACTGCATTAGTATGTTCATGGCAGGTATCTTTTTTGAAGGCTTAAGGCATAAGTTATTTGTTCACTTCAAGAGGTTTTTAAGTTGTTGTTGTTTTTCTCACTCTGAACCTTATTCCATCACCTCTCTCTGTCTTTCTCTTCACAGAACAAAATGCTGTCCAATGCAAACTCTTCAGACGGTGAGTCGCAATCTTTACTCAAGTATTACTGCACTTGGTCAGTATTATAACCCATAAGAGCCTATACTTGCATTTTAAATTCAACCCCAGTTTAACCATTAATGAAGACACTAATGTCTGCCCTACCAGACAGTCACTTTAAACAGCATCATTAGGTCAGTGCTGGTTAGAGACAGAGGAGACAAAGCTGCCCAAAGATTAACACAACATGTGAGACAGAGGAAGGAGAGCGTCAGTGTGTTAGTAGAGCGATAGCCCCTCTCACCGCGTCACCACACTGCTATAATTATCAAGAAAGGAAGTTGTTTAAGCATGGGGGATCTAGTGTTAGTGAAGTCAAACATGAATGCTAGTATGACGTGTGTTCATTACACAACAACACACACAGATACTCTCACTATCACTTATACACTTTCACAGTGTTTTACAAACAAAAATATGTTTTTTCAGGCTATAATTTATCAGCATGTAATACTTCAGGAAGTAAATGTGCTCTTGAATTTCCACATGATGGCTCAAAAAGATATCTAGTTTACACAGCATCAACGACCAGAATCTATCTCAGTTTTTTTCTTTTTCTTTCTGGCCTTACTGCTGTAGGAGAGAGTATCGCGATGGCACTGTACGACTATGAGGCCATTCATGAAGGAGACCTTGGCTTCAAGAAGGGAGATAAGCTCAAAATCTTAGAGGAGTAAGTATCAGTATCACAAGTACGAAATAGTTGATAAGAATTCTTTCTTGGTTCAAGGGAAATAAATTACCTGTTTGTTCAACATGTTGTTTGTGGACGTGTGACGCATGTGGTTTACCATGTCCTTTCTGGGCTGACTATATTCAAACCTCTCTCTCTCTCTCTCTTTCTCTCTCTGTCTCTAGATCAGGGGAGTGGTGGAGAGCTATGTTAATCAGCACAAGTCAGGAAGGTTACATCCCCAGTAATTATGTAGCCAAAGACACCCTGGAAGCAGAGGAGTAAGTGTACTCATATTCACATTAAAAACACATTCATATGCATTATACACATTGTGAATATGATATTTCTATTTAATGTCTAATAGTAGCATCATGCACCATATTTATATACTGTAGATCATAAAGTTGAAGTAAGCAAGGAAACAAAACGCGCAGTATGAATGGAAAATGAAGGCGTCTGTACTAACTGATCTGTTTCCTGTCGTTGAGGTGGTTCTTTAAGGGCGTGAGCAGGAAAGATGCTGAGAGGCAGCTGCTGGCCCCTGGGAACAAAGTGGGATCCTACATGATCCGAGACAGCGAGACCACCAAGGGTGGGCCAAACACATCCAAAAACACAATATCTGTCCTAAATGAGTAGTCTAGTAGTCTTTGTGCCAATACAAACAAGCAAAGTCCCGTAGACTTTGACCAAAGTGTACATGTACATACTGTTACACAGGTAAACAGACTAATGATTTAATGAATAACTGACCTTTATAGCTGCTCTTATCTCTAGAATTTTAACATGACTCTGTGCTTCCCCTCAGCTCTAAGACCTTTTCATGTCTTTTAACTTGCTGTTTCAGTTTTACAGCCCACAACTTCTGTTTTGGAAACCTCTCACCTCTCTTATTGGCATTGTTTTCAGAAGCAGCTATTCATAAAGTCTCACACAGCTGACTCGATAACAGTGCTGCTCACAGGTCTCACTCATGTTCATGTAACACATGCTGTGTATTTGTGACACATTTCTCTTTATGATATGCAACTCAAAGTTTAGTTAACCATTTACATGATATGCTAGTATTAGTGAATAAAATCCCCTGCAGGTCACATGGTAACCGCTCTGTTTCTCTTTTACCACAGGCAGCTACTCTCTGTCTGTCAGGGACAGCGATGCCCATTCTGGTGACACCGTGAAACATTATAAGATCCGTACATTGGACAATGGAGGATTCTACATCTCTCCGCGCAACACCTTCAGCACCCTGCAGGAGCTGGTCAGCCATTACAAGAGTGAGTTCACCTTGTTTATCACTGAATAATGTTACCTCCTCACAGCTCTGTGTTTTAGTTATCTAGTTGAGTTACTGCCTTCATTAAGACTCAGTTCTGTCCTATCACACAGCACACTCTGCTGGGCATCTTTAGTACATCAAGCTTGTGAAATATTATCAAGGTTATTACTAAATAGACAGATAAGAGATAAGTTAGTTTTGATGACGTTAAAATCATTTGTGAAATTTTAGATCTTTTTCCTGTAAATAAGATCAACAGACATAGTGACACTTACTGTCACTCTTTTTTTTATTTCAGAGCAGGGAGATGGCCTCTGCCAAACCCTGACCAGCCCATGCTTGAGCCCCAAACCGGAGAAGCCATGGGAGAAAGATGCCTGGGAAATCCCAAGATCATCACTAAAACTGGAGAGGAGACTTGGCGCCGGCCAGTTTGGAGAAGTCTGGATGGGTGAGATAGATTTAATTCAGTTATTGATGGAGTTGGGAAGTTAGCAATTATTTTCTAATCATAATTATCATTTTGTTCAAAGCTACATACAATAAACACACAAAAGTAGCAGTGAAGACCATGAAGCCTGGCAGCATGTCAGTTGAGGCCTTCATGGGTGAGGCCAATCTGATGAAGAGTCTGCAGCATGACAAACTGGTCCGACTCCATGCAGTGGTCACAAAGGAGGAGCCCATCTATATCATCACTGAGTTCATGGAGAAAGGTACAATAAAAGATTTATTCACTTTAATAACCATGTTTCTATTTTAGATCCACTACCCACAAAAGGCATAGTTTACACTTCATATAAGCAAAGTCATCTGCTGATAAATGCATAATAAAGTATATTTAAAGGTGCAGTGTGTAAGATTGATACACACTGGACATTCAGTCTTAACTAAGAGACAACAAAAGCTTTGTAAAGGGTTAATAACGACATTTAAGACATGTTTGTGAAACTCAAATAATGTGTTTAGAATGCTATTATAAATGTTGAAACTAATAATATGAATAAATAGTTGAAAGTCATAAATGGTTTAAACATACCATCATCTGGTCATAGTGCAAATGAAAAAACATATTGTAAAAATACTGACATGATTGTAATTGAACATCCAGTTTGTAGTCAGTTAAACATTTGTGTCGAAGGGGTGCTTGGGCTCAGCTGACAGGGCTGTAAGGTTGATAAAGAATATCTATAGTCAAGTCACAGATTTATGTTTTTATTTTGTTCATGTTGAAAATGTATCTAACACATTGAGCTTAGCATGCAGCATGTGTTTGTATGTGTGCCTACAGGAAGTTTATTAGACTTCTTAAAGAGTGACGAGGGCAACCGTGTGCAGCTCCCCAAGCTCATTGATTTCTCTGCCCAGGTGAGACTCATCAGTCACATTCAGTCCTTCATTCTGCACATGACAGCTAACAAGATCTGAACCTCTGATTGTGTTGTAATGTGTTGACATGAATGAACCTTTTGTTTGTCTGCAGTTCATCGTACACAGGCTGTATTTGAATGTTCACGTCATGTCTTGAGTTCAGAAGTCTATTGCTCAGTTCACACAGTTGTGTTGAAAGTGAATTGAATTATTTAGTATCTATTTCTAAAATGAAGATTTGTCTAACTGTGTGATATTATATTCAGTTTTCTGAGTGTGGGTTGTCGTGGATACAATACCTTTGGTATTGCATTCTTGACTGTATTCAGTGAAAAGAGCTGAATTCTTGGTGGTTTGGAAATAACAGACAATAGTAATTACAGAAAAAACACTGAAACTTTATCCAGAATAAAAGGGTAAAATGTAGATGGATGACTGAATAAGGAAACACAGTGTCATTGATACGAAACACTGAACTACACCCTGGATCATACTGGCTATATGATCCAGCTGCAGAGCTATGACGACTGAGCTCTCAGACTTGTAGTTCCAGTCCAACCTGTAACACCTCATGGAAAGTGGTTTAGATGTAGACATACCCATCTGTCAAAAGTCGAAGAGTTCAAATGGACATTTTGTGCTCCTTAAAACATGATTAAAAGTAGTGTAGTGCAGTACTCTTTAGCACTATTTAATCATACATTTCTTCACAGTAATACAACAAAAGCAGCTGCTATAAATGCTCATTTAAATTCTCAACTTCAGGAGGAAGGGGAAGAGGAAGACAGTCAGATCTGTTTGCCCTGACTCAACCCTACCATGAATGATTTTGTCAAGTTAAATTATTCATCAGATAGCAAGAGATTGGTCTTATCTCGCGCTAACACAGAACACAAAAGAGTTAAAGGGAGAGAGTACATGTTTGAAAAAATTCTCACAAGCAAATGTTGCTGTGCTGTTACACTTCCTTATATACTTCCTTAGAGAAACAGCTTATACAAAGTATGTTGTACGTACAGTATAGTGTGTCTGATGGATTTTTTTATTTAATAAGGAAATGGTGTTAGACTGGAAGCATCCTGTTTCAAGTTGCTTTCATTTCCACTTACTTCCACACTTATTTTATGTTTGTTGAACTCTTTAATGCTGATTTGTTTGTCTGTAGACTGCAGAGGGCATGGCCTACATTGAGCAAAGGAACTACATCCACAGAGATCTGAGAGCTGCCAACATCCTGGTCAATAAGGCTTTAGTATGCAAAATTGCTGACTTTGGCCTCGCCCGTATCATTGAAGACAACGAGTACACCGCCAGAGAAGGTACAACTCTGTTTTCACTTTTCTGCCACCAGGTGTCATCAGCTAAAGTGATTAAGAAACAGAGGAAGTGACAAAATGGGAGCAGTCATGGTTTCATCAGTACAGGGGAAATTTTAACATGACATAGCAGGAACCTCACAGAAGGGGAGGTCCTGTTATTGCCATTGTTACTGGGACACATAATGGAACTGAGTCCTTCGTGTTATTAAGTCCACCTGTGTTTTTCCAGCTTTTTCCAGTCAAAATTTTTATGTTTCCACCACTCTGTTCCTTAATGTCAGGGAGATGTCAGATTACAACATGAGTGACAAGAATAGTAGAGAGTAAAGTTGAGAGTGACTCGCAGTATGGCTTACCCTGTGAGTAGAAAATCAAGTCAAGTCAAATCAATCTTTATTGTCTGTTGCTGCTATATGCACAGGACATACACAAAAAGAAGAGGCAAAACACACACAAGAAAAGGCAATCTAAGATATAAACAGCATGATGTGGCGATATATCAGTATAAACAGAATGGACAGTATAAATATGGTGAATAGCAGCAGTATTAATGGAATGAGCAATATAAATAGTGATATATATGAAAAATATAGGGTTTATACAGTGAAAACAGTTTGAAGATGGAAGAGGATGTGTGACTAGCATGAAAAATCTCATTAGGAGCAAACTGAATGTCTCAATAAGTCAACATTAGTTCAAGTCTTGACTGTTATTTTGCAATTTTCCACAATTTTCCACAATAACCAGGAGCCAAATTCCCCATCAAATGGACTGCTCCTGAGGCCATCAACTATGGCTCTTTCACCATCAAATCAGATGTCTGGTCCTTTGGCATCTTACTGACTGAGATTATCAGCTATGGACGCACACCATACCCAGGTAAGTGGATTACTCAGCCAAGACATTACACTTGAAGCTAGTATACAAAAGGTTGTCACACTTCTACATTTAAACTCTGCCCATTAAAGATCTTTTCATTGGTTTGTTTATTTGTTTGCTTATTTTATTTCACTGGACAGTGTACTTTGATAAAAATGTTTCTGTAAATGAATCATCTATAGTCACTGGACAAATGTTACAAAGTCACCATAGAACAGAATAATTCATATTATAAAGTACAATCTATGTAATGTATAAGCATTAATGTTAATTATACAATTTAAAACCTTCAACACAGAGATGCTAATGCACATATAGAAGGGTTAAAAAAATTAACATTGTTAGACGCTAACTGAAATATGCTAAGTGGAAGTACAGATATAAAAAGAACGAACAGAATATAAATTCCATAAATCCAGTCTGACAGATGCAAACTGAACCATAATAAACGACATGCATGCAGGTAAGGTGTAGTGGTCAGATAAATACATTTTAATGGAATAACAGATGTGAATTTTGATTTTATTGAAACCAGAGGCAGACATTCACAACACTCACTTTGTGGGTGTGGAGGGCTATTTGTAGTTTTCTTGTTGTGTCATTTAACAACACAGCACCTCCACAGTTTTTGTTTAGCAGGTACATTTTGACATGCTAACATTTGCTAATTGGAACTAAACACAAGTTCGGCCAAGGCTGATGGAAATGTCAGTAGTTTTGCAGGCATTTCACGTCATGACTCGAATGACTGACTGGAAAAGTCAGACGATCACCAAAGTCTGAGAAAGTCTCCACAGTGTTTCACAGTCTATCCAATGGTTGTTGAGATATTTACTCTGAAGACCGACATTGCCATTCACCGAACCAGGAAGTTAGCCAACTCATATAACCCACAAAATATTTCTAGTGGCACAAGGTAGTTACAACAGGCCCTAGCCGAAGCAACCTGAATAAAACAAAAATACCAAAGAGAGGTGGTAATCATCAAGAGCCTGAATCCACCCAACATATTGTTGGAGGTCCTCACTGCCTACACTGTCTACATTTACCTTTTACCCTAGACTGTTGCAACCAAGGCCTGCTCAAACATGATCGATCAGTTATACTCAGACTATAAACAGAAACCAGAATGCTAAAGTTTTTTGCCCACAGATGCTGGATTCATAAGAAAATATTACTTTTAACCCAGTCATGTTCTCTTGTTTTCAGGAATGACCAATCCAGAAGTGATCCGTTCCCTGGAGAAGGGCTATCGAATGCAGCGCCTGGAGAGCTGTCCCACCGAACTCTATGAAATCATGCTGGAGTGCTGGAAGAACAAACCCGAGGACCGTCCCACTTTTGATTACCTGCAGAGTGTCCTGGAGGATTTCTACACAGCCACAGAGAGCCAGTATCAGCAGCAGCCATGAGACTTTGCATTACATCACTTAAATTCATATGTCTTCTACATTCAGCAGTGCAGTTCACACACACACACATGCTCTGTCTTTACCATTGTCTCTCTGTTTGTCTCTCTCTATCACTCACACACATACTATATTATAACAAGGGACTATACAAAAATTATTGGGCACGGTCAAACCAGTTTAATATAACCACAGTATAGAGATTAAGTAAAGCAAAATACAATACACAATAGCTGTGATTATTACTATTAATTATATTATGACACACAATCCTACCTCATATTTAGGTCAGGAACAAAGCAAAACAGATGCTGTCTGATATTGTTCTGAAAGCTTGGTTATACAGTAGGCTAACATGACCACAGCTGCATCAACTGTACTGGATTACCTTCACAAAACTGACCATAAATCCTCTGGATGCACACCAGCAGCAGTCTTGTGAATCAGTGCACATATAGTAAATTATATGTGCAGTATGTAAGTAATCAGTATGTGACTTATGTGCAGCTTCTAATATGAAAAGTGCCGAATGCTTCACATAATTTATTTTTACTTTTATTGTACTTATTTTATTTTACTTTACATTGCACATATTATGCTGATCACTGAAATAAAGCTGCACATCATTATGCACAGAAAAACAAGTGACCTGACATTTACTATAACTTATATCTCTATGAAGAGATAACTGCTGGTAAGTGGTTGGTAGCATTCTTGAGCTTTGCAGGTGCAAAGCTAGTCCTGTCAGTGTACAGGAAAGGACAGCAATACTGAGTACTTCTAACAAATCTGAAAGGAAAGACTGATGTAAAATAAATCTGGGGAAAAACGGACACCCCACTGCTGTGAAAATCCAATTTCTTGTTACTAATCTCAAAGAAAATATAAATAAATTACCTTTCATTGCCCTTATAATTTTTGTACAGTCTCTAACAAAATAATGCAATTGTAAATGCATGGCCGTGTCACTAACAGATATGATTTCACACAACATGCATATTCACAAGCAAACATCTGTAGGCCACCTGAATGCAGAATGCAGTCACATAGAAAAGACTGGATGTAATTGTTATGCTCCAACACACATTGTGCATCCATCAAAGGAAGCTATAACCAGATACACAGATGTTCACACTGGGATATTTCCAATGTTCAGCTCTGATATGATTATATTAATGTCAACAATTCTGTAAGCAAAGGTGTCGTCTACTCTCTTCCTGATAAATGCAGTGTTTTTATATGGAATAATTGACTGTAGACCTAACAGAGTGTAAAATGTGTGGCTGATTATCTTTAAATCCTCTATTTATATTCCTTTGATATTTTCCATGATACTGTGGCTTGTTTCAGCATTTATCTTTCACTGTGCCTTTCACCACAGTTTTTTCCTCTTTTCAGTCTTTTATGATGTATTCCATACGCTCTGTATTTAAAACTGATGTACACAAATGCATAAGTTTATTTAGAAAAATAGTCGTTAATAAGAATAATCATAATAATAATGCTTGCTGATTCTTTGGGCCCATGAAACCGTTGTTGTGTTGGGAATGAAATGAAAGCAGTGGATGCAGATTTCACATCTTCTTTTGGCCTTCTTTTTTCAGTGTGGAAAAATAATTTATTGATGCAAATAGTACTGCTCTGAACAACAGTGTATCTTGAATGGAATGTTCTTTTCTGAACTAAAAGCTTTTCTAGCATTTTATTTTTTTTTGTGGAGAACATTGTTTGGATAATGTGTTTTAAAGGGAATATTCTCAAGTTTGTCATTTAATCATTTTGTCATTTCATGATTTGGTATTGTCTATTTAAAGAGAACTGTGAGGAACAATACCTGAGAGAATGAAGCTTTCTTTGGGACGCTTAGAAAGAGATGATGTGTGACAATATTAAATCAGTGCCCTGTACTGCAGACATTAGTTACAAATGTTTTTTTTTTGTGTGTGTGTGTTTTCTTTATCAATATAAAACCCTTTACATATATTATTAGATGATCAGTTCAATGCAACAGGTGAAAATTTTCAAATAAATAAATAGTTTTTGAAACAATTGTCTGCACAAATGTGTGTTATTTAACAGCAAGCTATATTTGATACGCTATTTTATGAATATCAAATTCATGTGTTTGTTTGTATGTACGACTTTTCTTACATACATACATAGGGGTCTTCAATCAGGTGTCTGTGACCCCCAGGGTCCACCAAGTATTGTCATGATGACTGACAATTCTGCAACTTTTTATCAATTCTAAATACATACATATAAATAGGTTAATAAGGTGAAATAAAAATTGAATAAAGTAAATATGAAAGTTATTATAAGCTAGACTTAAACTGTGAAAAATGTGATATTTCTATTAGCAGTCGGTTCAGACTTTTATGGGTGTGTCAAAAAAAACACTACTTCCTCAACGTCACTAATGACACGTATTCAAAATGGCGGCCGCGGCTATGGTAAGTGCAGAAGCGAACTCTTTTTCTTCAAACTACAGCTCGCTCATGTCGTCTTTTTAGAGTAAAACAGACACATTGTCGTGATTGTGGCGGAGCAGAGGTCTGCCTCGGTCGATGAGTGACATGTTACCGTGAGCTCGGGGCGGGTTTTTTCACTTCACTGCTGTTTGAGTGTCGATGTGACGGTTTGCTAACTGTAGTTAGCTAGCTATCGTAACCTAGCTTGGCTGTGAGAGAGCTGCTGCTGTTAAAATAAACTCTATCATGTTCTCTGTGATATTAAACTGCGTACACAGAGCATAAAGAAGCGCGTACTCGGTTGTTAGACTGTCATTTACCATACAGCTGAGAGAAAGCAGCTATCCGAACTTTGGCTCACCGTTAGCCTGTAGCAGCTCTGTCGGTGTGTGTCTGTGGTCGGCGTCACGTCACGTCGGTGCTGACAGATGTACAGATGGACAGCCGCGCATCAGCTACAACACACAGAAATACTGTTAATCAGGTCTGTGTGTTATTCAGCCACGGGCTGTACTGTCTGATAACTTGAGTTAGCCACGCTTGCTAATTTTCTGTCATAAGTGTGACTATAAATGCACGCGCTCCTTCTGTATGGAGTCACACAGTCTTCATCAGACTTCCTGACAGGTCAAGACAAAATACCATAGAACATGATTGGATCAACATCAAGGCACCGTAAAAATACGGACGGACAACTTCTCTTATGACGGAGCGCTATGGAAATATCATGAAATCATTCATCTTCAGACAAATGTTTAAGATAAGGCATTCAGCAGTCGTAGTGTAGCCACAATCTTAGGTGGTGGTGGGGGTGGTTCAGCTCCTCCAGTCCACATCAAGGAGTCCTTGAGTAAGACCATGATGATGATGATTGATGAGTGATTTGGATCAAAGCACTGTTTGAATGGCATTAACATTTTGGATTGGATTTCCATGTGGACTATGGACTGTATTGTTATTGTTAAGGTATTTTCTGTTGCTCTGACTTCCTGTCAGCTCTCGTGCTACACACGTTCAGGCACTTTGTCCAGAAGAAATGTGGAGAAGAGCTTCCCACACGCCTCCTGGCAAACAGTAGCATAGATGTCATGTGATGTGCTCTGTGTCATGAAGATGGCTGTGTGCACAGGTCTCTCCTCAAAGCTTTTGAACCCTGTGCCTCCCTCAGTGTCCACAGTAAGGCTGTCACAATACCAGAAGTTCCATTTTTCATCTGTTGAAGTTAATCTGCACACAGGTCACTCGGAACAACTCTTGGTTTTCTTCCCCTGTAGTCTGATCTGTTGTTTCTTTGTACGTGTGTATTTTTTCCCTTTGGTACTTCCGGCACTATTAAATGAAAATAACGTATCATTTTACACACATGGTATCGCTTCCCTGATGATTACTCTCCAAATCTTGGATTTGTTTGGAATGTTGTTCAGGCATTTTCTATATGAGAAAGCTGATTATTCAGTGAAATGTCTCATTGATTTAATAACTGAAGGAGGCGAGGTAAACTATAGGGAGGAAAGGGGGAGCAGATGCTGTTAAAGGAACAAATTATAACAAAAAGAGAACTCTCTCAAATCCAGAGCATATTCAGTCTGTATGAAACCAAAACCAGAAAGAAAAACATCACTATATATACTCTAATTTCTAATAACAGAAACACATCGACAGCACGCCTAAAACTAGTGGCTTTAACATAAATCTTTTTGTGTGTGTAGATCAGTAGAATTCCAAACTAAACCTTCCCAGTCCCAGTAATAAATGAAAAAAACCTCCACAAAACAACAAACATGTTAAACACCATTAGCATTCACAACCTCATACACAATTCATACAACGAGGCGAGCTCAACACAAGCCGCCGGACAGTTCAGCGGCTTAAATGAGGTTGCGTCTCCAGATCAGGTCACATTTGGGACAAGTGCAGCTCTAATCCGGAATCTCTGGCCTCATACCTCCTCAGCAGTCAGGGAAAGGCCACCACACACCCTACACAACAGGCTATAGGAGGGGCAAGATGGCAGCAGCCGTAACACTGTGTAAACCTGAAGATTCACTGAAAATGTTATTTTTGGTTTGTTGTGAGAGGAAAGGCAGACATTTATTGTAACATGGTCTTCCGCACAAAAAAGAAACAGAACTTTTGCAGGTGGGGTGTAATCTTGTTCCAGATAAACGTTGTTACGTCATGAAAGAGAACTGTTAGCGAGTAACAAGTTCTGCCTGAAAGAATTTCAGACAGTTGTACCTCTCCTAACTTCACCTCTGTGACATATAGTCTAATTCTAATTCTGTGTTTCACATGGCAGGATGAATGATCTCATGTTGAACATTTTTTGTCCTACAATTGTGAGGTGTAATACTTTCTGCTGTGTGTGTGTGTGTTGCAGGAGACGTGGTGGGCCTTGCTGCTGTTGTCCTTGTTTCCTGTGGTTCGGCCCTTCTATGTCCCTGGAGTTGCTCCCCGGGACTTCCACGAGGGCAACACAGTAGATATTAAGGTAAAATCATTTGTTTCACAAATCAGCAGAAATATTGTGATTTTGTTCTGTAGTTAGCCATATTGTCTTCCATCCTGAAGGTCCTGGGTTTGAACCCTCCTTTCTTTGTGGACTTATTTTTCCATATTCACCACCTCATCCCACACCAGAAACATATAATCATCTTGACAGTTACAAAACAATTACAAAAGAACCAGGAGCTGTATCCATGAAAGTAACATCAACCTGTTCTATCCCCTGTTTGACTGAGCAGGAATATTCCCTGCACCCATCTGCTGACACTCATCACATGTTACAGTAGTTTGAATTCTTGCTCAGTGCAAAATGACAAAGGTGGTGCTCGTCCAGGGGCTACAAAAATGGCTGTGTACAGCTCCTGACTTGGATTTCATCTTTTTTGGAGTGGAGTGGAGTGTAGTGCTCACTTCTTGAAGGTGACTCCAGTTTGCAGTGTCATCCGGACCATGTTGTTTGGAGTGTAGTTTTGCATATCACTATATGTGTGACCCAGTCAGTCAGATAATTTGTTTTTCAGGCAGTGAAGCTGACCAGCTCCCGTACGCAACTTCCTTATGAATACTACTCGCTGCCTTTCTGTAAGCCAGAATCAGTCTTCTACAAGGGAGAGAACCTGGGTAAGTGGAATGCTGCAGATGTTTGTGGAATCTGGCCTGAGAATTTTTGAAGCAATGTTATCTCACATTTTGATCTGAAATAAAATCCACATTTTTTTCATATTTTTTTTATTATTTTTATTATTGCATTTTGTAGGTGAGGTGTTACGCGGGGACCGCATTGTGAATACCCGCTACAATGTCGAGATGACTAGGGACAAGTCGTGTGAGCTGGTGTGCAACAAGAAAAAGCTGAGCATAGAAGAAAGCAAGCTTTTTGCTGAGCGAATCCAGGAGGAGTATTATGTTCACCTGTGAGCATCCTGGGAACTCCCCACAATGTTGATATTGACCTATCGCCATAAGGAATGCCATGCTTGACTTTAATCTGCAATATGTTCACTGTCGGATACTTTGTGGCGTGACTCTCTAATCTGGTTCTTCATATATTCAGTATGCAATCCAAAGTTAATGGAATGTCTCCATGTGCCTCTCAGTATTGCAGACAACCTGCCAGTTGCCACCAGGTTAGAGTTCTACCCCAACAGAGAGGGAGGAGGGGAGGAGGAACAGAAGAAGGACGTGGTGAAAGACATCCAGTTTGAACATGGCTACAGACTGGGCTTTGTCGACAGCAACAAGGTACATTTTTATATTTACACTGTTTAGAGGTGGAGAGAGGATGGAGAGTACAAGTAAAGCAACGTAAAGAACTTTTCTTAATGGATCAACTTCTTACTACGAGAGACATTGTCCTATATGGACACATAATTGTTAAGAGTTCAATGAAATAAACATTTTTTGTGCAGAGAAGAAGTCATGTGTTTATAATTTTGTTCTTGGACACACAGTGTGTCTTTAGACTTGATTAAGCCTGGCTCATAGCTGGTAACAACAAGCATGCAGTGAAGGGTGGTAGTGTTCAGAAACAGTGCGACACGTACAAAACACAACCACCTAACTCTCTATAAGGCTGCAACCTGAGCATCCAGCTCGTCTCACAGTGCTGTAAGATATTTCTGAACGGAACGTGCCACACAAATTTTACCAGGAAGCAGCTCATTGCTCCAGGCACCAGTAAACTTGAAAATCATTACCCTCTCTAGTATTAGTATTTAGGTTATTTTCCTTCAGGTAAGCTTACATACAGCATATACATGTACACAAACTAAAATGATCATTGTGCTTCTGAAGACTGCCAATTCATGCCCCTTCTTGTTTGTTCCTCACAGTTCTATCTGCACAACCACCTGTCCTTCATCCTGTACTTCCATAAGGAGAAGCTGGAGCAGGGGGAAGTTCACAACTACAGGGTGGTGCGATTTGAGGTGATACCCCAAAGTGTGAAAGTAGATGGTAGGTGTCAGCACAACAGTCGTTTTGGCTGTGTAACATTTCTGATCTATGATGACAAAACTATTTGAGTAGAGGGAGGACACACAGGTGTTGCCTCTGAAGTGGCCAATACAGTGAAAAATGTTAGCACTCGCTTCTTGTAATACTTCCTCTGTGGTTTATTGACAGATCTGAAAGCTGTGGAAAAAGAGAAGACTTGCACCTTGCCTGAGGCCAGTGGCTCTGCCCCCCAGGAGATTGACCCGAGCAAAGAGAATGAGGTCCTCTTCACCTACTCTGTCCACTGGGAGGTCAGTGCCCAATCGCTGCATCTAACTGAAGATTAGTTTGAAATGAAACCATGTTTTATTATTTAGATTGTATCCATGAAGTTGAATGACCTGAATGAAGCTGTGAATGAGAATGAGACTGTTTACATTTAAAATTGATTGTGTTAGTCTACAAACTGTCTAAATACTGGAAATGAATGATTTATTCATTCCAAAGAAAGACAATCTGATATGAAGTCAGCAGCTAACTTCCCTAGCATAAGGGATTAAACAAGACCAGATAAATGTAGAGAAAGGACTGCTGAGTGTCTCATTTTCTCTGTGCAGGAGAGTGAGGTGAAGTGGGCGTCTCGATGGGACACGTACCTGACCATGAGCGATGTGCAGATTCACTGGTTCTCCATTGTCAACTCTGTAGTGGTTGTCTTCTTCCTGTCTGGTATGTCCAGTTGTTGACATGTCCTGTTCAGCAGATGACAGAAATTACATGTAGCAAATGCATATTCTGTGTAACAGGCTGTGCATGCATACATGGGTGTCTCCTATAAATTTATTGCAAAATGAAATCTAGTTTGTTGACAGCACGTGAAATGTTGACATCCTTCTTTGTCTCTCCATTCTCAGGTATTCTGAGTATGATCATTATCAGGACCTTGAGGAAGGACATCGCTAACTACAACAGAGAGGATGACATAGTAAGAAAATAGATCCTTGTTTTCAGCCAGGCTATAATATCTCTGAGAAACTGAAGATCAGAATCATTCATCATTCTTTGGGTGTTTTTATTTGTATTCAAACATTATATTTTAGGCTTGCTTTTTTTTTTTCACCTTAACCAGGAGGACACCATGGAGGAGTCAGGATGGAAGAACGTCCACGGCGATGTCTTCAGACCGCCTCAGTATCCCATGATCCTCAGTTCTCTGTTAGGCTCAGGGATCCAGCTCTTTTGCATGGTCCTCATTGTCATCTGTAAGTCTTGACAGAGTTTGCTTCCTGTCATTTATTCACATGGTTTAAATAGAAAGTCACATCAGGTCAGATGAATGTTTGTTTATATTTATCATCTAGACATGAGAGTGGGATCAATCTTCTCATTTAGCTCTCTGCAAATGTTGAATTATTCATCTGCACGTGTCTTTACAAGATACCTAAAATTAGATTACTGCACAAAACTGGAAATATTCAAATTCATCTAGCACAATCCATGATTGTCATTGCAATCTAGGAAAGGTTCTAACCAGCATGTGTGTCTGTGTGTGTGTCATAGTTGTTGCCATGTTGGGCATGTTGTCTCCCTCCAGTAGAGGTGCCTTGATGACCACTGCTTGTTTCCTGTTCATGTTCATGGGGTAAGAGTCGTGTTCACCTCTCCTCTCCTCACTGAGAAAGGAATAAAGGCATGTCCTGTTTTCAGCTGGTGTGTTTCTTTGCACTCACATTGCCTTTTCCTGTTGATGTTTGTCTTCCAGAGTATTTGGGGGCTACTTTGCTGGCAGACTGTACCGCACACTGAAGGGCCATCGGTGGAAGAAGGGAGCATTTTGTGTAAGTCGCGAGGTTAAATCCTCACTGTGCCTTCCATCACTCCTGAGTCTGTATTGTTTCTCACACAGTGTTTGTTTAGAGTTCTACAAGCCAAGATTTGAATGAAGAAGTTAATTGAAGAAGTGTTGTCATCCATCTGTGTTGCTGTAAGTTTTGTTTGTTTTGTCTCCTGTAGACTGCAACTTTGTATCCTGCAGTGGTTTTTGGAATCTGCTTCATCCTCAACTGTTTCATCTGGGGAGAACACTCCTCTGGGGCGGTGAGTGTCATCACTCGGATACACACATTCAAAAATGAATGCTTTCAGCAGCAAACAAGGAAACAGCTAGCTTAAATGCTACTTACTTTATTGTACTAGAGACATTAATATTTAAGTTGTAGCAGATCACTTGTATTTGAAAGGAAAGATTTCCCTGAAGTCATTAACCATGGTTCCTACACGTCCTTGAAATCCTTGAGCGTTTGTGAATTGAATAGGTAAATAGGAGATTTTGTGTAGCAGTAAAACTGTGGTGTGTAGTAGTGTGTTTAAGACTAATGAATTTAACTTATCATTTAGAAGAGGAAGACTGCAATTTTCACCAAAAAAAAGAAAATCTGTTGACTCATGTTGGTGCTGTTGAATCATGTGACTTGGGGTGGCTGTGGCTCAGAGGTAAAGTGGGTTGACCTAATCAGATTATCAGCAGTTCAATCCCTGGCTCCTCCAGTCTGCGTGGCGAAGTGTCCTTGGGCAAGATACTGAACCCCAAACTGCTCCCCGAGGCTGTGCCATCAGTATGTGAATGTGTGTGAATGGGTGAATGAGATATGTAGTGTAAAAGTTGTTCCTACTCTGTGCCCACGAGAACTGCTAATGACAAACTAATAACCAACTACTGTTCATATGGATGGCTGGATGACCCTGAGGCCAATGTTTCAACATATTTCACAGCCTCTCTTAGAGACACAATTTAAACCAGAGCAGCACTGTATTACTGAGAGCACTATGACTTTCTATTTCTACTAGTTTCCTTTTTCTTTATAAGAAATGAACTACTTCTTGCTCCTTTATCCATTTTTGAAAATGAGCTGTTGTAAAGCTCCAGTGTATAACACTGAGGACGATCTATTGGCAAGCATGGGATATGAAATTCAGAACAATTTTTCACTTGGGGTGTAAAATAAGAGCCTTTCATATCTACAGACACTGCACGTTTCACAGCAACTGTTTCTCCTGCATGCTTGGAAGGGGATGGTTAATTGTTGTTGTGTCTTATAGTTAAACCATGACCTCAACACTGCGCTGACTCCATGTGTCTGTGCAGGTGTTTGTTCTGCAACTACAGACTGTATAATAACTTTCCACCATCGTTTGTTTCACTCTTTCTTCAGCAGTGTGTGAGATAGCTCCATTGGAAAGTGAAAGGGAGACTAAAGTTCTGTTCAGTTCATTATGAAACTGGCGGGTCGAATGAGACTATGACTGCCTGCCAGAGTCAAAGTAATTAAGTAATTAATGTGAAACACAGAGCTATGACAATAGTCAGTTAATTCTGGTGGACAAATTCTGAGCATGTGCAGTAGGTGTGTGGCTTAACTTTTCACATCAGTAGTTCAACATGACGTGTTATACATTTCCTGTGACTTGACAAATCTTTTTGTGTTCCCGCTCTCTTCCTTCACCGCCTCAGGTCCCCTTCACTACAATGCTGGCCCTGCTGTGTATGTGGTTCGGTATCTCCATGCCCTTGGTGTACCTGGGATACTATTTTGGCTTCCGCAAACAGCCATATGATAACCCAGTCCGCACCAACCAGATCCCTCGGCAGGTTCCAGAGCAGCGCTGGTACATGAACAAGTTTGTAGGGTGAGTGTTTAACCAGTCGCTTGGATGGCCAATGGCTCTAGTGTAGCATTTGAACTTTTGAGTTGAGGCATGCTTTCTCTTCATCAGAATCCTGATGGCTGGGATCCTGCCCTTTGGTGCCATGTTCATCGAGCTCTTCTTCATTTTCAGCGTGAGTACAGCTCATTGGTGTAAACCCAGAGGACGTGTGTCATCACAGCCCCACTGTCTGTCTGTACTGTAATACTCATTGCTGTGTGCTCGTCTACCTACAGGCCATCTGGGAGAATCAGTTCTATTACCTGTTTGGCTTCCTGTTCCTGGTCTTCATCATCTTGGTGGTCTCCTGCTCTCAGATCAGCATTGTCATGGTTTATTTCCAGCTCTGTGCAGAGGTAAGTTCTTTCAGCTGCAGACTGTGATTAGCATTGCAAGTGCAATTCGTCTAGGCTGAGTATGACCTGCAGTGTCTGGGGGATATTAATCATAGCTGCAGACTGATCACTGTCAAGTTCTGCGTTTGAATGAAAACATCACATTTGTAATGAGACAGTTTTCATTTGCTTGAAATGTTGATGTTTGACTGAGCTTCACATTCAGCAGGAGTGTGATGGTACTCAGAGCTAACCAGCCACGAGAAGCTGCTGTTACACAGCAAAAACAAGTCCTCCCATTGATGTAAATTAAGCTGGCGCGGTGGGCACTGCAGGGGGAGCCAAAGGAAGATGTAGTGGCTGCTGGGATAGAAGATGAAATAGAATCAACTTTTGGACAAACACAGACCGACATCATGCCATGGTGGTTAACCTGCTGACCAGACAGTCTTGTTAGTGGCAAAGTAAAGGCAACAGTACAGCAGACAACTTGTAAAAAAACTTATAAGAAAGTAGTGTTTGTGTGAAGGAAATGCTGTGGTGTTTCTAAAAGTTTCTCAGTATTGTGTGCTCTGTGCTCTCTCCTCACTATCAGGACTACCGCTGGTGGTGGAGAACTTTCCTGGTTTCAGGAGGCTCAGCGTTCTATGTCCTCATTTACGCCATCTTCTACTTTGTCAACAAGGTAAAAGCCCAGACAGCGTTTGATTTGAAATATCCACAGAAGTGAAACAGAATGTTTATGATTGACATACTATTGTAACAATCACTGTTTCCCATTGGTTGTGTAGAGTGTGGCAGCTCGTCGTATTCACCACAGTTTCATAATGAACTGAAAGTGTTTTTACTCTCAGGCAGAACTTACGTCTCACTCTCACTGACGATGTCATCAGGGTTATTTTAAGTTAGACCTGACACCTCAGACGTTTGACAGAAGAAGGCGCTTTGATAGACGATGTTGATGCCAGCACACATATACATACATATACACATATATCATGACAGAGAAATTCTTCACACTTGTCAAGGTTGCATTTGTGACCACTGGTAGTTCCAAACTAGTTGTGATGTCATAAAATCCTGCCAGTACATTGAAGTTTTAAACGTTCCTCTTCAGCAGCTGAATGTGAAAACCAAACCTCTAATACACAGTGAGAAATAACAAGCACATTAATCTGTCACACCCATCACTAAGGCGCCCTGATGACCTCGCTCCATTTTACAACATGTCATAAATGCTCTGCAAATATTCAATTCAATTTTACCTCTACAGTTCCAAATGAGAAGAGAAGTTATCTGATAGCTTTCCATACAGAGCAGGTCTACGCCGTACTCTGCATAATATTATACATACATGTATTATAACTCAACTCAGCTTTATATATAAAGCCCTTTAAAGACAGCCACGGCGGACACAAAGTGCTATGCATGAAATAAAACATGAAATAAAAGACATAAAACAATATAAAAACAGTAATAAATGAAAAATAGTATTTAAAAAAAAAAAAAAAAACGTAAACAGGGTCTCATGCTGGGATAAAAGCCAAAGAATAAAAGTGGGTTATCTAGCGAGACCAACGGTTCCACCATGAACCAGCACTCAGCAGGTATGAGCAGCAGTGAAACTGCTCTATGCTGGCAGTGCCATTGTTTTCCTCTGGGGAAAGTGGTGATACCAATGGGTGACACCCAGATAAGCTAAGTGCTAGCTTTGGTGGGCGCACTGCTCAGAACTGCCACGTTCAAAAAATATTGCTGACCTTTCAAAGTCTAACCAAAGAAATTACAGCTGTATGTCACGTAGCGTAGCAGTATGGAAGAACTTGAACTCAGCATTAACACAACGTTAAAAACATACCACCATCTGACCTGGAAAGGCCAACTAGCACTGTTGTCATTGGGCATGTAGTTCACAAACCTGGCTTGCTAAATGCTGAAGTTATTTATGTTGTTTGTTATATCATGTTGGCACCCTGCACTGAGCAAAGAGCATGTGACAGCAACTTACTTTGTTTTAACATGAATATAACAGACAGACAGTCTTACTTTGACAGCTTGATGAAGTAGCTTTGTAAAGACAGAAACAGACCCTACAAGGAGCTAAAAGTTTTGTTTGAGATTTGTGGGACCTCTGCTGCCTCCTGCAGGTGGTGAATAGTAAACATCTTAAATAGAAGAAATCAAAAGCAAAAAAAAAAAATAAGACGGATGACATATTGAAATTGATCCCTGCTCTGTTCATTCCTCTCAGCTGGACATCGTGGAGTTCATCCCCTCCCTCTTGTACTTCGGCTACACGGCCCTGATGGTCCTGTCGTTCTGGCTGCTAACCGGCACAATTGGCTTCTATGCAGCCTACATGTTCATCAGGAAAATCTACGCTGCAGTCAAGATCGACTGAGTCGTCACTGACGCTGCTGTTCTTGTTGGGTTTTTTTTTGTTTGTTTGTTGTTTTGACTCATTCAGTTTTTTTAATGTATATATTTTTTATTCTTCATATCCAACAAGCACTGACTTGTGTGTCGAGGGAACTGAGGGGTGCTTTTTATGGATCAACAGCCCCACCCACTGGCCTCATAGGGAAGAACAGCAAGGTGGCAGAGCTAAACCAGCTGTTTCTCTCTATCCCTTCCCCCCTCTCCCCCCTCACCCCCTCCTTTCCAGGACAGAAACCCAGAGGGAAGTCACCTCTGATGGGACAGTTTATGTCCTCTGCTGTTTCACCTTGCACACAACACAGTGGGCCAAAGCTTGTCAAAGGATGGTTTCTATAGTTTTTCATTTTGTCTTTTCATTTGTGTTCTGAGTCTAACTTATCCAGTTTTTATTTTTGTCATCACAGGATTTATCTCTGATTTAAGTTCTTTCAATCATCTTCTGGGAAGCTGTTTTCATGATTTCCATACGTAAATTCTGTTTTTTCCCTTTCCAGTGTCTGTTTTCAAGTGTCACTTTGGTTTTATTTTGGAGACTTTGGAGATCAGGGAACGATTGAGCGGTCTTAATTGTGGTTATGGTGTTAACTTTGTTGTGTTAAACTGATATGGATGGAATTATGCTGGGAAGTCCTCCATTGTAACACGAGAAAGGATAAATTAAATGTTATTTTTTACTCCAGTTTCCATGTCCTGGTGTAACAATTTTAACCACAACTTTAATCAAAATATTAGCTTCTCCTTCCAAAACAATGGGTCTCCTTTAATGTCAAAATATTGGTCCATTTGCGCTAAATGATACAGAACAAGTCTGAATGAGAGTACGAACCCGACGCCCTGACACAGTGGACTGTTGGGTAAAGCTGCTGGAGTTGGACAAAAGGAAAAACTACAGTCAACACAGAAATGACACGGAGGAGTAACCTTTTGTATTTGTAAGTCTACAACACAAATATGTGTTTGGAGCTTTTCCAGTAGAACAGTATGTTTTTTCTGCTCATTAACATGCCGTCAGTGTAGCCTTAGCAGAGCTGGATGCCTGCTGAACTATGCAGTAATGGAAAGAGAGCAACATTGCAAAGGACCATTTGTGTTGAGAAAAGATGCCTCGTTTCTTTCAGTCTAAATCTAATGTACGATACATTTTTGTGTATAATATGAAAAATCATTTTTGAAAGCCAGCAAGGTCACCTCTCTTTCTACCAGTTGGTAGACTTCATCTTGACAGTGGCTTGGTGTCATGGGAGTCAGAGCATTGAAATGTAATCCACAGTGTTCTTATTAGATCTGTACAGTCAATGTTTTTGTGTAGACAGATACTCATATTCTCAAATAACTGTTTTATGTTGAAGGGGTTCTATTTTTCTGTGTCATGAGATTTTTCAGCTAAAAAATTTGGAGTTTTTGCATTTCCAACATGTTTGGAACCTGATTCAAAAGTTTGCCGGACAAGCAAATCAAGCTAAGGGCTCCCACAAACAGCTAATTTACTGCAGCTAAATTACACAGTGTGTTTCATTCAGATGACATCATCATGACATCAGCGGAATAGTTTGACACTTGCTGTTATATTCACTTCTATGTAAGTCAGATGAGATTGATACCAATCAATCTTAGCGTAACACAGAGACTGCAAACTGGGAAATGGCTAGCTTCAGTTGTCCAACAGTGCCCAATATAGCGAAGCTATTGGGCTTCTCACTGTTTGCCGTCCTGATGCTAAGCTAACCAGCTGCTAGAGGCATCTTCATATTTAGCATACACGTATCTCTACAAGGAAGACAGACAGCTTATTTCACAAAATGACAAGTCTGAAGAACAACACATGCAGTTCAACATCGTTCTAGCTCCACTGTGTTTCAGCCAGCAGTTCTCATTCTCTGCTGCCCTGTGGCACACAGAACACTGGTACATCATTCTAATGCACAGCAGTGGTAGTTCAGCTGCAGATGTCAAAAGAATATTAGTAAAGACTGAAAAGACAAGCTCTTTCCAAACAGATTCAAGGAGACTAAAGTAAAGCTGTGCAGCTTAGCTGCACATGTGGTGACATTTTAGTTAGAGTTGTATTGAACTCATTTCAGTGGTGAACTGAACTAATTGTTTTTGCACAGAAGTAAGATTTTTTTTTTCACTGTGGGGCTGTACAGAGGAGGGACAGGTGCCTAGATCAACCCTGATTCTCCAGGGCTGAAACAGTTGAATGAATGAACAGACTCATCCTGCTGTGCTCTCCCTGTCCTCTCTCATTCTAATCAAGTCAACCAACACTTGTCAATCTATGAGTTGCTTTAAGAGAGTGAGATGGGCCAAATTATCAAAGTGAGTCCTGCCACTTTGCTACGAGACGTTACTGCTCAGTATAGCCTCAATTCAAATGAGTGACCATTACTCTTTCATTTATTTCCATTCCATCAGACATGCAGGTACCATCTCCTCTTCACTGGACCACTCTGCCCTCTGCATTATGACTGACTGAGCTCTGACACTTGGCTGCTGTCTTGTGTAAAGACAGACAGACACTGCTCTCCTGCTGTTGACGTGCACATGGCAGAGGAGATTTTTTACAGATAGACTTTTAAGAGGCCCGAGTCATGCGTGTGTATGTATGATCCAGGGATTTACAATGTACATAAAAGAAGACGGCTTTGTATTTGTTGCGTTTCGCTGTTTGTGGCGCTCTCTGTAATGATCCCGTCATCGTTTTAGCCAAAAGCATGATGCTCATGATGACTGTCAAAGGAACTGTTTCTGTTACTTTTCCCTGTTTCTTTTACAGAATGTCCAATTACAAAATGTACAATGACAAAACAATAAAGTGATGAGAAGTTGAATATGAAAATCATCTCCACTGTCTGATCTCCAGAGATCTGAATATGCAGTGTCTCCTGACTTCAAGCGTCATCGTCAGATCAAAGCCTTTCAACACTTCAACCAAACATCTGCCAAAAAAAATCCCTTGCCTGGCAGCTAATGCTAACAGTGCATGAATGTGTGAATGAGCAGTATGTATGTAGTGTAAAAAAAAAGTGGTCAGAAGACTAGAAAGGTGCAATATACATACAGTCCATTTAGTTTCATTAAAAATATCAGAGTGGCACCTACACAAACACACAGCTGCTCTGTGACTCGTGGATGGAAGTCAGTGTCCACATAACAATCTAACATTTCATACTGCGCCTACACTGACGTCGAGACATGCTGGACCTGCATGACCCCCCATATGTGGTATGCTAGCACAAAATTCAAAGCACTACTTAGCCCATTAGATACTGACCATCCTTGTATTTAGCTCTCACTGGATAACATGACAAGATTTTACACATTTTAAAACACCTCAATGAAGGCCCTGCATCAAAACGCCCAGCATGGAAGATTAGATACTAGTTTTCTAGGTATAGAATCTTGGAAAGGACAGAATGTCCTGTAAACAATCTGTTTTGTCCTGGAAATGTTTAATTGTATCTTAGTCCCTCAGATCACCTGCATATTTCATTTGAAAATCCACTGTTAGAACCAGACAGTGGCACAAAGACAAAACCAATCAAACTGTTCAATTAATGTTAGAGGAATACTGTAGTAAACTCCACTCAGCTGAGATTAAGAGCAAAAATCAGTGAGGTTTCTACCACTACGTAAGTGTTTTCTTGACTCTTGACAACTGTGTACATATCAGCTCTTCATCAGCAGCAATCGAACAGATTAATGAAGTAGTCCTGGAACAACACCAACTTTATAACCATACACATGGTTACGTCACATGACTAACCATTTCTCTACTTTAAGATACAAACTACATAATGAGATTGCAGCAGGTAGATAACACTAACCTGCACTGTATGGTAACCAACAGACATGACAGGTCATTAGTTAGCGTTGAGTTTGAAAGATATGGGCATTGATTCAGCAGGAATTGTGGCTAAAAGTCACATTTCTCATTGTGCTGCATCAATTTTGTGTCTAATGAAATCAAATTCTAAATTGCCACTATACACCTCTTTAAATGTGTCCCTGTCAAGGTGTTAGTTCCTGGTTTGTCCCTCTGTGTTCCCAAAATGTTTAGTGTCTGGAAGGCTAGGAGCAGACTACAAAGTCTGTGTTGTGGTTTCTCGGCCCTCTAAAATGTTTTTATGAGCTCTCCAGGTTCCTGCTAAGAAAAATCTACAGAACCAAAAGATTTTCTATTCTTGAGTTATGGCACAATTGGCATCCCGTAAGTGTATGTGTAACAGTCAGCTCAGTTGATGTAATTATAGGTTCATTCCATAGTACTATAATTGGGGCAGTCTTGACACTCAGTTATGCGTGCAGGGTTACACGTGCAGTTCTCTGAGACATAATCCAGACCCTGGTCCGGTAAGAGAGTTAGACACACAGTGGGGCAAAAGCCACCAGTCAGATAGTCCTGAGATATTCTGGGATGCCATTTTAAACTATTTTTTGTCTGGTGATTCACTTTATGGTGCTGGGGTGTGAGAGTTCAGGGAGGATATGGAGAAAGACTTTTGGTTGGCAGGGGTTCTGCCAAACCGTTCAGTTCAGGCTATGTTCAGCAGTGGAGCGGAACTGCTGGCCGTGTCTGCAAATTTTGAGTGGTGGAAGGAACTCCTGAACCTGACTACCACTTTCTCTGTAAAGTAGGCAGAGTTTGAAGAGATATCCTGGCAAAGATCTCTTGGCTGACTTGCCATTTTGGTGTCACATCGATGTCATGGACAATAATTGCAGACCAGGCTGGAGGTTGCCAAAGGGGGACCAGATGGTGGGCTCCAGTTATCAGAGTTTTCAGAGTTCCCGGGGAAAGTTCATTCCAGGTTGCTGAAAAAGAAGCTCTAACCAACTGTCAAACCTCAGTCCAGGAGGAGCGATGCAGATTCATTTGGCTGTGGAACAGTGGACTGTCATGGCTCACAGACGTGACCGATGTGTGTAAACAATGCCAAAGCCAGGATTATGTTGACGTCAGGAATCAGAGTCATTCTGAGGGGGACATTCATGTTCCCCTCAGGATGAACTCTAATGTCTTTGATGATCCTCTTGAGGACATTCCTGTCAGTGTCAACTCACTAAATTAAGATCATGAACATGGCATTATAACAACATAATATTAGAACTTCAGACTCTTATTTTTCCTACTTTTGATGAGATTAAATAGAAAATTAAAAGGTTGCAAATCCTGCATGATACTGTGGTGACTCTTCAACACCAGCATGACTTCATGGAGCACTGTTTAAATTATATTAAATATTACACCGTGGGATCAATAAAGCTCAGCTTATCTTCATATCTACATTTTTTTTGATACTATTTATTATTTTCCCCAGACGATGCAAATCGCTGCCCACCGCTCCAGTCAGTGTATATTAGGCATCTGCCACTATACAGTATGTGTGGAAAAATAATTTCACGTGTACGCGATTAATAAAAAAAATTAAAAATGGATGTGGATTTTTACTTTTTCAAGAAAAAAGAAAGAGAAGAAACTCTTGAAATAAAAAAAAAGATGCAAATGGGGTATGAAACCGCTGGTTTGTCTTTTAATAATTTCAACATAACACATGACAACTCAAAGATACACTGTAATGTACAATAAGTCAATAGTTCTGTTGTTGTGTTCATCATCTCTTTGGATCAACCAATATACAAATCTGTCACTTTTACATTGCAGCAACTGATTGCATGTGAGATATGTAACAAAAAAAGCAATACTTCTCGTTTTCTTTCTTTCTCCGAAGCACATCATTTATATAATTCTCCCTGTAGTTGATAAACTCCATGCTATATAAAATAGTAAGTGAAGTGAATGCAAATATTCTATTTTCTTTCACCTTTTTTCACCTTTTTTCTTCCAGAGGTGGCTGTAATAGCAAGTGATAAAAATAAAATGGGATAAGTCACTAAACGAGATACACAAAGAGGTTGGAATGCAAGACTTACATTAAGCTAGAAATATATAAAACTACATGTGGATGTTGCCTGCTTCAGACAGTACCCAGTTTCCTACTAAAAGCAAAAAACAAAGAGAGGGAGAGAAAGAGAGAACATTATTAAAATCAGATCAGTTTTTCTCAAGCTTAAACTGATGAGCAAATTCCCTTAAAATGTTTGTGTTCTGCACCTAGTAGTAAAGAGGAAAAGGTGAGGATAAGTGCATCCCTAGTAGGTGCAGTTCGAGGTAATGGAGCTACAGCCAAGCCGAGGAACATAACAACATCACTGTCAGCAGTCAGAGGATGGTCCATGTCAAATCTCTATATTTAAGTGTTTAAGAGTTGTTATTAGTCTGATTTGGTATCAGCTTTGTGTGTCAGCTCAGACTACAGGAGCCCATTTCAACCAAAAAAAGAGTTATGAATACGTACATTAAAAATACTAATGCTGAGGTAAAATCAGAAGATAGAGTACTCAATAGTTTGATATATTAAGCCAGAGTTAAGATAGTAAATAAAAGTTCATAGTGAAGGAGTAGAAAACCTTGTTACTTTAAATTATGAGCTAGTGGAAGTGTTCACTTATTGAGTCTAAATTATGATAAAAATTCAACATTTTAAGCCAAACTTGAACTTTATTTGAAGTCAGAGTTTTACTTCAAAAGTCAGAATTATCAGTGAGTACCTGGAACTTTGACTGATTTGCACCTTGTAGTTTCAACTCAGTACGTCACATTTTGGGGTTTTTTACTTTTATCGTCCCTATATTTTCATGGGGTAGAAATGAGCTTCCATACAGAGGTCCATTTTTGCAGAACAGACTCAGTGAAGAATGACTAACTCAGTCCTGAGTGAACACCCTGGAAACACCTCTGAAAAGCAGGCGTGAGAACTGTTGCTGTCAGTGTTTCAAAGCTCTGCCCTGACCACACTTCCACGTTCAACAACTTTTTCATTTCCGTCTTAAAATATCTAAAAGGTTCTACTCTTTTTCACCTATTTTCATGTTTAGCAACATTCATTTAAAGGTGTGTAAGGTGTGTAAGATTTCATGCCATTTAGTGGTGAAGCTGCAGATTGTAGCCAACTAAATACACCTCACCTCACCTTCTCCTTCCAAGCATGGAAGAGAAACGCACAAAGAGTGTCACAGGCTTCATTTGAAGCCAGTGTTTTGTTTGTCTCTCCTGGAAAACTGTAGAAAGATGGTGGTGGTTCTAAAAACGTAATGATTGTTACTCTCAGGTGGACACTAATGAAAACATACATGTGAACATTCTATTCCATTTCTGCCATGTTCTGTTAATAAAGCTTCTTAAATGTCACAAACTGAACCTTCAAAGCTACGTCGTTGACTTTGCAACAGAAACAGTAGTGACTGTATTACTGCAGAATGTGTGTGTATGGGTCATTACCAGCATGAAGCTCTTCCTTTGGGCTGGGATCCATGCCTGGGACCATGGCAGTACGCTCTAAGTGCTATATTTTGGGGCCACTCCTGACTTAATTTTCTTCAGTTACATGGTCTAAATATGGCTCGTCAAAATGATTCTGTTACAACGGCCTTTCAGTGGAAGCTTGTGGTCAGGTTGTGGCTTTGACACTCGGCTGACAGCAGTCTTGTTTCTCAGTGCCTCAGAATAACAGATATGTTGTTTCTGTTCTATTCAAGCACTTGGCTGTAGTTTGCAATAAATTTGAGTGAGAGAAGGCAAAGCTTACCCAAACACAACTCTTTCAAAGGAGAAGGGACAGGGGGCTCTTATGTAGAAGGATATTAGTGAAAAGTCTATCAAAAATACTGTTATTCTTTTGGAGAAGAGAAATACACAAAGGTTGATAAAGTCTACACATCAAACTAATGGCACATACATATACAGGATCAATACAAAATTAAAAACACATGAACATATAAGCTGAAAATTTAAAAGAAAAAAATACTCTTTTTTTTTTTAAGGTTGAAAGTGCTAGAATTCAGATTAGCTCACAGAAACCCAGGGAGGACAAACTGAATACATGCCAAAAGCTTTTTTTTTATTATTATTTTTTTTTTTAGGACTAAATGAATATTACATGTTACAAAAATATAAATGCTCAATTTGATTGCTACAAATTTGGCTTGAGCCAAGAGGGTTTTTCTTAAAAAACAACCTTTTTTAAAACTCAATAAAGATCAAATTTGAATCTTGTCTCTTTTTTTTACATATCATGACAATTCTTAGAAAGGTGCTGACAGCTAATTTATTTAGGATCAATAAAAGGTGTGATCATTTTTGAAGAGTCATCATCAAAACAATGAATTTCCAGGGGGGAGACTAATAAGTGATAGATAAATTTAAATGACTTGATATAAAATCTAAGATTTGGGCTGATCAAACAGTCAGACTGTAGAGAGGCTTCTTCTGCATCAGTGCTTCTAAGTTTTCAGCTGCTCCTACTTTATAAGGGGAATATTCAACTGTCTACCACTGAGGCATGATCAGCTGCTCGTTGCCGTGGTTTCATATCCTACAGTATCAGAAATCAGGTAACACTTGTAGCATTTTGTAACAAGCAATTGTGCAAAAATGTAGTTTCTTCTCCCCAGGTTTTGGTAAGAAAAGAAAAAAAAATAAAAATGAGGTGATGTGTTGTGTTGTTTTTCGAGGTCCTGTTTTATACAAACAGAAAATAATATATCATATGACAACAAACAAAACAAATATATGACTATGAGCAATACTCCAAGGGCAGTCAGTCATTTGTCCCCCGTGCTTTGAATGTCAAAGCATGGGAATTGGGTGACTGCATCCTTCTGGATACCGCTGTATTTTCAGACCCTTTTCCTTTGACTCTACAAAGCAGCTGAGAGAGGAGGAGGAGGAGGAGGAGGAGGAGGAGGAGGAGGAGGAGGAGGAGGAGGAGGAGGAGGAGGAGTACAGAGGAGATGGGGCCCAGGGATGATGAACACTATGTCGGTTCGGTTTGTGCATGTTTTCAGCTCACTGTCCATCTTGCAAAAAAAAATAAAAAAAATTGAAATGTTCTAGTGGTCTACAGTTGTCATCTGTCAGCAACTGTAGCTAAAAGCAGCAATATGTATTTTATTTTATTTTTTTATGTGCTATGTTTTTGTCTTTCCTGGATTTTTTTCTTCTTTTTTTTTTGTTTGTTTTCACTCAACATTTAATGGCGACTGGGGATCACCTGTCTATGACCAGAACAACATTTACACACACAAAGTTATGGATAGTTATGGATATGCCAGTTGTGTTGGTCATGCCACAGACAGAACACTAGATAAAGAGCACCTATTTTACTTTGAGGCTTAGGTTAACTTTGGGCTCAGGTTTTTATAGGCTGCTGGTGAAAGGTTTCGACTCCAAGACTTCCAGGAGTGAAATCTGCTGGGATCTTATCACAGCTCAGGGGGTTACATATTTCACTGGATAAAGACCTATAGTCATAGATTCATAGACCATCCATTTCAGCATCACAATTTATCCTAATTCTCTTCTTAAATCCTAACTGATTATTAAGCCACTAACAGCCTTTTATAGATATTTCCCATCCACAGTTCTGATTCCGCTATACTAACTCAAGTACATGTAAAGGTAAAGATTGGATATGACAGAAAGCTTAAGGGAAAAAGCTAATACTTCATCCATTTTTTGATCAAAAATGCAAGATATACACAAATGTAAACCTGCCAGACATCAAAAACATCATCACTTAGTTTTAATACGTCTACCTAAAATACACCTTACTGAGATAAAAGCAATAATAATATTTATTTTTGAGATATTTCGTACACTGCAATAACATTCTTTAACACATTTTCCTCATCTGTCACTGTAATTCTTTTGTTTTTTTTTGTGTTTTTTTGTTTTTTGTTTTTTTGCCATTCACATATGTCAGGGTTCATCATTACCATGATGATGGATCTTTTTCAAAGACTGCCTAGGAGGTGTGTAGGTATTTTGTTCCAAGAATGAAGGCATGTTTGACAGCTGCAGTTATCGTTATCACGGGAACTTTTCAAGATCACTGTTAGAAGGAAGGAGAGAGAGAGAGAGGAGAAAGTCTGACAAAAGGTTTCCCAAGGAGAGGTGAAGTGCCTTCTGCTAAAAAAGTGCTTCTCTTGAGGAACAGTAAAAAATCATTTTCAACCAACTCACACACTTTCACATTTCGTTCTTTTCTAGATAAAATGTGTGGCTGCGTGTGTGAGTGGCCTTTGTGTTTGGCAGCTGACAGCTCTCTGTTCATTCAGACTGACTCTCGGAGCTTACCATTTACAGTTAAAAAGAAAGTAATAAGGGCATCTATCAAATTGTCTCGTTTGAAGAACACTTTTTTAGAGGCAGGGGTCGCTTTTGTGGCTCTGGTCTGGCCATCTACATTTTAGAGCTCAGGGTCAATCGTCAACTCAAGGTCTACATTTCTTCATTCCTTCACTGATCTCTCTCCTTGTCATACTGATCCTGACAGTTTTAGGTTATTAGGTGGTTCGAAACTCAAGATGAGACACATTCTACCATGCTCTTAGATTTGGAAAAGAAAAATAGTAAAACAAAATATCCACTTCAAACTATTTTTTCTGGGTCACAACAAGACAGATAATCTTCACTAAAAATTATCTTTGATAATATTATTACTTTAGAAAGTATGCAGTACCACGCCTTTTAGCCTACTGATCCTGCCCTCTATACTACTAAATAGGGGATGGAAGGGGGATAAAAGGGGAAGTAAATGGAAATAAAAAAGATGGGTTAATACGTTGTTATAACTATAGGATAGGAGAAAAAAAAAAGCCCAAATAAAAGCTGCTTCAACTTTTCTTCTCACCTTTTCCTTTTTGCTCAAAGGGGTTTAACTTCCTTTTAAGGCTCAATCAAAAGCTTTTGTGCGCTTTCATTTAAGGCTTCTAAGCGTTCATATGTGTATTTATTTATTCTAATTCTCCAACTTTTTGATCATGCCCTGTAAAGAACCACAGCCTGAAATATCCAAGCGGAGCTGAACTGAGCTGAGGTTGGTGTGGAGGCCATCTTGGCAGGGCACGGCTGGGCCGAGGGCTGGCTCTCTCACTGGAAGGCCTGGTGGAAGCGAGGCAGTGTGGTGGTACTAAGGCTGGAGCTGAACACTGATGGGAGGGGGTGCAGGGGACCAAGGCCCAGACCCCCGCTGGAGCTCTGCTGCTCCTGAGGTTGCGGTTGCAAAGAGGTAAGAGGTGCTGTGGCAACGGCAGCTGCTGCCGCGGCGACTGCTGCAGCATGGGGCTCGGCAGCGTGCAGAGATGAGGAAGAGGAGATGGAAGAAGAGGAGGAGGTCGCAGATGAGGTGTAACCCATCACCAGCCCTCCCGTGCTCATGGGGGCACTGTAGGGAGGCAGGTTGAGGGGCAGGAACCCCAGCAGGTGTGAGAAGTCCATGTTAGCAGCACACAGAGACTCAGCGATCACCGCAGGGCTCTTGGACAGGAGGTGATCTCCGCAAAGCTCATCCGCCAGGCCCGAGGTGGGCTCCAGTCCATCCTTGGGGGGCTCTGCAGCAGCGTGGGGCTCTGCAGAGGGAACCGGGCCTGGCGAGCCACTTTGCAGATCCATGAGGAAACTCTCCATCTCCACTTTCAAGGGCTTGTCCAGCAGGTATGAGGTAGATCCCAGCTGGTATTTGGAGGCTGGCTGGGGCTGGTGCTGCTGCTGGGGAGCCGGAGGTTGGTGGTGTGAGGGCAGCGGAGGGGAATGGTGGTGGTGGTGATGGTGGTGATGATGGTGGTGGTGATGGGAGTGTGGGTGAAGAGGTCCAGGGGATTCCATGTGACAGCCCATGCCCATAGCTGCAGACAAGGAACTGGGCATCAGGGAAGGGTGTGGGTGACCCACCCCAGAATTGGACATGGCCTGGAGATGGTGGGGGTTGTACATGCCCATTGGAAAAGGGGCCCCACTGGGAAATGGTTTTCCCATCATGGGGTCTTTGTTGGGACCCATACCGCACATCATGGGGCTGAGCTCTTCCTTCACAGAGCAGGGTGGTGACCCGGAAGCTAAAAGACCTAACATATCAGGAGGCTCCGTCTTGATCTTAAGCAGCTCCTGTGAGTGGCTCTTCTTCACATGGCGTGTCAGATGATCCTTCCTGCCGAAGCGTTGGGCACAGTACTGGCACAGGAAGTCCTTTCGGCCCGTGTGGACCACCATGTGTCGTCTTACATCCTTTCGTGTGTAGAAACGACGGTCACAGTGGTCACATGGGTGTTTTTTCTCCTTGGTACCACCCGAAGACTTCCCAGAGTGGCTCTTGAGGTGCTCCAAGAGCACAGGTGTGCTCTCGTAGGTCTGCATGCACACTTTACAGGTGAGATCCCCTGCCGTTGCAGAGTGCATGGCTACATGGCGCTTGTATCCCAGCTTGGTGTTGTAGTGCTTCCCACAATCTTCACACTTGAAGGCCTCCTTGTTGGGGTCATGCGTCTGCAGGTGGTTCTTCAGGTGGTCTTTGCGGTGGAACATTTTCTCACAGAACGAGCACTGATGAGTCTTCTGTGGAGAGTGTGTGGCCATATGCCTGCAAATGAACACAAGAAAAAAAATGTTGGTTTTTAGGAGAACTTACACATTCCTTGTCTTTTTGTCATGTCAGTTATGCAGTCTGTTCGTCATGTGCATGCTAAAGTGAGCCACGAATTCCTTTCAGTCAAACCCATGTCCATGTATGCATAAATGAGTCACAGTGGTTTGCAGTCAGGACCTGGTTTTAGAGCCATTTCCTGTGACTCACTGGATTCCAAAAATCCTAGTGTGTCGAAGAATGTGATACTTCAATCATCTAAACCTGTACTGATTGTCTATTTGGTCACTTAAAGCAGCCGAGCTGTAAACACACCATTAAAATGTGAAAGTGTATTCACAAACATATTCACAGCAGAACTCTAATCATTCTCCTTTTAGCTCTGTTTTTAGGGGGCTTTTTATCTTTATTTGAGATTGCAGCTGAAGATGAGAGAGGGGCTGACATGGCACAGCAAATGGCCGCAGGTTGGAATCTAACACAGGCGCTTGATTCAGTTATTGCTTTCTGATGGTCCAATTACTACTTCTTCTGGTTCCCACATAGTGAGTAAAAGTAAAAATGAGGCTCACTGGGGATGTGAGAAAGCTAAAGAAGCCATGCATCCTACTGTATTCAAAAGGCTGAGTTGAGTGATAATGTGTAGTACCTGAACAGTTTGTATTTAGAGCTGAAGGCCTTGGGACAGTGTGGCTGTGAGCAGTGGAAGGGTTTCTCTCCTGTGTGACTCAAGGCGTGCAGCCGGAGCTTCTCCTGTGAAGCGAACAGAGCCCCGCACAACAAACACTCGTTCCCAGTCACTCTCCCGACCTCTTCACCTTCTTCTTCCCTCTCCCTCTCTCTCTCTTTCCCCCTCTCTCGCTCTCTCTCTCTCTCTGTCCGTGGCAGTGGGGCGGTGCTACCAAACAGTTTGGCGGCAGTCCGTCGTCCCTCTTCCTCCGGCGTCAGTGCGGTATTACGGTGTGAGGCATCGGCGGCAGCAGCTGCCATGGCAGCCCTAGAGTGCCGCTGCCATGAAAATTCACTTGTGGCTCCCCTGCCTTGCAGGCTCAACGTGGGAAGTTGTGGGGGGGGTTTGTTGAAAAAGAAGCTTACAAGGAGGACCAATGATCCAATGGAAGCATCAAAGTGAGCCAAAATCTGTGGTGACATAGAAGGAGCATGCTTTGAAGAATACTGTTTACAAGTTTGTAGCGGCACTAAACACCTTCTTCTCATGAAGTAACTTTTTACCTGTTAAAATCCTTCTTTTGTCTCTGCACCTTCCTTCTCTCACCCTCTGCTTCAGTCGCTCCTCTCCTTCAATCTCTGGTCTTCTCCTCCTCACCCAGTCCCAACAGCTATGGTTGGCGGTGAGTGGGAAACACTGCTTTGCATTTTTACTGTTCTGCAAGAAGAGAGCAAACATGACAAACACAAAGGTAAGGTGACATGCTGTGACTCGTTTGATGTCAAAGAATTGTAACAAAATGCATAATGTAGAACAAAAAGTCAAACCCTCAGAATAGAGGCCAGTTCAAATGAAACTTCTTCAGCCTATAATTCAACGGGCTTGACTTGAAACACAATATGTCATTTGCAAATTCCATTTTAAAGCAAGTGTCCTCTGCACTCACTAGGGGGAGCTGAATGCCTGACATGGCACAAGTGCACAGGATTAGCAAAAAACAGTTTTGTAAATGACGATTCTCAATCCCAGTCACACCACAGCACCTTTATTTGTAACCATATGTGAAGACTGAATGTAATCACGTACACTCATGCCCCATCATGTGTGTCTTCAGATGACAGCACAGTGCACAAAGACAGCTTTGTGTGTGTTAATGTGTGTACATGTATGTACTTGTTATGAAACTGGATAAGGCTCCTGTAATCCTTGGGAAAACACAGCGACACAACCCCCAGGGTAGAGCAAGAGTGTGTGTTTAAGCCACACACTCCAAGAGCCGGCACTACCTGAACTCAACAAGAAGTCTGACGTGAAGAAAAGCAGCTGATGAGTTGTTTGTTAAAATAAGCCACAAGCTAACTCGTGTTCCCAAGTGATCTCTGAACTCTCTGTCTGTCTGTCTCTCTCTCATCTCTACATTCCCTTATTTACCCTCTGCGACCTCTGTGACCCCTGCTAGCTAACACACCAGCTAAGTCCAAGGTTGAACGGACACGCCAATGATCGCAAAGTTGGCCGTCAGTCACGTGAACCAAGAGTGCATAAGTGTTGTAAACACATGTGGGCATAAGTGACAGAATGCACAGGCACACACACACACGCACGAAGTCTGCACAAACACACACAACTCCAAATGTAGTGGCATCCTTTCTGTGTGAGAGGTCAATGAGTTAAGAGAGGCGGCTTTAAATGTTTATGAAGAAAAAACACTAACATGTATCCACAGGTTGGTGCACGTGGTTAAAACCTGAACATGAGAGCTGTTTGTGTGTGTTTATGTCCTTTCTCCTACACTTCACTACACTATGCTATCACTTTAGCATGCCTGTGCACTCACGAATGTCCATGTGTGTTTGTTCTTATGATGTGTGTGTGTTTACAGCGGTGGTTAAGAGGACCTGACAGCTGTAGCGTTGTGTGGTGGTCATCACCCAGCGGGGAGGGTGCAGGGGGGTGACACCCGTCCCATTGACCACCCTCAGGGAGCCCGGCTCTATTGTACAGCCTACCCACGTCGCACATTCCTGGCCTGAACCATGCCGTGTCGCCATGCCTCTCTCCTCCGCACACAACAGCACATACAACACACAGAGTTCTGGTCACGCCGAATGCAACATCATGTAGGCCTACACCCCACCCCCCCCCAAAGCCAGCATGCTCAAACGAACTCACAAAGGCGCGCACACAGGTCGGCAGATACAGTACAATGAAGAGAATCCACACAGTCAACTTATAGAAATAATCCAGATAGAGCTTGAAAACAAAGGACACACTACGATGGACCATTTGAAGCTGTAGCTTCACGCATGGATGAGCTCAGGCCTAAAAAGCCCAAATGACTCATACTAACATCTGCAATATTATCATGCTAACTTATACTTTTACTATTATGCTAGCTAATATGCAAACTCTGTTTTCAATTCAAACGTTTCAGTTGCCCAACACATTCACACTGATTCCTGAATCCATACATCAAATTGGACAATACATTAAATATTATCTAACTCAGTGTACATAATCATTCCATTTGAGCACCAAGACTACCTCAAGCAGTCACGTTCTGCTTCATACACAAACTCCTTTAATGAGTTTTTAATGTCTTAATGTTGATTACCTATAAACTCCTAAAGTAAAGCAAGTTTTGTACTCAGACAGCAATTTGATGAGAAAATCCACACATGGACTCATCTCTTACAAAAAAGAAAAATGAAATGAAAAATGAAAATGTGTGATATGACTGTGTGACTCTTTTCAAATCAAATCAAATTTTATTTGTATAGCCCAAAGTCGCAAAACACATTTTGCCTCAGAGGGCTTTACAGTCTGTACAGGGAGTGACACCCTCTGTCTTTAGACCCTCGGTTCCAGTGAGGAAAAACTTGCCCACAAAAAACCCTTTAACAGGGACAAAATGTGGAAGAAACCTCAGGAAGAGCCACAGAGGAGGGATCCCTCTGCCAGGACTCTCTTCGTGGAACATAGTTTGACCTGTCACAGTATGAACAAGACAGGTGTCACTATTAACATCCACAATGACAGTGTGACAGTGAGCCCGCATGCACAACACCAGGAGAGCTGACAGTGAAGCTGCTACATGTGATTCAGACCATTAACACCTGAGCTTTATCTGCTGTGATGATGCTGTCTCAGTTCAAACATCACTTCAAATACATAGAAATCAAAGTCATTTCTGATAATCACTCCAATATTCATTTTTCTTACACAGAACCTATTCCTGATTAAAATAGTTATTTCCTCTCACAAACTCTTCTGAGGACAGATTCATCTCTGCTACATGCTGTGACTGTGATTGTCATTCATCTGTTTACAGCCTCATTTCATTACACACAGTCCTTTATCCCCATTTGTAGTTCTAGCTCATATTTTTATAAAACATTTTTATCTTTTCTGTTTGTACAGATGTTAGCACAGGTTAACTTTCCAACACAGTTGGAAAACGATTTCTCTATACATATTTAAATTCTATGCATATGTTTAATTCTCTGTACATATTAAATTTAGATTTATCGTAGGTTAACTTTATCCTATGACTAGGTTCATTCTAATGTATGTTTGCATGCTGCTACTGGTTTGCATGAATATCTATCTATCTATCTATCTATCTATCTAATTAGCAGATTAAAGCTGCACAATAGCTAGTCAAAATGCAGTAATTATGTAATTAGTAATTATGCAGTAATACAGTATGACTCAACTCATACTATAAATACTGGACTTTCTACCACACACAAACAAACATCTAAAGTAACAGCTAAGCTACACCAGGTGAAAACCACGACCAGTGCTCCGCCTTTCTTTGTCATTGGTTCTCTCTGTAATTGAAAAATATCAATTTTGATAAACCAACATGTCTGTAAGTCAGTTTGTTATCCAACATAATTAAATGAGGCAGTAGTTAAATCATGATCATCAATCATGATGAAGACACGGCTGAACTAGTTCTGTTAAATGTTAGTTAATGACTTTGGTTTGGTCAAATTTCTTTTTAGATTCACGTCTAGTAAACTTCAGCATCAGCAACTTCACCAGCATCCTCCTCGCATGGCTCTCTGCAGCACTTCACATGCTACTGCATGTTCCTCATTATGTATCAATCAACCAGTCCAGCTGAGGTTTCTCTCATGTGTTCCCGCTCCACATGTAGAAAACCCCTCTGTTCGTCCACACCTCCCCTACTGTTGTGTTTGTACAGTAAATCCATCACCAACCGACTGCAGCTACTATCAACTGTGATATACAGTACGAGATGCACATGTTCAAACACTCGTCTACACACGAAATGTTTAAACGGAAATAATAACTAATTTATATCAGATTTTACATGTAATGATTTCTTCTTTTTTTCCCAGACAGATATAATACATAGTAATAGTAATGAGTTTTAATATTCATGTAAACATGAAAATCTTACATTTGGAATCTGATGTGTTGTGGCTTCTCCTTTAAAAATGTTCATGTAATCTTTGTACCTCTGTATTCTGATTCATCATTTTCTCAACTTTCAGAGAATCTCAGCATCCAGAGAATTCACCAGGATTCATATTGACATGACTCTCTTTCAAATTCTCCTCGCCAGAGAGGAGGAGAGATATCGGACACACACTTAGGCCTTCTGACTAAATCAGATATGAGACAAATACATGTGACATCTATTGATCATACACTGTTAAGGTATAAATCCGTCCTGTAAGACAGCTGGAAGTCTTTTCAATATTAAACACCATTAAAGTAATAGCATAGCCTATTAGATTACAGCCTTCCACTTATTCAATGCTCCACCTCAGACAATAAGAGCATCCTCACTGAAAGGTTTCATTTCTAATTCACACAAAAGACAAAACTGGTCAGTGATGCTACCTCATTCTAATCTAATTCTACAGGTTAAGTTCCTCTTGAGGGATCAGTAAAGAATCTATTCTATTTTTCTTTTGTGGGTTCTAAAATAAAAAAGTAAATTCTCACATGGAATACATATAAGTTAACACTCTTAACACACTCTCAAACAACTAATTCTGATTATGGAATGGAGCTGAAATAATTCGTCAATCAACAGAAAAATATAGAGCAATGACTGGACTGAATTTTCGGAGCAATAAAGACAAAAACATCTGCTGATTAAAACTTGTGCAAAGTGAAGATTTCTCTCTTTTTCTTATTAAAACTGACGTCTGTTACCATGGACTACTGACATTTAACAGGATAAATAATTCATCACTTAATCAAGATAAAAACGGACAGATTCATTGTTAAAAGAGAATGATTAGTTGCAACCCTAAATGTCAGTAATGTGTATCTGTATCAGTCAAAGCACACTGCTTCATAACTAGCACAAACAGCAACAATTGCAGCCATTTCTAACCACTAATCACACTTCACCGTCACTGCAGTGATCACAAAGTAACAAACTCACTGCTGCAGCATGGAACTTCATTCCAAAATGGCAGATTGACAAACACTCGGCAGCACATTCACACTGAACCTCCGCTTACTTCCCCTAATCAAAAACGCTGAAAGCAGAATTGAACTGCCACTTTCCAACCGCCCGGGTGTCTTTAGTTTCTGTCCTGGATGAAAGAGCTTCCACATTCCTTTCCTGAGAGGTCAGAGGTCAGCCTCTGCACTGCCTGCCTGCCCGCCATGGCTCCCGCATGCTGAGTGACTAGTATTAACCCCTTCATTGCATGCAGCAGCCATACTGAGTAACATGTGAGACAGGTTTTAAAGTTTATCAGATTCTTTGTGGTGCTGATGGCACAATGCAGGACCAAAGCAGACCGGACCAAACCAGACCAGGCTGGTAGCGTCCGCAGAAGCATAATCTACAAAGCAGGACACTGCGGCTACCGTACAGAAGCTGCTTGACTAAACTATACGAACAAACTAAATATAGAAAGTGAGTTCACCGTCCGGAGCTTAGGTGACAACAGCCGCACTCGTGGGGAGAGGAGGAAGAGGCGTGTGGGTGTGGGGGTGAAGTGCTCTGGGGAGTTGAACATGTTGCACAAACATTTGAACAGAAAAACGTACTGACACAAGTAAAATTTCTGTACTGTATTGTTTAAACAGCTTCTCATGCATGCTTAACTTAACTTTAATCATATATATATATGTGTGTGTGTATATATATATATATCCTAGTTTTAAAAAAAATGTTGAATTAAAAAAGAATGAAGCACAATGACAAAGACGCAACATGATGGTTTTAGAATTATCACTAAAACATTACAAGCATGTTAGACCTGAACAACATGTGTGTTTCAGGCATGGAGAGGGAGTCTTCAAAAGGAAACTCTGAGTGAGATAAGTAGTAAGAGTGTGTGGGAGAAAACTCCAGAAAACCAAGTCAAAGATAAGCCACATTTACTCTTTAAGTACTGAACTTCGATTCAAGATTTTTACTTCTGTATTTCCATTTTATACAACTTTACTTCCACTCCACGACCTCTCAGAGGCAAATATTTGACTTTTAATTCTCAATTACATATGCATATTCATATGCTTCTGAAACTGAGTCTCTAATTCTGTTGAATATTCATAAACTGAAGTCTTTCTTTATGTGTTGAAACATTTCCCCTCCTTCTTCAGATAAATAAACTTTAAAAACTAATGATCTCTTAGACCATAATTCATTGTTGTATATTAAACTAACCAACAGTATATTACGTAGTTAAAATGAGCTCAACCTGAAATGCAACACACACATGAATCAAAAAAGATCAGATATAATGGAAGGTTCTGGATGCAGGATATATACATGTAGCAGATTATTTTCACACGGTGGTTTAAGCACTGAGAGGAAAGTAAACCACCTGAGTACTTCCACCACTAGAGCCTCCAGAGTTAGGCTGAGAGGGTGAGGCAGAGGGGTTAGTGTGAGACATAAACAAGGTAAATCAGAGAGGGATAAAGGATGATAAAAAAGGGAGGGAAAACAGGAGTCACTTGCAGCGGTGGAGTCAGGGGTCTTTGCAGAGAGATGGGGGGTGACCACATTGCTCAGGACTGGAAGCCAGGAATGATGAAGGCAGCATGGCCGCCAGGGGTGTAGTGCAGGGTGAACGTAGGTACTTTTCACTCGTGCTCTGTGGCAAACATACTTCTGACTGTCTGTGGGTCAGTGTTTAGTTTGAAATCTGCGCCTCTCCACATGCTGATGTTCACAGTCATCTTTAAGTGACAATGTGCAAATACTACTGCTCCATTTTTATGTGAACTAGATATACAAAAGAAATCTTTATCGTTTATCGTCCATACACGGTGTCACAATCAGTCTGCTCCGTCTACTCCAGTCTCCCAGTTTCCCACCTTGTCTGTTACACCCCTAATCACCTTCACCTGTGTATTTAAACCCTTTGTTTCTCCTTCCCCGGTGCCAGATTGTTAGCTAACCATGCATCCTGTTTTCCTACTGTGCTTCTCGGTTTTGACCCTCGCCTGTTTTTGGACCCTGCTCTTGCCTTACTCCTTTGGATTGTTTGCCTGCCTTACCTGACTGATTTCCCATGTACGGAACCTCTGCTTGTTATTAAAGACTGGTTACCTCCTGTATCTGCCTCCTGGGTGCTGCAGTTGAGCCCTGTGTCCGTGCCTTGTAATACACATAATAAATAATTAGAACACCCACTTGTCCAGGCACTACTACACCACTGATGGCCACTATCTATACCAAATATCCTAACCTAAATAACCCACACTGTACGAATACTACAATTAGACCCACAAATGCTGACTGCAACCGCTCCACATGCTATTAATATATTAGTGTATTTATTTCACCCTGTTCAGACTGTACATATCTTAGCTTAACACACTCACATATATACTGCTTTATATATTCAATTATATATATATATATTCTGTCTCTCTCATATCAACTAATATTTCTACAAACATGTACATTACTCTGCACTTCTGTTTAGATGCTAAACTGCATTTCATTGCATCAAATATTATTTTCATTTGCAATTCATCTACCAACAATTTCTTGATGAATTGAGTTGAATCTAGAAAACATTAATTAAAAAAAACATGTACAATATAATAAGTTATATCACAATATCCTAGAGCATAAAGTGACATCACCCAACATCAAAACTAAGGAGCCTCTCTCTGCTGTCAATATGATGTGATTTCACATTTTCAAGTAGTAACCAGTAAGTAAGATGTCTGCAGCAGCTCCATCATGTCCTGAAATAACAGCGTAGCTCGAAACCCCTCATCTATTTCAACAGTGTTCCCTCTCTCTCTCATTCTCTCACTCACTCCATCCTTCCTCCCCTCCTCCCCCAAGTTTCAGTTCCTCTCCTGCTTGTGTTTTCTGACCCAGGGTGAAGTTCTACACATGGAGAGAGGAGGGGTGGAGGGTGAGAGGAAGAGTCCCTTCCCCCAACCAGAGCTCAGCTCTGCCATGCCAAACCCTCACCCATCCCGACAGTTAGTCCTGGCCACATTTGGCCGGGATGTGGCCATAAAACCAGCACTGCTGCCCTGGTGTCCTGGCTAAAGATAGTCTAGGCTGTGGTCTGGCTGGGGGGGAAGAAGGCAGGGCTCATCTAACTGTCACCAAGGAACACCTTCACTTCTGCACTGCAGCCTCCTGACTTCACCCTGCCGCGGAAAAAAGAAGCTAATTTCCCGTAACTGTCACTGCACTCATTTAAAGGCGATATTTCTGACATTTAATTTTTCTGCTGATTGAACACAAATGTAACTGAACCTACAAGCAGCTTAAGTTTATTATCTAAAGATATATTCTACAAGAAGCTGTGAACTTTTGACATTTCCATAAGCAGAGACAGTGTTTGAATTAAATAAATATGCTCATAAATTACACACAAAGATCAGTTAACAAATCACATTCACATCAGTGAATACGTCGGAACAGAGGCTAACATCTTTAGCTAGAATATTTAGAGGCACTCATAAACACATTCAAATGAACTCATGACACGACAGCCACAGCACAAAGAGTGAAGGAGACAAACTTCCAGAATGTGCTTCAGGGTAAACTGTAAACAATTCTTTCTTCATGTCTCCAAAACAAGATCCTCGACTGAACTTTAGCCAGTAAGCTTCAATCATCTACCTGCAACACAAGACAGGAGCACATGTGTGGCGAAACTCAACAACCATACTATCACTAGTCCTGTAATATTTAAATACACAAAGGACGATGTGACATCGACACTGCAGGTTTATTACACAGATATTAGATAATAAGACACATTAATTAGATTTACTTGTTAAACTTCTATTAATTATCTGTGCGTGTGTGTGTGTGTGTGTGTGTGTGTGTGTATCTGTGTGTGCTGCACTGAGCTGGTGAGGAGGATACAGGGGTCAGACAGGTTGTTGGGGGTGACACTGAGTCCACATTGCCCATTTGACACTGTTAGTGAGACTGCAGGCCACACACTCAGGGACAAGCACACGCACATACTCACACAGATGCATGAACAAGTCCTTCCCCATTCTTCTGAATGCAGAGCCACAACTCTCAACTCAAATCCAATCAAACATTTCAAAACATGCACACATAAAACACTTTAAATCAGTATACACACTTTGTGTGTTTGTCTGTTAGTGAGACTGCAGGCCACACACTCAGAGACAAGCAAACACACACACACACACATACATTTTTGGTGTCTGCCTTGTAGACCTGTTTAATCAAAGTCATAATAACCAAATCACAGTGCGTTATTCTGCGCCATGAGTCAAATCAATGGATGTTTGGTTGCTCTCTCCAGGACATGATGTGTTCATGTTTGTAGGTTAGATAAGAAGAAGAGGGTTAGCAGGAAAGCTAATACTTTAATCTTTGTTTAACTTTGTTAAGATCACAAAGACTTCTATGTCTGACAGCAAGTGCTATTTGTAAAGTAAACCCAATAAATACAGTTCGTTCTTCAGAAAGACAGATGAAAGAAACGCTCAGTGAGAGACTGAAGTGAGAGGCGAGAGGAAGTATGGCATTTAAATGTCAGGCAACATTTCCTTAGAAAAACCTCCAAAGGATAAAGGATAACTCAGATATTTCTATGTGGGCTTCTGTGAGGTGCTCGTCCACAAACGGTTTCACCCATTCCCTGGCACAGACGCACAGTTTTGCACTGCAGTAGACTGTGAACAGTGTGGACACTTTGATGGACAGGTGGGTGCCCACACACAGGAGGCCTGTTTGAGCACTAGGTGTCATTTGGCCCATCAAAGGTTCACTGACAATCCACGTCTTTGCCAATTTTTAGAGGCAGAAGAGTCAGAGCCACAGATTTTGAGGTAACTAACACAGTGACTGTAGCTCCCACAGCTTAGACTGGGTTTACAGAAACAAATGCAGTGTTATCCTCACTTGGAAAATGGAAAGAAAAAGTCACTATAACTGCAGCATCGTTGTAGATTTACAGAAAAAAAGGAGAATTCAAATTGGAGTTTGCCTTGAGAGGAAAGACCAAGTAAGCCTCATTCATTCCTGCTGCTTCTTTTTATTTTTTTTCTTCTTATATATAAACTTTATTTTGACAGACAGCTGAAGAGTGACAGGAAATGTGAGGAGAGAAAGAGAGAGATGGGGAATGACATGCAGGAAAGAGCAACAGGTCAGATTTGAACCCTGGGCTTCCGCAGCAAGGACTGAGTCTTTGCACATGGGGCGGCTGCTCTACCAACTGAGATAAACACCACCCATTCATTCCTGCTGTTGATAATCATCCCAAAATGCATTAAATAATCACAGACAACTGTCCCCTCTTTCATCTTGCATTTGTTTGGATCATCGCTACTACTTCCTCCCATCACCTCCTTCCTTCCTACCAGTGCATAAGCTCCTCCTTCATATCCTCGACCCTCCATCACTCACTCCTTCTCTCTTTTCTGTCCCACATGCCAATTCAAACACCCAGAAATCAGCCTGTGCTCATTAGGATCCTCATCTTCTCCTCTTTTCTCTAGTCGTTCACTCCCATCTTCTTCTGCTGTGGTAATCACTGATGTGTTTGGGAGGCACCTATCAAAATAAGCAGACCTCAAGTCTTCCAGTGTGTGTGTGAAAGCTGGCGCACGCTGTAAGACATCTCCCACAAACATAAACTACATCAAAGTGCAAGGTCATGTGAGCAGAGACGCGGCATAGAATCAACATCATAATCATCACAGCCACGACTCGCCTTCATTATCGCTGTCATCCTCTTTTCCCTCTTCTCCTGTCTTACTTTCCTTCTGTCAGTCTCTCTGAGCCCAGGCTGGCACCATCAGATCGACAGAGACATCTGGGTAACACACATCATTCCTTTAATGATGGTTGGGGTTCGGTGGAGACTAATTAGAAAATTAACTGGCTCCACAAACAAACAGCAACAGGGCGCCTCACTCTCTCTCTGAAGAAAGCAGCTGGGGTGGTTGTACTTAAAACAATTTCTCTCACAAACCACCTATCATGTAACGCACATCAGTTTGTGCACTCTCTGAATGAGGACGGATGACACTCATACAATCATGTGTCACATTCATACTCTCATCTCATATACAACTTCTTCAGGGCAAATTAAAAAATGCATTCTCTTGACTTAGTTAGACATTGGATTGGATTTGGATTAAGTGTTGACACTGAATCAGTCACACGTGAAAAATAAACATGGCAAGTGAACATCTCTATGAGAATCTGTAGGTTTACATGTGAAATGTTCTTCTGCAGTTTGTAACTGGTTATTACTGATGCGTACGGAAGCGCATTGCTGCCACCCTCCAAAGATTAATTTGGCTCAGTATCACGTTATTTAGTAATATGAAATTATCACGTTATTTCGTGATGTGGTATTTTCACGTTATAAGGTGGAAGTATCACGTTATTTTGTGATATGAAATTATCACGTTATTTCGTGATGTGCTATTTTCACATTATAAGGCAGAAGTATCACGTTATTTTGTGATATGAATTTATCACGTTATTTCGTGATGTGGTATTTTCACGTTATAAGGTGGAAGTATCACGTTATTTTGTGATATGAAGTTATCACGTTATTTCGCAATATGAAATTATCACGTTATTTCGTGATGTGCTATTTTCACATTATAAGGTTGAAGTATCACGTTATTTCGTGATATGAAGTTATCACGTTATTTTGTGATGTGAAGTTATTTCGTGATGTGCTATTTTCACATTATAAGGTGGAAGTATCACGTTATTTTGTGATATGAATTCATCACATTATTTCGTGATGTGGCATTTTCACGTTATAAGGTGGAAGTATCACGTTATTTTGTGATATGAATTAATCACGTTATTTCGTAATATGAAATTATCACATTATTTTGTGATGTGGTATTTTCACATTATAAGGTGGAAGTATCACGTTATTTTGTGATATGAAGTTATCACGTTATTTCGTGATGTGCTATTTTCACATTATAAGGTGGAAGTATCACATTATTTTGTGATATGAAGTTATCACGTTACTTCGTGATGTGCTATTTTCACATTATAAGGTGGAAGTATCACGTTATTTTGTGATATGAAGTTATCACGTTATTTAGTAATATGAAATTATCACGTTATTTTGTGATGTGGTATTTTCACGTTATAAGGTGGAAGTATCACGTTATTTCGTGATATGAAATTATCACGTTATTTCGTGATGTGCTATTTTCACATTATAAGGCGGAAGTATCACGTTATTTTATGATATGAATTTATCGCGTTATTTCGTGATGTGGTATTTTCACGTTATAAGGTGGAAGTATCACGTTATTTTGTGATATGAAATTATCACGTTATTTCGTGATGTGCTATTTTTACATTATAAGGTTGAAGTATCACGTTATTTCGTGATATGAAGTTATCACGTTATTTTGTGATATGAAGTTATTTCGTGATGTGCTATTTTCACATTATAAGGTGGAAGTATCACGTTATTTTGTGATATGAATTCATCACATTATTTCGTGATGTGGCATTTTCACGTTATATGGTGGAAGTATCACGTTATTTTGTGATATGAATTTATCACATTATTTCGTAATATGAAATTATCACATTATTTTGTGATGTGGTATTTTCACATTATAAGGTGGAAGTATCACGTTATTTTGTGATATGAAGTTATCACGTTATTTCGTGATGTGCTGTTTTCACATTATAAGGTGGAAGTATCACATTATTTTGTGATATGAAGTTATCACGTTATTTCAGTGATGTGCTATTTTCACATTATAAGGTGGAAGTATGTTATTTTGTGATATGAATTTATCACGTTATTTCGTAATATGAAATTATCACGTTATTTCGTGATGTGGTATTTTCACGTTATAAGGTGGAAGTGTCACGTTATTTTGTGATATGAAGTTATCACGTTATTTCGTAATATGAAATTATCACGTTATTTCGTGATGTGGTATTTTCACGTTATTTCATGATATGGTGATATTTTCACGTTATAATGTCACCATGTCTCAAACCAAGATTAAAGTATAACTGAATTAAGTTATGTAGACAAGCCATAGACAGATTACGGACTAAACCATGCCATGAGGGGCTCGTGTTGGTAAACTTATGAAATCAAGTAAAACCATACCAAGTAAAACTTACATCACGAAATAACGTGAAACTTTTTACGTCATCACGTGATACTGAGCCAAATTATTTTTAGAGGGTGGCAGCAATGCGCTTCCGTAGGTTATTGTGAACTTGGATTTTTATCTGCAACCAGCAGCTCTGTAGCTCGCATATTTGATTGGTGGATTTTCCAGGTCAGTTTCCTGATGGACAGTAAACTGCTGACAACTTTAGCTGCTGTTAGCTAATGATAGCTTGTATGTTAGCCAAGATAATATGTAATATTAAAGATAATATGTAATGTAATGTGAAATGTAAAATTTGAATCTGTAAAGTAGTCCCAACCAACTATAACTGTCAGATAAATATAGAACAGTAAGAGGTGTCGAATATATTGCTATAATACTCGAGTCAAGTACAAGTACCTGAAAATTGTACAGAAAAAGTGCAACAGTTAGCTAAATGTACTTTGGAAAGCCTACAGCACTTTAGCATCCTCATGATGTTTACATTAACACCAGTTAAAGCACACTTCATCCTCGTTATTGGTAAGCGGTAAAAAAAAAACTGCCAAGTTAGACCATTAGCACAGGATATACTGTTTGCCTGGCAGAGCTTTATCAAAATATTGACACTAAACACATGGGCAGCATGACTGAGTGTAAGGCATGTGGTTTTTTTTTTGTGTGGAGGAGTCTGTGTGTGTATGCAGAGGTGATTCTGGGGAAAGCCCTTCTGGCAGGGAGTCCTGGCTGTGACATGGAGCTCCACAGCAGCTGGAGATGTGGGCATAGTGCCAGTGGGCATCATGCCAATCTCTCTCTCTCTCCCTCTTTCTCTCTCTCCCTCTCTCTCTCTCTCCCGACATGTTTAAAGAGCAGAGTCTTTGCGGACACAACAAACATGTCCAGTTTTACAACCACTGGCCTCCTCACTTACATACATACATCACGGTTACGATACTCACTGTATCAAATATGCAAAATGAAGTCTATCTGACTCTAACTGCTACATGTTCACCAGCTGGTGACTAACTGTGTCTGTTTGGTGCTGAGCAGCAACAGTGGATTTTTAGAAATTTTGCTGCCCACAGTCACTGGAAATGACACAGATCAGAGCATTGAGACTGAACCAAAACAAGGAGCTGAAAGATACTAAAACGTTACAATGAGCTGATGAGAAGTGCAGTCAGGTGAGACTTCTCTGTGACCTCTATGAGCTACACATACCCAGTATAGTAATAATCAGGAAAGTTTCCTCAATAGGTAAACATATTTTTCCTTTCGCATGCAACTCTACATCGTCTTGCTGTTGAAGCTCTATTTAATGCCATAAATCCATTGGGTCTTTATAAATAATATTATAAAGAGAACAGTCTAGACCTGCTCTGTGTTCTGTTATGATTTGGTGTTAAAAGTGAATCGAATATGTGCTAAATTATAATTTTATATTTAAGAGAGGCTGGCTGAAAATACATGGAGAGAATACTACTTTGAATACCGTGGTTTGATTGCAGTCCTGATCAATAATGTAAAACTGTCTCAGATTTGATTACATTTGTTAATCCTCTGTGTGTGCTTTACCCTGTTGGCTGTATTCAGCTCAGACTTGTGGCAGGTTGGAAGTGACAAAGAAATGTTTTTAGGTCAAACGCAGTAAGACTGCAGTGGTGATGTTAACGTAGAAGTGACCATGGTGCTTATTGTGTCATATTTCCATGATGAGGTGACTGTTGACTGTCTCTGGATCTATTTTCTAAAACCAGTAGATACTTTGGTAACAAAATGACCTGAATACTAATATCTAGTCTAGTATGGAGTGTTTTACAGCTTACCAAATAACACAATGTATCTATGAAAGACACGGCACACACACAGACACACAGAGAGTGATGATTTAGTTGCTCTGATTGAAACACATGCACCCTTTGGTCTGAGCCAGTCCATCCATCCAGCCACTGGGACTCTGACACTTTTGTTTCCCTGCACTGCCACCGGCTCTCTCTGATTCAGATGGGGTCAGCAACAAACAATCTCTAAGTTCGGCAACGTCAGCTCAGCCTAAAACAACAGGCATTGTTAAAAGGGCTTTTGTTTACAGAAATCTACAGGTTTCAATAGATCCCACAGCCTTTCCACGCTTTTTCTTTCCTTACGGCTCTCACTCTATTGCTAATTTTCCTGTTTTGTTTCTAGTTTGCTGAATGTCCCAACATCCATCCACCACCCGCTCTTTATCCATTCTCCATGTGTGTGTTTTAAAGGATGTTCATGGTAATGGAAGGGAAAAGGAGGAAAGTGTGTGTGCTGTGGAAGTTGGGGGGGGGGTTAAAGGTAGAGACTTGTAAAAATAACATTCTTGCATAAACAGGGCCTTGAAAAATGGGCAGTGGGCAGCTTGCATTCCTTGAATTTTTTTGAAACTTGATCACATTCTGTGAATCGGAGGCTGCAGGCACCTTCAGGCAGATGACAGCTGTACGACAGGGAAGGAGAGAGAGAGAGAGAACATAACAACATAAGAATGGAATGAGATGAAAAGAGAAGAGAAAGCAACAGAGTGAAGAGAAAAAGGATGAGAAGAGTAGATAACACAGCAAAAACAGTTCAAACCAGCAGCCGCTGATGTTCATGTGGGGGTATTCCAGTTCAGAGAAGCAGTGTGACAGAGACAGAGTATGCCTTAGAGAAATACTGCAGCAACAACAACAAAAAAGATGACACACCGAGGCCTCGCATTCACAGGCCTGACTGAACCATATTAGAACGAACAAAGCTTCGCACATATCACCTTAACCTTCTCCTGCTCTGCAGTGAACATGGAGCCAGTCTTGTCTCTCCAGTGTCAGAGCTCACAGATGAGTCTTTGTACGGGAGCAGAACAGCATCTATTGGGTAACGGCTGAGAGGTGGGCGACTCAGTCTGGGACACAAGGGAAGGAGAAGCTACAAAACTATGTCCTGCACAAGGTGTATGATTAAAGTTGTGTGATATTAGTGCAGCAACTAATGCATTCATCAGTTCATCGCTTTATTTACAAAATAGTTCATTTGTTTTCTGTTCACTTATAAATGAATCGACGTGATGATTTTTGTCATCTAGGGATGCACCAATCAGTGAATCTGGTCGATTGGGTGGATTATGTATCGACCATGATGAAACCGATCCACATTAAACACACTTTCTGTGTCCGCATCACTACAACATTCAGTGTTTCCGCTGTCTGCTACATTCATTAAGTCTCAGCAGGCTGCCAACTCAGTTTTTAGCATCACAGCAGCTCTGCTCTCGTGTTACCTTACATAAAAAAATGATCCCGGCGAGCTTGGCATAGTGCAGGGTACAGATTTCAAATTTAGGAAAAAGAGAGCACTTGGGAATTTGAGTGTGAAGCTCCTCATAGCTGAGGTGTCTGAACTGAGTTTCAGCTCTCGTTTCTTTTAATGAGCTCATAAATGAACTGTCACCTGATTTGTCAACATCAAAGTTTGAGTAAAAAAAACTTGGCAGATATCTGTTCTTGTGTTATCATTTGCATGGTAACATTCTGACTAATAAATAGAAGAATTTTTGGCTGAACTGATGATATTCTGCAGTGTCAGTCCACTGGTTCCTACTTAAGACATGAACGTAGAGGACAATAAAAGGATAAACATGAAGAGGTGCTGCTGGTGATGAGTGCTAATCTAATCTATGACAATGAAGACAACTGAAGGCAATTTAAAAAAAAGAAAATGGCTGTCCTGACAGATGATCTATGACCAATTAATAAGACTGTCATCTGTTGTGTTTTAAGCCAGTACTAGTTACTGGATTGGAATTGGACAGTAATGTAACAGTGTTTTTAGGTCAGTCACCTCACCTGAATCAAAGTCCACCTCTGCTCACATTACAAAAAACAGCATGTGTATTCATGAGGTCAGTTATCTGGTTGTGGTTTTTATCTCTTCATATTATTTTAAACAATCACACACACACACACACACACACACACAAAACTGCATTCACAACTTAAAAAAGGAAAGTAACAGAAAATTAAATCCTGAGTTTGAAATCCTTTTTTCTCAGAAATATTGATTTCACTAAAATATGTAGTACACACAGTAAGTTAATTAACCATCATTATATATGTATATAAATGTCATTGACATATATGTGTCATATCTATATTTGTGTGCAGTTATAAGACTTGAAAATGATAGCATCATCATGAATTCTCCAGAAAATTCAATTCAGCCAATTGATAAAGCACCAAGAAAAAAGATTTTGTTGGGAAGGAAGAAGTGGTTGAAGAAGAGTTATTCATTAACACATTTTACCACAGCACTTTCCTTCTCCTTTCTTCCAGCCCCCAGAGATAAAAACACACTCATTTGAATGACTGGGATGCCAGAGGGTGGTCTTCCACCTCACTACCTCTCCAACACTTTAAATGTGTGTGAAGTGTGAGACAGTGTGTGTGTCTGTGTGTGTGTGTTGGTGGGTGGGGGCGATGTAAGGAGCTCTGTCTTTCTCTGAGAAAGGTTTAGGTTTCAGATGGCGGGTAAAATAGTTAACAGATTGTCCAGCATCCGTACCACAGTTCCTGACTGAACACCCATCCTCACCCAGGCCTCTCCGTGCCTGCTAACACCCACCACTCCCTATCAGGACAAAACCTGTGAACTCAACTCATCCATGTGTTACCCCCACAAACCAAAGCAGGACTAAATATCAGATGATGGTAAGGATCACTGATAAATCAGTAAAAGTATTGATTGGGTGCCTGGTGGCCATGCTGCCATCTAGCTGAGAATGGAGGGAGATCAACCTGCAATTTTCACACCAAGGGCCAAACAGCAGGTGAACCGCAAAGCAGGTCTGGAGAAAATATTTGTTTTTACATGAAACTTTCAGATTCATGTTTAAGTATTCAACAGAACAGGTGAGAAAAGGTGATTACACCCAAACCTCGAGCTGACTCAGTCCATTTTTCATTTCATTTGAAGTTAACATAGCTCTAATACAGTGATTCTCAATTAGGGGGTTGGGCCCCTTCAAGGGTCTCACGATAAATCAAAGGGGTCATAAGATGACTGAGGAAGGAATAAAAAGGAGAAAATGTACAGTAAATTTACTACGGCTGTAGAAAAGTAGTCTTACTAAGACTCGAGCCCAGCCGCAGTTCCTCTGATATACATTAAGCGCTGCTAAGCAAGATCAGAAGTCAGACATGTTCCCCATGTCTGAAAAATAATGCAGTGCAAATTAAATTATTAGAATTTTTTTGTACTGCTAAATTCTGTATGTGTTGATGAGAAGATTAAAATTGAGTCTTCAGATACAGATACTGACAGAAACAGAGCTTCTGCAAAGTAAGTGCAATGTGCAGATTAGATTCAGTTCAATTTTATTTTACTTATATAGAATCAAAATGATAACAGGCGTTATATCATGATATATTCCATATAGAGCAGGTCTACACTGTACGCTCTTGCTGCTTCTTGTATCTGATACTGTAACATCTTCAGAGCCCGTAACTTCTTCAAACAACTTTAGAAAGACCGAGTTGCACTGCACTGCAGTTCTCTGCACTGCTTATAACTCATGTTCACACACGCACACTGTGAGCTGTAACTAAAGTAGATCATGCTTCATTTGAATGCATTAACGAGCCAAAAAAAATAACCAGAAATGTGACTTGAAATCTGGTGATTTTTTTACATCCCAGGAGCAGTGGACGGACTCACAGAGCTGAGGGCACTTTGACTTCATAGATGGACAGACACACACACGTGACCACAAACACACAAACACACACACACACACACCCCGAAAGCTGCTGAAAGTCACTCGCTGGCAAAATGAGACCATCCAACCAAACCAGCAGACTGAAGAGGAGGCCAGTGATGTGACCGGATTGGCCAGGCTACACAGGGGAGGGGGAGACAGGAGAGGGGAGGGTGGGGGTTGGGGTAGCAGCGAGCGAGGCAACATCACGTGACCGAGTCCAGCAGAGAGTGTTATAATAGGCCCCCTCTCGGAGTAGAGAGGCAGAGGCTGGATGTGAACCAAAATCCCTCTACCACACACAGGCTGGCCATTGTTGGCTATTCACTGGACTCCATCTCGGGGCACTTTATCATTCAATTAGGACAGCTTTCACACCGCACACCACAGAAAAGAGGCCTTCAATCAAACTGAAAACTTCACACTGGCCCTGGAGGGGACGCAGAAAGGGGACTCGCAGTTGTCACCCCACTTTCATTTTTCCAACTTGTTGTTGTTCCCCGAGACTTTGAGCCGAGAGAGAGGGAGAGAGAGAGAGAGACAGACAGAGAGAGAGAGACAGAGAGGGGGAGAGAATGGATGGAGAGATGTAAGGAAAGAGGAGGAAGTCCCTCAGAGAGTACCATTACATGTTTGGTACCACGTGTGTATTTATGAAGCTGATGGAATGCATTTGAGTGGGTGAGGGGTTTAATTTGGTAAGTGGTCGCGGAGGAAAGAAAAACGGCGCGAGTGAAGAGAAGGGGGGAAAATTCAAAGCTCTGAGAAGAGAATGGCACAGAGGAGTACACTCAAGGAAATAATGAGAAGGAGAAGTATGCTTGAGGAAAGAGGGGAGACAGGGAAATGCACTGTGGGGGAGGCTCAGCTTCTGATCAAAACACAGCATTAAGGGTGAGAGGTGTGCGTGTGTGTGTGTGTGTGTGTGTGTGTGCGTCATTATCATGCTGCTTTATTAAACGCTCAATTCTGATCAATTGTTGTTGTTTGCTAACGATTATTTCTGAGAATCAAACAGTTGATATGGATGCAGTGATCACAGACTGGAGGAATGAAGTCACTTTTAAATCAATAAAATAATTTTCAAATGAATTAAATCTTCTTCAAATTCATTCAATTCATTTTTAAATGTATTTTTACATGAAATAAGGATGAGGATTATTTGAGTTTTTCACAGTGCTTTTACATAACGCACATATGATATACGTCTCATGAAATATTTGCACATTTCTATTTTTAATTGTTTTACACAGTATTGTAAATTCATGAATTATTGTTGTTATTATTATTATTATTATTGTTGTTATTATCATTATCATCATTATTATTACGACTAAGATGTTTATGAATACTTCTTTACTCTTGAGGAAACTGATCAAACTAAAAGTACTCTCATCACTAACAGTCAGCCGCTAGCCCAACTTTTCCTCTTATTATTATTATTATTATTATTATTATTATTATTATTATTGTTGTTGTTGTTGTTATATATCCACGCTGTGATGGAATGTAGTCAAGTACATTTCAACACTTTCAACATTTCAATATTTCATTTTCTCATTTTCTTTCTATTAAGATGGGATTTAACTACATTATTAGAGAATTAACAGTTACCTTAACAGTAATTACTACTACTATTATTATTATTATTATTATTATTATTATTATTATTTAACTACAAAATAAGTATTTATAAGTATTTAAAATGAGCTCCACTATTGAAATGATGACTGAGGACACTCTTCATAACAAGGACTTAATAAGGACTTTAACTTGCGGTACTTTAAGTGCATTTTCTAATATTTGAACACTTTAACTTGTAATGGAATATGAAATACTGTGGCATCTGTTCCGGCCCTGCTCCATTGAAGAGTAACTACACAGTAGAGCTGAATCCATGCATGCGGTATTAGCAGACATAAAGGTTTAACAGCCTCTCTCAGTGTGTTTGCATGTAAAGATTCAGTCATCAGTGTGAATGAAGTTATGTGAATGGCCACACAAACCTTCCACATCCTCTTCTCTTCCTCTATTCTTTCTCTCTAAATCTCGGGAGGTATCCAGTCAATCGATTGAGTTTATGATCAGCTCATTTAGATAATTATACAAGTAACTCATTTTCACTCCCTGTCCTCACACTGCATCTCACTCAGTGAGCACTCCAACATGAGCTGTGGAGATGTTTCTTTTGTCTAATGGGGGAGTTGGAGGTTTTCCTTGGCATTATTTGGTGAGTATGGGATTGTTGAGCAGGGCGGGGTGCTGGAGGCGTTATTAAAAATCACTTCAGAGGAAGGAAGAGGGGATGTGTCATCAGACACTGTGGCTACATTCGACTTTCTCCTCGTTTTTTCCCTGCTCATTGCAGCGCAATCATCTGTCACTGCTACTGTAGCTGTGTGTGTGTGTGTGTGTGTGTGTGTGTGTGTGTGTGTGTGTGGTGTGTGTGTGTATGTGTGTGCGCACGCATATGTGTGAGAGAGAGAGAGAGTGTGTGAGTCAGGAGTTACGCTCCCTCTCTCCGCCTGGATCAGGTTTCCCATTCGCTGACTCACTAATCGGCATCTCTAGACCAAGCTGGACAGACCGGGTCCATATTCCAGATATTACTGTGCCGCTAACACACACACACACATAACTCTGTGCTGAGTCACGTGTTGAATCTCAACAACACTTTGGCATGCATCAGTCCTTTCTCTGCATGTGCATACTAGACTGTCTAGAACTGGTGCATTCCTCTGCACCAGTTTACCACAATACTTCCACTTTGGCTCCAGCCACAGTTAATCATGTGAACAGACAAAAACAACAATAATAGTAATAATAATAATGAGATGAATAACTTATCTTAATTAATCACAAACCACATGATCACGTGATCAAAAGTAATAAGCTTCAAAACAAAAAGAGGAATTCATAATAGGATAAATTATTAAGTATCCAAAAACACATTTAAAAATATCAAAATCAGTCAATTAAACAATTACCCTGCTGACAGGATTGAATAATCAATTCTGATAATGAATTCATTATTGAAGTCATTTTTCACACCAGAATGAAGTGTTTTGCTTGTTTCAGCTTTTTTTTCATATTTTACTGGCATTTTATTTGATGAAACGTTAAGTCAACTGTTTAGAAAACAAACAACAAATAAATCTATAATTTAAAAAAAAGTGTTAGCTGCAGTTCTAAAACACACAACCGAATCTCTGTTCCACTTCTGTGAAGAGACCCATGTCTGCAGCTATGCTCTTTACACACTCCATCTGTAACAACCATGAGGGTGTCAGCATTTCCATTTTTCACTCTGCAGATATCTGACCAGATGGTCCAGAACCGCGCTACTACTCACAACACCTCAGGCTGATTCGACCTGCTAACCAGCTCTTCACACAGATGAAGATTCAGGCAGTGAATACAAAGGGTTTCTATTGTTCCAAATGATCCATGTGGACAGGTATGACAGTAACACAGGACATGACAGGGCTTCAAGGCGGAGTAATGATTGTTTTACTTTTGAAGTTATCAAACTTCCTCTTCTACCTGCATTATTTATTTCAGAACCTTTGCTGAAGTAGAAACGTTCATTTTTCACTTCACTGTAAGGCAAAACATTGTAGTAATTCTTCTAGAGACGTCAGTTTATGTTTTCAATTTCAATTTTCAATCTAATCTTAATACTTCTTGTTCTAATGGTAGCAAACTAACCCAGCATTACTTCCCAAGCCAATGAGCATTTCATATGAAATCATTTTAGGAGGTTACAGGTAAAAAAAATCCCTTCATGACGTCCTTTCATTATTTGGTTAAACTCCGGCTGTATCCAAGACAGCAACACGTTTATCAAGCACATGTATCCTAAGTCTCTTCTCTCTTAACATTAAGAATGGAAATCTAACTCCTGTCTGCTTGTTTAAGTATGTAATCAACTACACTGCAATTCTCTATCTCTAGCTGTCTTCTATGAGAAATATCTGCAGATTAGAGATATTTGCCTTTCAGACAGGGACATGTAGCTGTCCTCAGTCTTTAAGCACAATACTGATTATGTGTGTTTAAGATGCTCTTACAGGTTTCTCAATTTAACTTGAAACATTAAAAAGTCAGCCGGAGACATTGTTTTCAACCTATGAGCAGGCTCTTTGTGACATGACATCCACTCTGACACCCCGTCTCCTCGCCTCACCAAACTCCTAAAAGACCAAACTCCTGACTAATCAAAAATGATGCCAAATATAAACCTTGTTAGCTCATCTACTGCAAGTCATTTGTGTTTCCTACTTGTATTTATTTCCAGCAGTCGATCCCTTTGTGACTTAATCTGCGGTGGATCAAACCAACAGACTTTCCTCTATCCCTGAGTCAGGCAGTGCCTAAGGTTAAGTACAAGTCTATCAGTGTCTGAGAGACGACCCCTTAACCAACGCTGTGTTTACTGCAGAGAGAGAAAAGCCTATTAATAAATCTGTTGCAGACAGCCTGGCGGAAGTGGCCCGGGGGCTGTAAACTCAGTCTGGGAGAGAAGGATGAGGGGAAAAACAGAGAGGGATGGATGGACAGAAAGAAAGAAGAAACGAAAAAATTAAGATACATGGAAATGGAGAATGGAGGGAGGAGGGGAGTGAAACAAGGCGGAGGAAAGAGTGTGTGTATGTGTGTGTTGCATGGTGTAAACCATGGGTGCTGGTTGATGGATGGATCTAGGTTCTGAAAAGCCACAGCTGCCCTGCTCTTCCTAGAAAAAGATCCACAAGGAAAAGTGGCAGTATGTGGTTCAAGCATCTAGCATCCTCTTACTATTTCTGACCGGCATACTGCATGGCCCGTCAGAATGTGCACTGATCCAAAAAGCCTCTGTGAGAGTGTGAGTAAATGAGAGCATGTGTGCCTTTATTATTAGCTTTGTGCCTATGCATAACAAAAATGAAAATGTGAAGGGATTTTTTACTTTAATTAGCCTTGTAAATATCTGTGTGTGTGTGTGTGTGTGTGTGTGTGTGTGTGTGTGTGTGTGTGTGTGTGTGTGTGTGTGCTGCACTACACATTTGTATGTCTGTTTCCAATCAGTCTATTACACAGCAAAGCATCATTATTCTCTCTGTCACAGTTGCCAACTAAACATAGTTAATGTATATGCGCTGTATTTACCATGAAGAAGGTAAAGAGTGATGTTTTCTGCTTGTTTCTGCACCCAATAAACTTTCTTCCAGATATAATGAGTCAAAGAGCCATGATATTCATAAGTGGATGTATGAATCAGTACAGTGCTCAACTTTCATGATGGAAACTAAAACTGTGAAATTCCTGTCTTCCTTTGTTTAATATGATTATTTAAATACGCCTATTTAACATTTTCACCGTGGAAATTATTGTGCACTTTTAAATGTATCAGTAGCACAAGTAGAGAGTGGTTACTCATTAGTCATTAACCAACAAAGGAATCTTTTAACACAGCACCCTCATACCAAGTTACTCTAGAGCTTTAAACCACAACTCATAACAGAGTCAACTCCATCCAAATCCAACCACTGATGCAGATCAAAAAGCTCCAACTGTAACCGGATCCTGAGTTTAGATCATTTGGTCAAACTACTATTCTCATTGTCCTGACCGTGCTTTCACACATAAAGAAACCTAAAATCAGCAAACTGACTCAGTAATGTCACTTTCTTCACCTTTGCTACTGCTGACAGCAAACTGCTAATATTGGCATAATGAATGCTGAACATATTGTAACATAAGCACAAAATCAGCACACTGTCTCAGTATTGTCAGTTACTGAGAAACATCTTTTTAAAGTTTGCCAACTTCAGCTGCTGACATTGGCCATTGTAAGATAGTCATCACATCAGACCAAGAATTAGTCTATGTATTAAGAAATGTGCTGCACCGCTTATTCACTTTAATTTGTCAGAGAACTGACTGGAACAATATCTAACTAAGGTCGGCTAACATTAGCCAACATGAGCCATGAAACCTACTGCTCATACTGAAGTACGTCTGTATCAGCAACTGAGCTATGCTAACTTTTTAGTTGTGAGAGGAAGAACGTGTGTTCTGTTTTTCAAAAGTCAGCTTGCACAGAATCTCACAAAAAAAAATCTGACACTACTTTACTGATACACCATCAATCCGTTTGCAGCACGAATATTCAACCTGGAAGTTTGAAACTGTTGCAGGCGGGATGAGAACCCCCCAGAAAAACTAAGGAACCCCCGCCATGGGAGAAAACAACTTCATACACCCAGCTGTGAGGGATTAGGACTGGGTATCGAAGGCCTGAGTACAGTTTGAAGTTTCACTACTGAAGTTTTTGTATCAGTACTTTTTTTTTTACTTCCTCTTTGAGTAATATAAAACTTTTTTTTTAAATGCTAACCAAACGGCTGTAGAAGAACTTTTCCTGAATAAAATACGTCAGATTAGAGACAAAGTTAAAAAGACTGAATCTGACCAATAATTCAATTCTGACTTGATATCACAGACATTCAGACTTATTAATGTCATTTGATGCCCTGTGTGGGAAAGACAAATCACACTGTGAAACAGGAGAGCTGGAGAGCCGACATGGATATTAGACACACAATAAAAATTGAAACCTGAGCTGGGATTTTGCCCCCCTCTCTTATTTCTTATGCTCCCTTTCTTCCTGACAATCTCTGTATTCCTGACTTCTTTCTCTTATACTTTTCCGCTCCTTCCTACACATCCAGCATCTCAGCCAACCACCCCTCTTTCACAGTGATCCCAGAATGACCAGCGGCTAAAACCTCACATAATCACAAATAAATAAACTTTTCCCCACTCATCCAATCAGACTGAACACACATGCATGTAAACACATGTACATGTGAGTGCACAAAAAGTGCAAATACACAAACAGCACGCCTTGCATTTGCACACACACACACACACACTTCTGCAAAGCCCCATATTGTGTTCCAGTTCTCAAGCTCTGAGCTTTTGTTTCTCCTGCTGTCCTGAGAAAATAACAAATAGTACAATCTTATTGCAGCCCTTCAGCGAAAAACATCCATTCTAGCATGAACCCAGTGTCCCTTGTTCCCTCACCCATCTCCCCCTCACCCCCAAATACCCCATCCCATCCCTGCCTCTGGAAGGTGAAGAAGTACAAAGAAAGGGATCAGAGCTTTTCCGATTCTTCCCTGGTTATTAACTACCATTTGTCCCCTTGGAGGGCTGTCCCTCCCATTAACCCAACTGATGCTCTTTTCTCATGGAAATCAGCCTGCTGTTGCTGCCGCCACCGCCGTCTCTGCTGCCACTACCACCGCTGCCCGCAGAGGTGCAAAGAATTGTGGGGGATTTTCAGGGGAGAAGACCTCCCTTCAGGCTCAAAAACATCTCTCTCTCTCTCTCTCTCTCTCTCTCTCTCTCTCTCTCTCTCTCTCTCTCTCTCTCTCTCACACACACACACACACAGTTCAGGCACACACACACACATGCATGTGCACATCTACCATCTCACAAACAGGCATGTGTGCAGGCTCTCACAGGCAAACACATTCACTCAATCACAAAGGCAAACATGAAACGTGCTGCCTCCAACCACAGGGGCATGGAAGTAATGTAAGGCAATGCATGGGAGTTAATGAGAAGAAGCTGGCTGTGTAGATATTTGGGAGAGTGGAGCAGCTACGAATGCTTCCACCAGAATAACACAAATCATCAGGAGTTTATGACTGCTAAAAAAAATATTTAGGAGGAGGAGGGACTACTTACAGCTAGTAAGTCATCATGTAGTGAAGACAAAATAAGAAAAATTGAATTCCTGAGCAGTTTAGCACTTGATTAAATCTTTTAAAGTTCTCTTATAGGGTTTTTTTTTTTTTTGTGAATTTACTTTCCAACCGTTCACAAATTCACCTCTCAATTCAACTTTCAAGTTTAATTGAACTATTAACGCCAATAAGAAAAGCTGTGTCCATCTGCCACTGCATCGGAAAACAGGTGCACCAGAACACAAACAACCTTCGCTTAATGGTCCGAATGTTTGAGAAATCTCTGAAAGAAATGCTCACGGAGCAGCTCCATTGCTACCAGGGTTGTTACAGCGAGAGAGAAGAGCAAACATCAACACATGGGTCTCAACTTGCACTGCAACTGGCAGCAACAGAGGCATTGTCTCGTGACAAACTCACTTCCATTTCCTTATTATGTAGCTGGAGGCCTTGATGGAACACGCTTGTCTCAGACAAACCTGCTGCAGGGGTGGAGAGAACAACTCACCTAAACTCACTCCACTGGGCTACGGCCTAAATATTTTTAAGGATATTTGAAAGGCTCTTAGAATCGCATGAATTCACGTGTTGCACATACAATCGTTTCAGAATTTAAATCCTTTATATTTTGCACTTAAAGACTAACACAAATCATAGTCACTGAAACGCAGCAGAGAATTTCTCTGCTTAATATAACATAGACATTATTGATCCCACAGCAGGGAATGATCTCACATAATGATCACCTTAAAGAACTGTTAATGAACAAGTAAAGCCGATGCTGGCTGATGATTGCAGACCGCATTCGTGTCACGAGGAATGGATTGGGCTACAGCAGGTGGAATCACACAAGCAGTCATCAGGAGAGTGATCAGCAACTATTCTGAAACTCCATAAATGAGTCATACCGAACACATCATGCTTTGTCTTTCTTTGCCTTGTGTGACAGACAGTAAACCAATGATGGCCTTAGTGTTTGTCACTTTTTAAAAATAATGTAGTAACTCCTGTACAAACACAAGTCCGCTTAAAACATCTAAATATCATCCAAGTCAAGAGTGGAAGAAGAGAAGAAGCATCAGTAATAGATAGTCTGTTACTGCAGTCAACACAGACTGGACGATTGGAGCACTGTAGATAGATCTTTATGTTTTTTCTAATTGTCAGCTGCAGAATATTTGTTACTTTTTGTCATTTGTGTAACTCTTCCAGTAGTTTTGCTTCTTTCCACTCTGACTGACAAAATGTGCACAAAAAGTCGAAGCATGCAGCCAAGTCAGCTATCAATAACAAGTGCATAAACTGAACCCCCACATTCTGACCCCAACCCCCCTCTATGCTGGGGTCTTCGCTTTTTATTTACCCGCTCCCAAGGAAAAGCACTCTCTCTCTCTCTCTCTCTCTCTCTCTCACACACACACACACACACACACACACACACACACACACACTCACTCACACACATGCAGGAAAGAGACACAAACTTCCGATCGGACGACAAACATGACATAAGCCACAGATAACCCAGTGGACGGGCCAAATATACATCCAGTCAGCAACAATGGCTCCAGGTTTGATGAGATATCACAAACAAACTGATTCAGAGTGTGTAACAGCATGATGCACACATGCGCGCGCGCACACACATACACACACAGGGCTTCCACATTATACCAACTTATATCAGTTTTCTCCTTTCGCAAACACCTAAATACACACACACACACACACACACACACACACAAACACACGCACACACACACACACCACGGGACATTCCCTCTCTCCCTCTCCTCTGCAGTTTCATGCCGCACTTGATAAATATTCGGAAACTGCTTCAAACTCACCGGATCGCCGAAAAGTTGCAAAGAACATCAAACGTCAACAGCGAGGGCCGCCGGACAAAGTGCGCTGTGTTGAACAACTTCACTGATTCGAGAGCAACATATTTGTCGAGCAAAACACACACACACACACACGGAGAGAGAGAGGCTGGCGGGGCAGAGGAGGCGATCACGTAATTAAAAATTAAATACCCAGATCCGTCCACGCTGCCACCGAAAACAGAATAAGGCAAAGTGTGACCGCGCCGCACAGAAACAACACGTTCACAACAAGCCACGGAGCCGCACGTCGATGTGTCAGTGAGCGAGCTCGAGGCTCCGATCAGCCCCGTAAAGGAGTTTAAAAGGCACACATGCACACATGAGGACGTGCAGCCACATTATGAGCTCTGAGAGAGAGAGAAAAAAACGAACAGTTTACCCACCAAAAAGTTTCCAGCACCGCATTAGTCAATTTCACTTGGAGCCCCGGTAAGCTTCCATCCCGGACTGGATCACAAACCCACCGTGGGAGAGCCCACGACACCGCTCCCCGCTCTTTCTCCCCTCGATCGCTTCTTTTCTTATTTTTTTCCGATTTTTTTCTATATTTTTTCTATATTTGGGGCCTGAGAGTGTGTCTGGCTCCCCTCAGGCTGCAGCGGAGTTATGGGGCGGTAAGCATTGTGGGAGTGTGACGTCAGGCCACTTTCACAAACTTTTTTTTTTTTTTTTTTTTTTTCAACAGGGACAGTTTACTGGTGTTTGAGCAGCCTGCAGCCAGTCCTCCCAGTCCGAAGCTGCTGGTTCGGACCAAACACCTGCAGCTTTAACTTCACGACAAACATGTTTTTAAATGAACCCTGCTTTTATTTTGAAGCCTGTGAAGGAGCCACGGCTCCACATCAACATGGAACACTCACCCAGTTAACTCCAGTCAAAGATGAATTCAATCAGCTACTAACTGAACAGACTTCAGCCTCACTGACAACTTCTCTGGATTATTACAGTCTACTTAGTCAAATATTAAACCTTATTATTTCATTTAAAAATCATCATTCGACGCGTGTTGATCGAATGGATCTGTATTTATTTATTTCATTAGTCGAATCACTTTGATTATTCTTTGTGTTGATCTGTAAACATGTAAAAGGTTTTTCTCTCATCACACACGAGCTTACATAAACAGAGAATTTCCTTTTCGTTTTTAAATGTGAGCTATTGTTTTTTATTTGTATTATTTTTCATCATTTCTAACTGCCCATTTTAAATACAAGTGTAAAGCAAAGTGACTCTCGGCATGAATCAGTGTTCTAATCATTTTCACCGCGATGACTGTGAATTTGGGCTATACAAATAAAATCTGATTTGATTTGATTTGATGTCACCGAAACTTTAAGGAAACAAATAAATACACACGTGAATAAATTAGAAATCTCTGATTCACTAGCTGTAATTAAAAAGTGATGTTTTCTCACATTTATGAGTTGAAAATTAATATTTCTCTTTTTTAAAAATAAATAAATATTTGACTAGTGTAATTATTAAAAAAAAACAACAACAACTCAATGCTAACCTGAACATCAAACATTCTGCAGCTTCATATTTTAAATAAATAAATATGTCTATGTCAACGAGTGTCCTGGTGAAGGAGCAGGTTTTCAGGCCATCATCACAGGCTGGTCGCCCCGGATACCCCACGTGTTAAAGGACTACTGCTGGTGGTCCCGCTTCTCCCACCTTGTGTTTTTTTGGGAGGAGGGGGGTGAAAGAATTACTTCCAGGGCACATCAACTCGTTTCCTCATGACCCCTAACCCCGCCACCCACCACCACCACCACCTCTCCCTACAGCCCCATGAAGCCCGCAGGGTGAATGTGTTTGTGCAGGGAGAGAGTGAGGATGGGGGGTGGGGGAGCCGGAGTCTTCAATAATGATGCCTTCAAGTGCCTCCCGTCTGCTCATAATTTATATTCATAGAGAAAAGCAAACACTTTAGTATGTGTGTGTTTCAGTCCTGTTGGAGAGGATCACAGTCAGCCTCCACGTGACATGTCTGTGGATTGATTTTTACAAATGACCTGAAACATGGTAAAGTTCATATCATACTGCAGTCTATCAGCGCTTCATCTTGTAGTGACATTATTAAATAAACATGCTTTACAGACACTCCAGCTGCTCTCTGATCAGCTCAATTTAAAGAAACTACAGCCCCGCAGAGAACCGCAGTCCTGCTCATTCACAATTGTATTGGTAGTCTCTCTCTCCTTCATAATTGCGACATTTCCGACCGAACATGAAAGCATCAGAATCCTTTTGGCGTGTTCGATGCGGAGGAGCGGGTCCAAACTCCCCGCTGTCTGCAGGGAAAAGAGTTTTTACCTGCTGCTGCAGCGGGCTCACACTTTGTCCTGAAGACAGATGAACCCACGACATCATCATCATCATTATCATCATCATCATCATCATCATCATCTGTGGAGTCACATCACAGGTACTGCTGCTGATCCTCACAGCTCCGACTTTTCTGTTATCCCGCTGAAAGGCGGAGAAGAAAAGTTGATTCAGTGCTGGAGATGATGAGACATTCATGTTCAGAGCACGAAACATTTATTCATGATTATTTGATATTATAGTAATTAATAAACACTGAACTGAGAAGAGAAAAATCAATCATCAAATTATAAGATTGTTTTATAATAAAAACACATATTAAAGGTTCATTCCGAAGGTTATGCATCACTCATCGTTGATTTTATTAGTTTTAGATTTCAGTTTGAAAAAACAACATTATTACACATTTAAATAAAGTCATCCAAGCATGAGACTTCATACATGACATGACTCTGAAGCAAGAGGGTTCTGTTGAAGAGTTGGAGTTGTTGGATAATTTCTGCACATATAACACATCATCATCATCTTTGAAAACACGTTTGAAAGGTTACTCTGGCATTAGACAGTAGTTGTAAAAATGTGGAAATGAAGAAATAAGGAGAACGTTAAGACAGAAACACACTTTGATTGGTTTTTTTTGGTCACAGTTAATGTGGTTCAGGAGGAAACGTCACAGAAGTTACACATTTCATTTTAGGTCAGTCCCTAACTAAAGTGAGTGTAAAACTGCATCTACGGGTTTTGGTCTCTCAGTGATAGAGTTCTATGAATGATCTGTGGTTATTTGAATGTTTTCACGCCACGATAAGGATGTAAAAATTCACCTCTGCTGCAGGAAATCCTCCCTGCAGCTCTCCAGCCAGGCTGCAGGCTGATCCAGCATTCCCCCTGCAGCTCGTGTGAGGATGCTGTAAAACAAACAGAAATGGGACAGGAATAGATGACAGAGAAACGGGAGGCTGAAGATGGATGAGGTGAAGCGATTTCCCAGCACAGAGAGGGAGACTTCTTTCATTATGTCGTTGTTTGTTTATTTGGATTACAGTGTGGTCACTGCGACCACAGTCAGGTTGATTGCAGTCGTGTGGTGGTCTGTTATTTAGACTTGTGGAGTGATTTTTAACTATCTTATGAAACGCCACATCATACCGTGGCACTGACTCGTCAGTCTGTCTCTCATCTCTTATGTCTAGGAAACCTCTCACATGCACAAAGTAAGCAGCAGCAGTGGGGGCAGCCTCCGGAGCAGCCCGGCCCCTCTGTATGTCTCAGGCTACCACACACCTAATCACTCCTGATTAGATGCACTGTAAGGGATGGGGAAGCCAGCCTTTTTAGAAACTATGATGACACGACAGAAGAAAGCGATGGGCTCCCTTAAATAAAGCCTTCATCAGACACTGAGTAGAAACATCTGTGTGTGTTTATGGCCGATATATAACAGTAGTCTGATCTCCAACTGCTCCTCCACTGTCATCCAATTTACCTCTCTTTCTTTTTAACACTCTCAGCTTCACAGCCCTTCCCTTCTTTTAACATCATCAGCTTTACAATCACACACACTCAAACAAACACACACACACACGGACCTCTCAAAATCCTGGCGAGCACTCTCGACTCCATCTACACAAATCCAAGAGATCCAAAAATCAGCATCACTGAACACAATAGCAATTAGCAAGGGGGACAATTTGTTCACATCTGGAGCGTATTTCTTTGCCACCAGAATACCCAGCAGTCCCTACTTTCAGGGTCTGGCCTGGTGGGAAATGACTGTGTGTGTGTGTGTGTTTTTATGTGTTTTGTTTAAAACAGATGGGCAGTTTACATTAGCAGAGATGGCGATAAACAGCTTTGGCAGACATGACGCCTGTTGTGGACATACATGATTCTCACTCTCTCTAATTATAGTAAAAATAGGTTGTGTTATTATGTTTTAATCAGCCTGGTCCTCAGGGTGACACTAAATTTATCTTGCTGGGTGTTGAAAACTTTAGAATCGTGGATTTAAACTGGACTTTAGGGTTTTTGTGCTAACTTTTGAAAATCTTTTAACCATTAATAAATTAGCAGCACAGCACAGTCAACATCAAACTATGTGACATTTGGTAAGATACACCTTGCAGCCTAAAAATTTGACGTGGCCGTGCTCAAAACACCAGTGTTACACAACATGCCAATATCTGCTAAGATGATGCCGACACAGGAGTGCTGCACTGAAAGATAGCCTCTGATCACATCCTGATGTAACCACTGAGCATCTGCTGTGCGATCAGCTCTGGCTAACACAGCAAAAAGTTGAGGAAGTCTATCTCAGCTGACTTTTCTGTGATGAGGTGGGCTATCAGGTCACAGACAGACGGCGCCCGTGGCCTGCAGCAGGTTGATAAGGTGGAAGGGTGGAACATGGAGCATCATGTCCAGCTACACATACGTCATGAGGGCATACGGCTGGCAGAGGGGATCATAGCAGAGATGAGAACTAAAAGAAAAAAGCCAGTCTGCTAACAGTGTTTGTTAATATGAAGTGAAATAAGTTAGTTTGACTTCTAATCCACGTCACTACACCGTCAAATAAAACCAGACTTCTCATCAGACTCTATAACACCTCTCTATATATAAATAAACCTGCAGAGACATTTTTTGTTGTTGTTAATTTTACGTTATATTCCATTTTTTTTTCATATCTTTAAAATACGTCACTGCCAAAGAGGAGAAGAGAAATTAAAACAGAGCATTTGTCAATGGGATTTTGTTATTTTAAGGAAGTTTCTCAACATATTTAAATCCAAATGAATCTTTAGAACTTAAAGAAGTTTGTTACTTATTTGTTACTTTTATGTTATGGATGTTATGGATCCATGTCAAGTCCACAGCTGACACACTGAAGCTCTGCTCAGAGGAGAAATAAGAGAGTTTTGTTTGTTTGAACCACTTTCTGAACACCTCTAAATGTAAATGAATATTTTCAGCCTAAATGAGTTCTGCTACTTATTTATTTATTATTTTTATTCATTATGTTTAATTTGTTTTTAACCAAACCCTTTGTCAAGTATTCATAATCAAAGATTTACTCTTAAGTTTGATTCGGGTTATAAGGCCCAATGGGGCTGAGAGAAAACCTAAAAATATTAACAGACATTTTGTCAACAGAAAAAAGAATTACACAGCTAAAATACATGTTTTTTTTAATTTATTGCCTTTTTATTTGATTTGTGAGATTCGGTTTTCTGTATCCACGTCACTAAGGCACCCTGCTGCCACAAAGCTGAGAGGAAAACTAACTAACACTTTGGTTAGCTTTGGCTCGTTTTCCTGAATCTTTTTTTGTTGCTTTTCGTGCCACACCACAAATTCACTTCACTGCCAAAAGAAAACTAAAACTGTTACCGGGCATTTGATCAGGGGGTTTGTTAGTATTGTATTTTGTATTTTCATGTTAGTTTCATGTTTTTATCCATGTCACTTAGGATCATTTCAACAGACAGTTCTTTAATAAATAACTGTTTTAAACATCCCTGTAGAACTGAAAGGAGTGTGTTCCTTTTCTTTGAATTGTTCATTTGTTATATTTGTTTTTTCATGTCATTATAGCACGTCATTGCCAAAGAGGAGAAGAGAAATTAAAACAGAGCTTTTGTCATGGGGTTTTGTTATTTTCAGTTCAAATAAATCTTTCTAACTTACAGATCTATTTGTTACTTGTATGTTAGACACGGTTTGGATCCGTGTCACTAAGCTGACAAACAGAAGCTCTGAGCTGGGAGGAGAAATAAAAAAGAGTTTTGTTAGTTTGACGTGTAAATGTAAACAGTGTAGTAATGCAGTTTCTGTTTCAGTAACCACCATTACTCACCATAGCTTTTAGATGTATTTTTTATCTGCATCTATAGTTTCATTCCAATTACTTACTATGTGCAATATTATTTATATTAGGCAACTTTACTTGTAGTACTTGTTTTGCTCGTCTGTGCAAAAATATCCTTTTCGTCTGTGCGAAATAAAGCCTAAATAAGTTTTGCTACTTTTTTTGTTTATTTTTTTTTTTCAAATTCAAACAGAAAGAGGTACTGATAATCAGAGGTTAGATTCACATAAAAAAGAGGCAAAAAAATATCTATGCTGGGAGGAAAAATATAAACAGGCATTTTGTCAACGTGGTAATGAAGAATCTTTACAGCTCGAACGTGTTACTTGTTTGTTTTTTGTTGGCTTCAGTTTTTTTCTGCTGCCACAGAGGCTGAGAGAAAAAGTAAAGGTTTTCTTTACACCTCTAAATCTAAATACATCTTTAGAGCTGAAATGGATTGCGTTACTATTTTGTTACTTTAATGTTTGAGCTTTCTTAGTTTTGGCCCTAAACATTCAAGCTAAACTGAGATTTTTATATATTTTAAGAGAAGGAATTTGTTCTTTTTTCATTGTTTTCCTGTGAGATCAATTTTTTTTTAATCACTTACAGGAAAATGCCTTTACTGCCTTTTATTTCAGTTCAAATAGCTACTTGGTGGGAAAAGTTGGGTTGCAGATATATGAGGTCCCTGCATGCTGGATCTGAGAAATAACACAACACATGCTAGTCACAGTCTGAAGCTGAATTGAAAGCCAGGTTGTCAGTAACAACACAGAAAGGTCAACAGGAGGCGGGTTGTTTGAGGTTGACTACCTTATTTCCCTGTTCTGAAAGGACACAGGCAGCGTGTCAGGCCTGTAATTCTGCATCAGCTGCAAGTAAGAAAGACACAGAGGTTAAGAGAGGGAGGAAAGGGGGAAACTATACGTACATGCATATTGCATCTGAAGATGTTATTATGAAATGTGAGTGCCACCTTCTTCCTCTGCAGCTTCTTAAAGTGGAGTGTTTTGCCGTGTGTGTGTGAGGAACTTATAGATTCAAAAAGGGAAATGAAATTGTTTGAGCACAGGACAGTGAGTCAGAGATGCATAAAAACAAAATGGACAAATTCATCTTACATATCGACAACTTGTTTACTAATATGATAACAGTAATTACAAAATCATGCAGGCTCCATATAGAGTATGCCATAAACAGGCAGTAAAATGAGAAGAGTTTAGTCAAGTGAGGTGCACTTTTTGATGTTTCTTTGACTTGTTGGAATCCATGTCATTTGTTCACCTGAAGGAAGTCTCTCTCTGTCTCTTTCTCATACTTGGGCTGTGAGTTGTGGTTCTTTGCATTGTTATCATTGCTGTCATCTCTAACAATGAAAAACAGTGTGTGTTCAAGGGATGGGGGAGGAGCAGACACAGAGAACGACACAGGAAAAGAGGGAAAGAACAGCCAGCTGTCGAGCATCAGAGAAAAGAAAAACGAGAGTGATTGAATACAAAGAGAGAATACGTTAGACTGGGTTGGCTGAACTGGAGGATGTGGAGGGATTAAGTATCCTTCAAAGCAAAAGCCAGAGAAGAAAATATCTCAAAGTGCTCATTGTGAAGAAGTGGCACAAGAAGTCGTGGGTTTTGGTTTAGATACAGAAAAATGAACTTATAAAGATTTACTTTTTTGGTGATTTGGCCACATGTTATTTGTTAGATAATAATAATCTTTTATCGCCACCAAATTGCATACATTCAGTTGTTCTTGAAGTAATAATGAACAACAAATTGTATCCAGATCATATCAGCTGTATCACGCGGCCTCTGTGACATATTTAAGCAATTATCAGTCGACTCAGTCAAACATGGCAGGCTGGCAGAGAGTCCACAGATTTAACTGAAAGTAACAAAAGGTTTGAGACCGCACCCAGGCCACATGTTGCCATACTGGGTTCTTTGCATGTTGAGCACACATGTGAACATCTATAATGAAGAACCTCTAACGACAGAGCTCTGGGAACGCTGCTCCTCGTTTTTATCATTGGACATAGCACTGATTGGCTCCATCTGATTTCCAGGGAATCCGAGCAGAGCAGGAAGGTCTAATGCAATTTTTTTTCTTTGCAAAGTGAACTCTGTGTGGCCGCTTTGTTTGTCAGTCTGCAGGAATGAATAGAGGAGAATAAGCAGACGATTTCTGCTGAATCTGTGTTTTACATGCTGTAAAGCTATGATTTTCCTCCAGACTGAAGGCAACACCCATCTGACTTAGTCTAATATTTTAAAAAGTGAATGTTGTACCTGTAACATCAGGTTCAACTTTTTAGAAGCAATTTAGAAGCAAAAAGAAGCATGTTTTGCCACTTTAACATTATTGTTGCATAATTAGTGAGGCGTGATGTGTCGATCATGAACGAGCCGGTTCAAAGAGAGAGCCGGCTCCTGTCCACGAGTGCTGTAAATGCAATGAAAACAATATACAGCAATTTAATGATATCAGAAAGTGTAATTTTTACCTTTGAACACTCCAGTACAAAGGATGTATTGAATTATTTAAGTGAAATATGTGTACACATACAAATCATAAATAAACAGCACTAAATTTGGCTGAATTATTAAAGGTATAAGTGAAGAGCCGCTTGGGAGCCGAAAGAGCCGACTCTTCTTGGTGAACTGAGTCAAATGATCTGACTCACTAAAAAGAACCCAAAGTCCCATGACTATTAGTGAGTAATAGTCTCTATTAGAGGTTATACTGACAGAAGTAAATGAAGCTTGTTCATGTTCTTCAGGGCATAGTTCTCCTGTAGTTCCACTGTTTGGATGACAAATACAGTAAACAGCATCCTGTGAGTGACTAACTGTGATACACGGAGGGAGGGGAGCTCTGCTGGCAGGAGCAAAATGGTGAATAAGTAATAAGGTATGCTGCCCGTGGTACTTTCTAGCGCTCACCGTTAATTGATACGGTGATTAATGTTTTACTGGGGTGTAGTGTAGCTCGCGTGCCTGCACGTCACACACCACGCGAGACGCGACCCCCGGTGCACTAGGCGGAAGTAGATATCTTCGACTCGCGGTTGAACCCAAAGAAGAAGAAGAAGCGGTCGAAATAAGCCAGTGCACTCTGGGATGTGAAATGAGCCACAATGGCGGCTGTACAACAAGTACATCATCGTCTCATAGTGGCATGTTTACTCTCTGCACTCCTGCTCCGAACGTGTTGGACTTTTGCCGAAGAATTGAAGTGGGATGAAAATGGCTACGTGTTGTACTGCCCGTGCATGGGTAATTTATTCTTCGTAGCTACTGTCGGATGAGAAGAACAGAGTTAGCGAACTCTAAACTAAACTGCACCCATTCATAAGTTGAGAGTGGCGTTTCATATCGACTCAACATAAACCCAGACTTCAGGTCGACATGGTGATTTGGACCTTGTGTTAATATAATGTCAACTTGGAACATTTAAACTTTTCACGTTAGTTGAGAGGCAATAGTAGCTAGTTAGCAGCTAACTTAGTGGGACAAACAGGAGCTTTGTAACGTTAAATGTAATAACTACATTGTTTTTGCTCATTGCTCTTTAACTAAAGACATACGCAGGTACGCAGCCGCTGTAAATGAGTGCGATTTGCTCTGTGTTATTGTTTAGGTCGCTTTGGGAACCAGGCAGACCACTTCCTGGGATCCCTGGCCTTTGCAAAGATGTTGAACCGAACCCTGGCGGTCCCTCCCTGGATAGTGTACCGCCACCACACACCCCCTTACACCAATGTAAGTACAGTCATGAGGTATGAGTGTACTTTCTTGATGTATCAGCAGCCATCTTACATAAATCACAAAAGCAGATGAGGTAGAAACAAACACAACAAAATATAAAATATGAGTCCAGGAATACACTGCGTGAACATTAAATAAAAAACTGCGCAGTAAGCACTGTTCTTGGACAGTAAACAGAATTAACTTACTTACAACAAATATGTTTAATGTGTGAATACTTTGTGCTGTCTGTTTTTAACATACAGAGTACTCTGATTTTTTGTGTCCATTTCAGACACCTCTAATGAGAGACAAAAGGAACTTTTGATGAAAAAGTATGGTGTGTCATATATAAAGGTTATATCTGTAGATGGCACACAAAATATGACTTTCTGAATGATTTTGTTAAAGACAAGAGCAAGAGTGCTACGTTTTAAACTTAAACGTTAACAGACTTTACATTACTCATAACAAGTCATGTTTAGAATGAACATGAGGTTCAGATTTGTATCAACTTCAATCAAGTTGAACGTATTCCATAAAGTTTATTCTTAGTTATCTGACTTCAGATGTGAAAGAAAGAAGAACTGTTTTTAGATTTGTTCACGCCTGATTGGCTTAGATCTGATTTCATTATGATTTTAAAAATTGTGACAATGGAAATGAAATTGTGCATGAAAACAGAAGAACAACTTCTATTGTTCATTTTTTAATTTTTAAAATGTTAGTATTGGCCTCTGGGCCATCTAGCTACATTGCATACATTACATTACATTACATTGTCAGGTCTGGCCCTCTTGGGTGTTGATTAACTAGACTAGCTAGCTATTTGGTAGAGCATCGGCTCCATGTACAAAAGGCTGGTGTAGCGGCCTGTGGTTTGAATCCGACTTGTGGCTCTACGTGTTATTCCCCAGCTCTCTCTCCCCACATTCCTGTCTGTTCCTGTCTTCTGCTGTCTCTATCCAATAAAAAATTTAAAAGTCTTTAAAAAAAATCTGTCCCTCTTTAAAAGAAGTTCAGTAAACCCCTGATCTAAATTATTGCAGCATATTGCTGTTTTTTTTTTTCATTACAGTCTGTGTAGCACAGAAAGATAGACAAATCCAAATCCTATCTACATTTTCACTTGGGTGTTTATTTCAGACCATATTCTTAGATTCAGTGATGATGATGTATTTTGTTTCAATAATTTGAAGTGAGTATTTGAAGTAGGCTATTAAACACAGATTTGGGATTTATTGACAATAACAATATGATATCATCAGCTTTATCTTGAGTTGGACAGTGCTGTTGTTTTTTTTCCGTTCTGCCCAGGCCCATGTCCCCTACAGTGAATTTTTCCAGCTGGAAGCCTTGTCTGCCTACCACCGTGTGCTCAGCCTGGAGGACTTCATGGAGAAGCTGGCTCCTAAATACTGGCCTGCAGGACAGAGGAAAGCTTACTGCTTTGAGACTGCAGCACAGCGGAGTGCAGACAAGAAATCCTGCCCTATGAAGGTGAGAGTCCAGGGGAGAAGATTACAATGAAGTATGACCATCTGATGATATTAGTTTAGAGCTTTATTTGAAAGCAGCACAAACCAAAGTACTTTTATTCTCACTAAACAATAATGAAAAGTGAAAAAGGATGATGGCGAAATGCTGCCCTCTGGTGGCCCTTTGACCACAGATTATGAAACACAAGCTCTGTCATTTGCTTGCTCTGATATGTTGTGATTGTTTTTCAGGATGGGAACCCGTTTGGTCCATTCTGGGACTACGTGGGTGTAGAATTTGACATGTCTGTCTTGTTTGGTGGTATTTCTTTCAGTGCCTACCACCAACCTCAGTGGACGAAGAAGTGAGTAGATGTTTGAGCAGACACATTGCTAACCCTAAACCTAATGACAGACTGACTGATGCGGGTTCTGTTGGAATAGGTTCCCTCCCTCTGAGCACCCTGTCCTGGCACTGCCTGGAGCACCTGCCCAGTTCCCAGTGATAGAGGAGCATGTGGGCCTGCAGCGCTATGTCGTGTGGTCAGACAAGATGGTAAAGGAGGGAGAAGAGCATATTGCTACCCTGCTCACCAGGCCATATGTTGGCATTCACCTGAGGATTGGTGTTGACTGGGTAAGATACTCCTCCAGTCTGTATGTCAAAATGTCCTTGGGCAAAATACTGAACACCAAATTGCTCCAGAAGGCTGCACCATCAGTGTGTGAATGTGAATGTAGTGTAAAAGTGCTTTGAGTGGTCGGAAGAATAGAAAATTGCTATATAAGTACAGTCCTTTTATATCATGTTATATATTATAATATATTATTATATTATAATATAATATTACCAGCTGTTTATCAACTTGTACTTCATAATGTGAAGCATACATTATGTTATTATATAACACTAATCCTCTCTTTGATTGCTCATGTCAGCTTGCATACATTCATTTTATATCTAAAAGTTGAAGACTCAGAGTGTCTGTTGGTATTGTACATTTTTGAAACATTGATTTAGTGAATTGTTTTTTTATGACGTTTGTGGAACATTGGAGAAGATATAGATTTCTTGGCAATAGGAAAAATACAAATGGTAAACGGACTGTACTTTTTAGTCCTGTACTGTAGCGCATTTTCAGTCTAATGACTACTCAGAGCTGTTTTACACTACATATCTCATTCACCCATTCACACACATTCATACACTGATGGCATTGGCTGACATACAAGGTTCTAAGGTTCATGCTCGTCAGCTTTGTGGGAGCTAACCATTCATACACATTCACACACTGATGATGCTGCCTTCAAGAACAATTTGGGGTTCATTAACTTGCTCAAGGACACTTCAACATGCAGAGAGCCAGGGATCGAACCACTGATCATCTGATTAGTGGACGACACGCCCTACCTCCTGAGCCAAGTGACCATCACTTTGATCAGTCAATTCAGAACATAGTTCATAGTACATTTTTGAGACTAGAAATGTTATAAATAAATGGACAAATCTAAAAGCTTTGTTTCTTTTCATCCGCCCTCACAGCAAAATGCCTGCAAAATGCTGAAAAGTGGTGACACAGGGCCTCACTTCATGGCCTCTCCTCAGTGTGTTGGCTACAGCCGTCAGTCAGCCTTGCCTCTCACCATGACCATGTGCCTTCCTGACCTGACAGAGATCCGCAGGGCTGTCAAGCTGTGGGTGAAGAAGACCTCTTCCCGCTCTGTCTATGTTGCCACTGACTCAGAATCCCACAGTAGGGACATTGAAAAGCTCTTCAAAGGCAAGGTGGGTTTGTAAAGCTCCTGTAATGCAAGCACAAGTATATCATTAAAACTTTAGTTTTTTTTCTTTACTTTTGTAGGATAGTTGATAATTGACTAGGTTCCCACCCCTCTTCATTCTATGCTGGAGCTAGCCTCGGTCAGAGCCTTGGTCAATTCCCTCTTTCCTCTGCTTAGATATGCTACGTACTAACTCATCCATGTTCAAAAACCATGTTGAAAATGTTCAAACCAGTTCTTCATAGACAACAGTTCGAGACAGTAATTCACGCCTTCGTGACCACACGCCTCGATTACTGCAATGCGCTTTATCTCGGGGTTAGTGGGTCCTTGATCAGTCGTCTCCAACTGGTTCAAAATGCTGCTGCACGTCTTTTAACTGGCACAAACAAATTTGAGCATATTTCGCCAATTTTAGCTTCACTACACTGGCTGCCTGTCCATTTTAGAATTAATTTTAAAATTCTTTTATTTGCTTTTAAGGCCTTGAATGGCCTCGCCCCATCTTACCTCTCTGAGCTGCTGCACCCCTACACTCCTTCCCGTTCTCTCAGGTCAGCTGACCAGCTGCTCCTGAGAGTGCCAACAGCTCAACATAAGCTCAGAGGGGATCGAGCGTTCTCTGTTGCGGCTCCTAAACTTTGGAACGAACTCCCGCTACACATTAGACAGGCTTCCTCTCTGTCTCATTTTAAAACTCTACTAAAAACCCACCTCTTCTCCTTAGCGTTTGCCACCATGTAGAGTGTTGATTTTATTTTCTTTGATTTTATTTATTTATTTATTTATTTATTTTTATTGATTTTATTTATTTATTTATCTATTTTGACTTTGTTTATTTTGATTTCTTCTATCTTGTGCAACAGTGTTATTCTTTGTTTTATTTATTTATTTATTTTATTTTTATCTTATCTATTTGACTTGCTTTTATTGTCTTTAATGTGCATTCTATTTATTATGTCTTTGTGCAGCACTTTGGAAACCCTGTGTTTATGAAAATTTGTGCTATATAAATAAAGAGGATTGGATTGGATTGGATCCATGTTCAAAATACCATGGCTAAAATCTGTAGTCACACGTTAATTTAGCATCACTGACCAATCATGTAACTAGCTAGCTAAAGCTAGCAATTTTCAATGTAGACGAGCTAGCACAAAGCATATCCGAGAACAGGAAGGGATTGGCTCGTTTAATTCTTATTAAAGCATGTAGTGAAAAGGGGGGGGGTCTGTTGGGAAATACTTCCACTTGATTACAATATTGTATTCCCCCACCTAGTTGTTTATTTGTGTGTTTTGTTCTGGCTTTGCAGGTCAAAGTAGTGACTCTTCAGCCAGACTCAGCCCAAATGGACTTGTACATATTAGGTCGAGCTGACCACTTCATCGGGAACTGCGTCTCATCCTTTTCCGCATTCGTAAAGAGAGAACGGGACATCCGTGGACTTCCATCCTCCTTTTTTGGCATGGACAAGCCTGGGAAATTAAATCACAAAGAAGAGCTCTGAGCACAGGAGGCACGTGGTCGTCCTCCGGGCGCTAATGCTGGATGACTGTCATGAGGAGGCGAGAGAGCATGTGTTAAATGTGACGTGATGGTTCATAGTGTGTGATGGCCAGTCCTGTTTTAGAATGGCTTTTAATAAGGGCTTATAAGACGGGATGTAGCAGGTCAGGAGTGTAATGTGTGAAATGTTATGACATGGACACTGCTGCTACCAAGAAACACTATTAATGTCTGTTCTCTGCTTGAAATCCAGTATATGTATGTTCCCAGCACAGTACCTAACTTTTCATTTTTATTTTCACACAGTGTCCCCAACATTACTATTAGCTGTTGCAGTATACTGTAGCTGCAGCTATGTTTAGTCATTTAGACATGTTGGAGGGACCTCTGGTGACCTCGGTGAACCCAGGAAAGACTGATTGCAGTGTCAGCGATCATGTTCTCCGTTTTGCCCTCTTCTCTTTCTCTACCTACCTTTCCATCCCTCCACATCTTTTCAGCTTGTTCTTTTCCTTTCCTCTGTGCCCTCCATTCCAATGAGAGCACAGTAACTGATCCTCCTGTACAGACTAATTATAGGGAGGAAAATGGAGACAGTCTTTCCACATCTCAATTTACCAGGACCAAAAAACTGATGAAATGTGTGGAGCCCTGTGCTCAGTGTGAGGACAGTATTTTTATTCACTGAATGTGAACTAATGTTTCAGGGATATTTGGGGGAAACAAAATAGTTGATTTGCACTGGTTTAATTGATGAAATGAAAGTGGGCATGTATGGAAATGTGTGCTAGCAGTAAATGCAGTGAAGTCACGTGTTTTCTACGAGTCTCGTCAATAAAATGATGCACACTCATTTTTAAAGAACCAACTGCCTCCGTGTGTTTACCTCCCTCACTGGAAGCTAATCTGTGTCCGGTGTAATCAGCTGATACACTAAACTGCATTAGACAAGCTGGTTGAGATTTGGTTGCCAGATATGTCAGAATTTGAATTTGCAAGTAATCAGCGTGAACCTTAAAAACTCGTTATTTACAGTTAAATAAACATATTTGTAAGTTTTTTTGTTAGATTGTATGATTAACTGCAATACGTATGCGTAGCCAGAATGCCCATATTTGTATGGGTAGTAGTATTATTTCACACGCCCTCTTTCGGGGGATGTAGTGCTCGAATCTGGCAACTTGATTCGGACCGTTACCGTTTTACACTAGCTAACGTCCGCCGCTGGTGAGTCTTTATCGACGTTTCGGTGTGTGTCTGTGGGAAAGCTGTGTTTGGACTGCGTGTGTCTGAGGACATTTTGACTGAAGTATGGATATGTTGTAATAATTTACGCCCTCGCTACTAGCGTTAGCCAGGTAATGCTAGCAGACTTGTAGCTTAGGCTACAGTGTGTTTGTGGTTGCTAGGCCGGTGTTGTGCTCTCATCTTGTGCTGCATTCTCACTGGAGCTACCGTGGATTAGCCGAGCCGTTATTTCAATGAGTAGTTGTAAGGGGCTTTCGTTAAATAGGCCGTTTATCGGCGTGCTACGGCTGGCAGGCGTCTGTCACTTCATAACCTGGAATTCCAACATTCAACAACTCCAGGTTACTCAACGTTTACCAGGAAGTTTCTATTACAAGGGATACAGGCTAGAGTGTTAGAGAAACTGGGTTACCGTCAGAGGTGTTTATTCTGACGTAACGTCATCAGTGCTCAGGTGTTCAGTCACTGTCTCACCACGTACAAAGAGATGAACGTTTACCTGCAGCATCAGTGTCAGGACAGCTAACAGCTAATATGATGATAGGCGTGTGTTAGTGAGCTTAACTGAGTCTGCCATGACGTTCACCCCTGCATGTTGCCAGATATGTCAGTAGAATTTGAATTTGCAAGTAATCAGCGTGAACCTTAAAAAGTCGTTATTCACAGTTAAATAAACATCTTTCTAAGTTTTTTGTTAGATTGTATGATTACCTGCAATACATATGCGCACCCAGAATGTCCATATTTGTATGGGTTAGTATTATTTCACACACCCTCTTTCGGGGGATGTAGTGCTTGAATCTAGCAACTTCATTCGGTCCGTTACTGTTTTACATTACCTAACGCCCGCCGCTGGTGAGTCTTTATCGACGTTTCGGTGTGGGTCTGTGGGAAAGCTGTGTTTGGACTGCGTGGGCTGCGTGTGTCTGAGGACATTTTGACTGAAGTATGAATATGTTGTAATAATTTACGCCCTCGCTACTAGCGTTAGCCAGGTAATGCTAGCAGACTTGTAGCTTAGGTTACAGTGTGTTTGTGGTTGCTAGGCCGGTGTTGTGCTCTCATCTTGTGCTGCACTCTCACTGGAGCTACCGTGGATTCGCCGAGCCGTTATTTCAATGAGTAGTTGTAAGGGGCTTTCGTTAAATAGGCCGTTTATCGGCGTGCTACGGCTGGCAGGCGTCTGTCACTTCATAACCTGGAATTCCAACATTCAACAACTCCAGGTTACTCAACGTTTACCAAGAAGTTTCTGTTACAAGGGATACAGGCTAAAGAAGGTTAGAGAAACTGGGTTACCGTCAGAGGGTGTTATTCTGACGTAACTTCATCAATGCTCAGGTGTTCAGTCACTGTATCACCACGTACAAAGAGATGAACGTTTACCTGCAGCATCAGTGTCAGGACAGCTAACAGCTAATATGTTGATAGGCGTGTGTTAGTGAGCTTAACTGAGTCTGCCATCAGTTCTGTGAGTCACCATGACGTTCGCCCCTGCATGTTGCTACTAATCACTGACTGTGTCCTCTCCAGCAGCTTCTGATGTGGACTTCTGCACCGGTGCACTGTTCCTGAAGACAGAGAGCGTACAAAGTGCGGGTTGACAGCCACTCTGCAGCATGTCCAAGAGCAAGAGCTCCGAATCGGTCAAGGTGGTGGTCCGTTGTCGCCCCATGAATGAGAAAGAGCGGGCAGCCAAGTTTGAAAGGGTGGTCTCTGTCGATGTCAAATTGGGCCAAATTATTGTCAGGAACCCCAGGGAGGCTTCAGCCAGTGAACTCCGCAAAGTCTTCACTTTTGACTCAGTCTATGACTGGAACTCCAAACAAATAGATCTGTATGATGAAACCTTCAGGCCCCTGGTGGATTCAGTTCTTTCTGGGTTCAATGGGACCATTTTTGCCTATGGGCAAACGGGTACAGGTAAAACATACACTATGGAGGGGGTTAGGAATGATCCAGAGAGGAGAGGGGTGATCCCTAACTCCTTTGAGCATATCTTCACTCACATATCACGATCCCAGAATCAGCAGTACCTGGTGAGAGCAGCATATCTAGAAATTTACCAGGAGGAGATCAGGGATTTGCTCTCTAAGGACCAGGTGCATCGTCTCGAGCTCAGGGAAAAGCCTGACACAGGTGTGTATGTGAAAGACCTTTTATCGTTTGTCACCAAGAGTGTGCAGGAGATTGAGCATGTCATGAATGTGGGCAACCAGAATCGTTCAGTGGGTTCCACTAACATGAATGAACACAGCTCTCGTTCCCATGCTATCTTTGTCATCACCGTGGAGTGTAGTGAGTTGGGCGTGGACGGGGAGAACCACATCAGAGTTGGCAAACTGAACCTGGTAGACTTAGCCGGCAGTGAAAGACAGACCAAGACTGGTGCTAAGGGGGAGAGGCTGAAAGAAGCCACGAAGATCAATCTGTCGCTCTCTGCTCTGGGAAATGTCATATCAGCCCTGGTGGACGGCAGGAGCAGCCACATTCCCTACCGAGATTCAAAACTCACTCGTCTGCTGCAGGACTCTCTGGGCGGCAATGCCCGCACTGTCATGGTTGCAAACATTGGCCCAGCATCCTACAATGTTGAGGAGACCTTGACAACGCTGCGCTATTCCAACAGGGCTAAGAACATCAAGAATAAACCACGTATCAATGAGGATCCCAAGGATGCCCTTCTCAGGGGGTTTCAGGAGGAGATAGCGAGGCTGAAGGAACAGCTGCAAAAACGCTCAGGAAAGAAGAAACGGAGGGGACAGAGGAGGAGGGCTGGGGAAGGAAGTGATAGTGAGGATCTGGAAGAAGGAGAAACAGAGGACGATGCTGAAGATGGGGATTACTGGCGGGAGCAGCAGGAGAAGTTGGAACGGGAGAGAAAGGCTATCATGGACGATCACAGTCTGGTGGCTGAGGAGAGAGTTCGGCTGTTGAGAGAGAAAGAGAAGAAAATGGAAGATCTGAAGAGGGAGAGGGAGGCTGGAGAGATGCTGGCAGCCAAAGTGAAGGTGAGCAGATTTTTTTTTTTTTGCCAGGCTGGTAGCATTTCTGTACAGTGGATCTTCTCACAAGTCAACATTCTTTTAAATGTTCATGCAACTTGTTCATGGTTTGATCTTTTTTCTCCCATGCAGGCCATGGAGAGTAAGCTCCTCGTAGGAGGGAAGAACATTGTGGATCACACAAACGAGCAACAGAGAATGCTGGAGCTGAAGAGGCAGGAAATTGCTGAACAGGTACACCCAACATCTACTGTCAGTTACAATAACTGGACCACAGGTTCTAGTATAGTTGTTCTGAAGGTAACAGATACTAGTGAGAAGACTAAATTCTTTCTCTGTCGACATTTTGCCAGTCCTAGACACATTTCTTAGACTCTGTATGAAATCCATGCTCCTCCCACACCTTTGCTGACAGAAGTGACATAACTCTAATTTCTCTTTAATAATTGAATCGTGTTTGAAATTATACAGCTAATTAAATTTGTATTTAAGACAACAAAAATCATGAAACATTTTCTTCATGTTTTATAAGATAATACTGTGTATGACAGAGTCAACAAACTTCAAGTCCTCAGCTGCAAAAAGAAATGTATTTAAGACCAACTGTAATTAGTGAGAGGTTGGCTCATCACATGGTTTAAGAGCACAGAATTTCATCTTTTAAAATATGTTTCCCAGCAAAATTGAAGAATAAAAATCAAAAAAAAAAAAAAAGCTTTGTCCCAATTCTCAAGAATGGACAATAGATATTTTACAACCTCCATTCACACACTGATGAATGGCTGCCATGCAGGTTGAACTGCTCCTCAGGAGTGTTATAGCACTTCCTATCCAAAGCTCTCCTGATGATACGAAGCTCACTCATCACACCCTGATGGGGTGGGGTTAGTATCTTTGCCAAGAATGCTTCAACTCTGGGAGCCAGATATTGAACCAGGCACCTTTTTGGTCCTTGACAGTCTGATAAAGCTTCATCCAGTGTCCATTATGATAACTGTTTTGCTGTACACCGTCCCTTGCTGCACTGACCGATTACATTACACACACTGTGTTTTCTGAATGTGCATGTTTGTGTGTGTGTTTCCAGAAACGGCGAGAGAGGGAAATGCAGCAGCAGGTGGAGAATCGAGATGAGGAGACTCTGGAGCTGAAGGAGACTTACAGCTCTTTGCAGCAGGAGGTCGACATCAAAACCAAGAAGCTGAAAAAGGTAGCAGCTGCAGTGTCAGGTGGTGTATGTGATGGTTGAGTCTGCCATGTGCACTAAATGGAGGATCTGGAAAAGACCTACACTACACTGCTTCTGCATGAGTGTTTCTGCTGCACATACAGTGCTGTTAAAAAGTATTTGCCCCCTTCCTGGTTTCTTAGTTTTTTGCATATTTGTTGCATATTTGTTAAATGTATTTATTTAGTCATTCAGAGGTGGACCTGCTGGTGTGTTTCAGGTTATTGTCCTGCTGCATAATCCAATTCCACTTGAGCTTGAGGTCACAAACTGATGGTCGGACACTCTCCTTCAGGATTTTCTGGTAGAGAGCAGAATTTATGGTTCTGCCAGTTAAGTCATCCAGGTCCTGAAGCAGCAAAGCAGCCTTAGACCATCAAACTAAAACATTGTGTGTTGCTGTTGGTATGATGTTCTATTTATGAAATGCTGCATTCATTTTATATCACATGTAACGGGATACACACCTTCCAAAAGCTTTGTCTCATCAGTCTACAGAATATTTTCCCAAAGGTTTTGGAGATCATTGAGATGTTTTTTGGCAAATGTGAGGCGAGTCTTTGTGTTCTTTTTGGTCAGCAGTGGTTTTCGCCTTGGAACTCTCCCATGGATGCCTTTTGTCTAGTCCTCAGGAGGTTTGGAGCTTTATCCCCTTAATTAATGAAGTAAACATTTAAAAACTGCATTTTGTATTTACTCTGGTTAATATAAATATAAAATAAATAAATAAAATAAGAAATCAGGAAGGGGGCAAATGCTTTCAAGGCACTGTATTGCTGTATATATTTGATCATGAGGTACAACATGACTAACATGACTTTTGACAATCTGATGTTTAGTACTTGTGAGGCCTCTGTATCTGGTAATATGATGCCTTGCATGTAAGTAGGTCAGGTACTATTTTTTAAATCAGGTAAGAGTTCGGTGTGCTTCGAGAGTCCATTATCCCTCATGACAGTCAGCTATCTAAGCCAGATTCAAGGCTGAATATTGTAAAAGTCCTTCATCATGGTCACCCTGCTTTCCTCTCTCCTTCTCCTCTAGCTGTTTGCCAAGCTGCAGGCAGTGAAGGCAGAAATCCATGACATCCAGGAGGCACACATCAATGACCGCCAGGACCTGGAACAGATCCAGAATGAGCTCACCAGGGACCTCAAACTAAAGTATGGAGCCTACATATGATACTGTTGGCCTGGCAGGAAGGCATTGATCAATATTATATGTCTTTTCACCACCATCTGTCCTGACAGAGGAGGGAACTACTGTACTGTAACCTGCATCTGATTTCAGACACAAACCCTGACTCCATCAAATAATTTGCAAAGTGACTGGCTGTGAAAAGTCTGTGTGTATTAAATGCACACACTGTACATGCTAACGAAACGCCCAAGTAACTGAAGCAGGAAATGGTATTCAGGTTGTTCTGCCTCATTCTTAGGAAAGTTAATTCTGTTTCCATGAATACTCACAAAAAGAGATATCCAGCTTTTGGATGAGATTTCAGAGTGCACCTAAAATGCAGTCCATACAGTCCATCAACAGTACCTGGTCAGTGTGAGGCTTCAAACAGGAAGTACTGAGAGGGAAGTTAGCCCTGAGAGCTGAGTGTCACAGAGTGTCATCAGCAGGTTGGAATAAGTCCACTTGTGAACAGCATGAGACGTCTAGTCGAGCTGTAATCGATGGTCAAGGTCACATGACAAGTTACTGAGACACTGACATGTTTTGCTGTGGTACACTCACCACTGTTGTTAGTGTTTGTTTCAGATGAAGAAATGACCATTTCATGCTTCCTCTTAAATGCCTTACTTTCATGATATAATATCGCCTTAGAATCAACTTTTTACATTTTCCATCAATTTTACCTGAAAGTCAAATATCTTATAACTTTTTGAGAGTAGTGTATATTAATGTGTCATTAACATGGAAATAGATGACTTTATTGCTTTAAAAATGTTGCTTGTGCAGCGTACTGGCTGTAGAACAGGGACACCATCCGTATTTAGATTCAATCTGCCACCAGGCACAGGCAAATAAATCAGGTCTATCATTACTAAAGCACAGCCTTGATACCAGTCCACTTCCTGTACAATAACGCACCGCATGTTCATCTATGGGATCATCTCTGTGTTGACTCTCTGTCTGTTACTGCTTCTGTCTGATTGTTTGTCTGTTTGTCCTTCAGGCATCTGATCATTGAGAACTTCATTCCCTTAGAGGAGAAGAACAAAGTAGTCAACAGAGCCTACTTTGATGACGAGGATGAATGCTGGAAGATGAAGCCCATCACACGTATAGAGGAGTAAGTGACAATGTTACACATTTCTTTGCACATTCTCATCAACTTTGACTGCTTTAACTACAAGTGTTTAAATGAAGATGATAAGCTTGTATGATCAGGTGAATGGCTCTCAGTCACACAGTTGTGTGTAGAGTTGGGGTGATGACACAGATGCTCAACTGTCTGCACAGAGGGAGTCATTGACCTCTTGTAGTGGTCTTTTTTACAGTGGAGCTGCAGGAGTCTCTGACTGAAACTGCTCTGTTGTTTGAGCAGGAGGTCATGATGGGAGTTGTTGTCCATAATACTGAGCAGTTTGCGGAGCATCCTTTTTTCCACAACCAGCTGCAGGGGCTCCAGAGCAGTCCCCAGCACAGAGCCAGCCTTCTTGACCAGACTGTTCTGTTTTTTTTGTGTCGCTGGCTCTCACGCTGCTGCCCCACCAGATGGCTGCAAAGAAGACTGCACTCGCAACAGCAGATTGGTAAAAGATCTGCAACATCTTACTGCACACATTAAAGGACCTGAGCTTCCTCAGGAAGTACAGTCTGCTCTGTCCTTCCTGTAGACAGCCTCAGTGTTGCATCTCCAGTCCAGTCTGTTATCCAGGTGCACGCCCAAGTACTTGTAGTCCTGCACCAGTTCCACCTCTTCACCCATGATGGAAACTATGTTCAGGTCAGAACTAGTCCTCCTGAAGTCCAAAATCATCTCCCTTGTTTTGGCAACATTCAAGACGAGGTGGTTGCTCCTACTCCATTGGTGGTATTGGGGGTATTGGTAAACATAATGACCACTGATGGCAGAATGTGAACAGCGATGATGATGTAAGGTCCCTTGGCATGCTCATGGCTAACAGTTCAATGTCCGGGCTACAGAAACGTTCTTCATGTCTGGGATTACGCCACCTGTTGTTCACAAGCACTCCCTTCTTCTCACCACTCAGTCCACGGTCTCTGTCAGCCTGTACCGTCTGAAAGCTGGGTACGGTGGCGTTGGAGTCAGGAATACGTTTCATGCAGCCATGTCTCAGTGAAACACAGCATTTCTCAGTACAGTGTGAAGTGTGCTGACAGAACAGTCCACTGCTGTATTGTATAATACATTAAGACAGGTGTGAATCTTTTCCCATGATGCAGTATACACTCTTTGACTCTGTCTGTTTCAGTGACCATCAGATGATGACCAGGCCTTTGTCTGCAGTGGGCTACAGGAGGCCTCTCAGTCACCATGCTCGCATGGCCATGATGATGAGGCCTGAGATGAGATACAAAGTAAGCTGCACACCACAGACACACTTCATCGTTCAAAACCCTTCACTGGGGATGCTATGCATGCAGTAAATGGTCATGGGTCAATATGGATTAACCTGAATTCTCAACATGCCACATTCTTAAATGCTCTTGTACCTGGGTTGACTTGTTTGTCTCAGCTTAGTGAGTTTCTGTGCTGCGCCCCCTCTCCAGGCTGAAAACATCATAATGCTGGACATGGACCTGCCAGCTCGGACCACTAAAGAGTACCAGGAGCCAGTTATCGCCCCAAAGGTGGCGGCAGCTCTAGAGGACGCTCTGAGGGATGAGGATGAGATCGAGGTTGATGCCTCAGGCTTTCGCAGCAGTTTGGGACCATCCCCGTCCACCAGCGCCAGCGGCAGCCTCAAGAAACCAAAGTCTGGGTAAGACAAACACAGCTCTCACCTGCAGCTCTCCTCCAGCTGTGAAGTGTGTATATGTGTAGCCTCATTACCTTCTGCTGCCATTCTCACAATGTGTTTGCTGCCATTGCTTTTTCAGTCGACCAAGGACAGGTAAGAAGTCGAGCACTCCGACCTCTCCGTTCAGCCCCTCCAGTCCAGGATCACCACTTTACCCTAAATGCCGCGGCCTGGTGCCCAAGTGACAGTTTCTATCACTAATCTCACCACCAACCTCTCGTGCACCTTGCCACTTTTGGGACTCAACTTTGAGAGAATGGGTTTTTGTCGTTTTTGTTTTTTTGTCATGATCTTGGATAAAGAAAACTCTAAGATTAGAGCTGCTTTGTAGGTTTTAACTGTAACACACCACTATTCACTGTCATCCTGAGCTTTTCTTGTCAGATTTGAAACCCCTCCTCCCGAGGACCAAGTCAGTACAGCACTAAGACAGCAGGCCATGCATGAAGCCTCACATTACTCCACACTGCTGGTATCTTACATTTGGCGAAATGCCTCTGATGTCTTATATTTATGTCACAATGTGTGTAAACGTTTGTCACTGTGTTGTCATGTGTATCTTTATGCCGCTGTCAGAATATTGAACGTTTCAGTTTGTCACTGCGCTGTTTTCTTCCATCGGAACTGATGGACTGATGTTAGAATGGAGCTTTAAATCTTTTGTGTGTGTTCTGTCTCAAAGGAATCTTCATCATTTTGGGAAATAAACTTTGAGAGTTAGAAGAAGACAAACCCACTCTCATGTGGTGAAAAAACTACAAGAAGATGTGATGTCTCAATAGTTTATTGGTGGTCAGATGATTGGTGTCAGCCCATCTTTGCACTAAACTACACTAATCACCTGCTGGCTCTGGCTTCATATTTAATGCACAGACTAAAGATAAGTTTATTGCCTAAAATGTTGAACTCTTCCTTTAACTCTGTATGATTGTAAATGGCACACTACAGACGTGCCCTCTGTCAATTGCTGTAATTGTAAAAAGTAGATGCTGTTCTTCCTGGAGCATACGAGATGGAGGTGGGGAATGATGGGGGAGAGCTCAACACATTTACACAAACACTCACTGTCACCCATTGTAGGCTGCATGATACTGCAGTTGCAGACATCTGAGCAGGAGATCAGTGCAAAACACACGCTGGGTCACTTCCTGGAGTGTGCCTCAGATTCATCAGGGTTCCAAGGTGCCTTAACCTGTGTCCTTAATCTCTGCTCCTTTATCTGAAGTGTGCATGCTGTGTCAGTGTGATCATTCGTTCTAGCATCAGGGGACTGTTATTGGCCTGTTCTGTCAGAATGGGGTGCACTCATATGGAGAGGCAGAGCATTTGGACACGGCATTCAACCACCCCACAGGAAGGCCAGGCAAGCAGAGGGCGATGTATCCTCCTGCCTTTTTTGTTTGTTTACTTCATCTGCTCTGTACTGGTCTGAACGGTCCTTGGATAGAACAAATTGTTCTAACAGACTGAGCTCCTCACCACAGTGAGTGCTGTGCACTGTGGTGGTGCCTCAGTCCAAGCACTCTACAGACTTGAATAGCTCAAACCATTCCATTAGTATGCATCCAGGTGAATAATATGCAGCCAGTCTCTCTGCTGCTCTCTGTTCCCCATACTCTTCACTGTGAGGGGTGTGCTGTCCGCTCGCTCGCTGCTGCTGTGGAGGGTTTTACAACCCACTGTGACATTTCAAAAGGCCTGGGTCAAATGGCAAATAAATCCTTTAAAGAGTTAACGTGAGGTGTGCAGTTGATTGTCTGTTGAGCCCACCTCAGTTGAAAGTTGCTGTTTGATCTGTGCCTGCATGCCTTTATGTATTTGGATATGTAACAATGATTATAGACTTGATAGGCAATCCTCAGTCACTTTTGCAGATATATTAAAAAAAATAATACAAAAATGGGTTTCCATATTGAAAAAATCTAACTTATTGTAATCTTTCATTTTTATATACAGATGTAGATATACATTTTTATTCATTTTTCTTGCAAATAGATTATTGTTTTATTTTTTGAGCTTTGTAATTTAATGTTGAAATGTTATTTTTTGCGCCATGTGTCTTCTTTCTTATTCAGCAAGGTACAGGCTTCTTGTTGCGTGTGTCCTCCACATGGATAGTGAGTGCATGAATCAACTGTTGCACATTGAAATGTGGAGTCTGCACAGCTTTACATGTTCACTGTACATTTAACGTCATAAACATAATCATTAGAATAAGGCCTAAATGTTGTAACTAACATTGCGATGCTGTGTAGCTGCTGCATGATTTTAGCAAGCTTGCAACGTTCATTTGGTTGTGTGAGTGTTCATCATTCATAGGAATTTGGTAAACAAAATGTGAACGTCTTAATTTAATTGGTTATCTTTGCATCTGTATCCCATAACTGCATCACTGGATCCAAACTTGTGACCAACTTTAATGTGTTGGCTTTGTTTTTATAGCCAAACAGCGCTCATGCCGGTGTCATGACGTCTGTCTGTGGCCAGCTGTGTCTTTATGTGTTTAGTTTCTTTTGATTATTAAAGACAATTCAATGATATTTATTTTGAGTTGTGCTATTTTTGTTCATACATGAGTTATGAGTTGTATTTAGCTCAAACTGAGGAGAGACCTTTTCTGAGAAGCCTTTTTCAGGAGGTCAGTAGTGGAAAACACCCATTATATGGCCTGTCTCATAGGAGATCATGTTTTATTGATGTAGATGTAAGGATGTAAATCATCCGAGGCCTTGTTGATGTCTTGGAGCCCAGGTGACAGTCCTGACCCATGACATGAGTGAGCTTCAACCTGCTAGGCCTGTTTTTTAACCCCTAGAAAGAGGACTAGTTTTGCTTCCAATGTTTAACCTCCAGAGAAAAAACCCTGCCTGTGTTCTAATCTAACATACTTATAGATATCACACAGGACAAGTGGATTGGGCTGTGGTCAAGAGGACGCCCTCCTCACAGTTTGCTTTTACATCAAAAAGGAGAAGTCACTACAAAGAGTCAGACATTCTGTTTTCTTATCTGCTGTGTATATGGCTGTCACCTGACAATGAAGGGGAAAGGCAGTTAAACAGCCGCTGCTTTTTGCTCCTCTCTGTGTAGGGGAACATCACTTGCAGTTGTTCATTCAGTTCAGTGCAGGAAACACTATGGTTCCTGTAGGCTAAGCGAATGTATACATACTCTTATATCTCAGTGTGTTTGTGTTAAAGCTAAACAAGTGCCTAAGTGGTCACATGACTGACTGCAGTGTACTATGGAGCCTGAGCACAGTCTCAGATCTTCAGCGCTGTAATATTCTTCAACATTGAAAGGTGCTTAAAAAATAACACTTATTATTACATCTCAGTGTGTTTGTGTTTGGGTCTTTTTTTGAAAATCTTGTTGACTATAGTCAGACTCTGGTTTGTTTCCCATGCTGCGTACAATTCTTCTGACCACAGCAATTATACTGGTGTGGACCAGCCACCCGACAGGGTTTATGTTTATAAATAGAAAAGCAACATATTACTTATAAGGCACTAACAATGGTGGAATGTAACACATGTTATATATACACACACACACCTTAAAGGTAAATGCTGCTTTAATCTTCATCTTTTAAAATCACGATTGAAACCGCATGAATCAAATTTCAAGGACTGCCTTTGTCACCTACATAACATCACAATAATCACAACTTTGCAGGTAATCCAGTATGCTGCAGCATGTGTACTGGCTTCTTTGCATTAGCTTGGATAAAATTCCTTCGTTACAAAGCTCTTCATGGTCAGGCACCATCCTATCTTAAAGAGCTCATATTACCTTACTACCCCTCTAGAACACTGCACTCCCAACATGCAGGGTTCCTTGGGGTTCCTAAAAACTCCAAAAGTAGACTGGTTAAACTTTGAGCTATCAAGCTCCTCTTCTGGTTTTGGAGGCTTAAGATGTTCCTTTTTAATAGAGCTCCTAGAGCTGCCTCAGATCCTGAACCATCTTTTAGTTATGCTGTATAGCCCTGAACTGCCTGTTTATCTGAGCTTATGAAAAATACAAACATATGATGATCTCAGAGACCATAATGCATCGCTGCAGATAAAACTAGTTAAAATGAGCTCAACCATCTCCAGGAGTGAAAACAACAAACGCTGACAGAACAGTTTGTCTACTGATTAGCCACACATTAGCTTTTTTCTACCTCACATTCTGCTGCTGATCATTCTTACATTACTTTAGTAAGATTTTGAATGCAGGACTTCGAGTATTTTCACAGTAAGTATTTGTACTTTTCCTTATAAATCTGAGTACTTCGTCCAGCACTCTGCCCCAATACTAAACCAATCAAATGATTGAATCTGTGACTGGACTTTCTTTTGTATACTGGACTTTATTAACAGCAGTCAATAATACATCTCCATCTTAAAAAACAACAAGCAAGTCAATTCCACCAAATCGTGTCAAAAACCCCATCATTATCATATACATTCAGCACATTCAGCATCACAACTGCACAACTCAATTCATGTAGAATGGTGGTCACAGAACTCAGAGGCAGATCCAGCAGCAGCAAAGACTGCCAAACAGTGAAGCACATAACACTCAGCTGAAATCAGCGTCTTCTGGTCTGATGAAGACCTGCTCTTTGGACACCTTCCTCCCGTTCAGTGTCGGAGAGATTACCAATATAAGATGCACATATTCAGATTCCTCCTGTTACTCTGATAACAACCATGATTTCTCAGATGAACTGATGAAGGTGCTGCTGCAGCAGCTTGTGCAAATATCACTTTGCTGTTCATCATACATTCTTCGGATACATTTCAAATGGGAGAAATGGAAACATGATTAAAAACTGATAAACAACCGCGTGTCAGAGCAATTCTGGAAATAAAAAAAGAATCAACAAGTTGTCCGATTTTTTTTCTTCAGATGAGTGCTGCTGATCTACTGTTTCCTCTCAAGAATTAGTCCATGCAACTGAAGTTTGGCACAGCAAGGAGCAGAAAGTTTGGTACAAAAGCAAAAGGTACAAAGGAATAATGCCCCATCTAACTAGAAACTACAACAGAAAATGTGATAACAGATACTTGCTCTACTCATCAAAGTATCCTGTTTGTTTTTTTATGAGCCATAAAACAAAACACAACAATTTCATATGTACACGCCACTTCAAGTCTCATGAAATTCAAAAATCATAATATTACAAGAAGGCAAAAACAATGAGAGAAAGCCGGCACACTGTCAATCATCAGAAACATTAGTATGTGTTTTTAATCATGCTGGTTTATTCATGTTGGAATATTAGTAAGTTATGTGAACTTCTCTGGTCATTCTCTTTGAGTTAAGAGAACAAAATGGGATGTAGAGGAAAAACAGTGAGACTGCCCTTTGGATACATGTGAGGATTTAGGTCTGTTTCATCTCCATGTGACTGAGTCAGGAGACAAACACAGGCTTAAACTCAAACAATGAAACATATGCATAGAAAAAGGGGAAAACCTATGAAATCAACTAGTCTCCTAAAATGCTTGAAATGATGATCAACCCTTGGCCTTGGAAAGGCAGATAATTGTCTAATGCTGCCCTTTTATTTGAAAAAATCTGGATATAATCACAACCTGCCACAGCATCTTGGTCCTAAAATATCATTAAATATGATAAGTTAAAGAGAAAATGTATATTTTCTTCAGTCACTCACAAAGTTGAGCTTTGGGGCCGACTCTGTCTTCCTTTGTAAAACTAACCCATCCCTATTAGATGATGATACAAACCACCTCTGGGAAAAAGCAGCTTTAAAAAGGACGTATACAATCAATGTATAATCTCTAACTCTGGGCACAAATGTAATTAGTGGACAGAAAAGCGTCCTCAGCTTTCTCTCCCTCTCTGCTTGCTGCTACAGTGTCTGTTTCATGTCTAGTCTGCAGCTGCAGACTAAACAATGATGCTTCTTTCTGAGCACCACTAAAAGTTGCCTTTTACAAACTGTGGATACTCAGGCACCTGTTATACAGAGCTGCTGATAAACTGTAGGTGTATTATGTACCAATATCTAGTTCTCTGCACCTCAAAGGAGACACAAAGTTTACGTCAGTGACTGGTTGGTTGTCTGAAACATTAGTGTAAATTGTCTGTTTTTCCAGAGTAGCTTAAACCTCCTCCTCCCCCTCCTCCTCCTCCTCCTCTTCCTCTGGAGAAATTTAACTGACTCTGTGTCAGGAAATGGATCAAGTACAGAACAGAGGGAGGCAGGGCAAAAAGAGGGAGTAGGAAAGATGATGGATGATGGATAGGATGAGGACAGGTGTGTGTAAGAGAGAGAAAGAGACCCATGGTGGAGCTTTGGGTCGGTAAAGTGTGTTGTCCTGCCTTGTATAGGACAGGTGGTGGTTGTACAGGTGGGGTTGGGTTGATGTTTTCAGCTCTGGGCTCTGGACTGAGGACCTGGCTGTGGTCTCAGCTGCCTCACTTCTCTCTGTAGTACAGCAGGTACATCTTGAGGGGCTCGGGCAGTGGCAGGCCCAGTATCCTCTCTCTCAGGATGTTCACGGCTGGCTGTGGTCGCAGTAACTCTCCGGTCTCTTTCTCCTCTTCCCCCTCCTCCTGCTCCTCCTCTTCGTCCTCTTCCTCCACCGTCTCTTCCTCCTCCACCACTCCTCTCCCCGCCCTCCTGCTCCCTCTCATTTGCCGCCTCACTTCGCGCTCCCCTGCCTCTTCCTCGTCCTCCGCTCTTCCTCCCTGGTTGTTGTTGCTGTCCAGAGGAGCGGAGCCAATGCCACTGCTGGCCACCACCTGACGGGTGGCCAGGACAAGGGCGTTGCAATGGCGCCGGTGGACACGACGGCGTTTGAAGCGAGGGCCGTACTTGTGGAGCCCGGCCACTGCCAGACCCCTGCCCACGCTGAACGAGGAGCCTCTGCCACGTGATTGGCTGTCTCCTCCGTCTGTGGTCACTCTGAGGGTGTGGCGGATGCAGATACGAGCCAGCTCCTGTAACGTCCGTACCTCATACCTGGCTGCAATATTAACCACGAGAAAACAGGATGAAATGAGAAAAAGGAAGATTAGGGGAGAATGACAACAAAACTGATCAGCATTCATGTTTTGAATTGAAACAAAATGAGACTCACGCAGTGGGACAGACTTGGGTTTGCCATTTGTGCTGTGTTTAGGCAGCACCAGAGGAGCAAAGGACACAGAGATGATTTTTTTGGTCTCCCAGCTGTTTGGTCCTGTTCGGGTGATCTTGGTTAACTGCAGAAAATACAGCAGATTTTTTATTTTTATTTTGATTCATTGGATTAATTTCTTTAATACATTTTACTCTTATATAACTTAAGCATAAATACATGTAGGACTGTGTAAGGACTGAGCTATATAAGGCAATGACAATGTTTATACGTGTAATATTTATGTAGTTTAGTGTTTATACGTGTAATATTTATGTAGTTTAGTGTTTATATATGTGTGGTATTTATGTAGTTTAGTGTTTATACGTGTAATATGTGTGTAGTATAGTGTTTATACGTGTAATATTTGTGTAGTTTAGTGTTTATATGTGTGGTATTTATGAAGTTTAGTGTTTATATGTGTGGTATTTGTGTAATTTAGTGTTTATATGTGTAATATTTATGTAGTTTAGTGTTTATATGTGTAATATTTATGTAATTTAGTGTTTATATATGTGTGGTATTTATGTAGTTTAGTGTTTATACATGTAATATTTGTGTAGTTTAGTGTTTATACGTGTAATATTTGTGTAGTTTAGTGTTTATATATGTGTGGTATTTATGTAGCTTAGTGTTTATACGTGTAATATTTGTGTAGTTTAGTGTTTATATGTGTAATATTTATGTAGTTTAGTGTTTATACGTGTGGTATTTATGAAGTTTAGTGTTTATATGTGTAATATTTATGTAGTTTAGTGTTTATATGTGTGGTATTTATGTAGTTTAGTGTTTATATGTGTGGTATTTGTAGTTTAGGAAACTAAGGGTCACACTACTTGCTAGAGGAATAAACTGGGTTTCATCTGCAGAGGTGACTGATTGTTTTTCAGTTATTAGTCATACATGGGTATCTCCATGGAAACAGATAACATGAGCAAAAAATGTTTATTTTAAGAGCAAATTGCCTAACAATGTGAATACACTTTGATAATATGCTGCATTTAGTCTGTAACTGTTATCATTGTAATCTAAGACTCAAGGCTCAGCGATATTATCCACATCCATCCATATCCATATATATTACAATGGTGGCAAAATTATTAGAATTATTAGAACACCTGGCAGATCTGTAAATATTGAGCTTTTTCGCCTCCAAAGTATGATTTCATTTCATGTTCATGAAACATGCAGAGCACAACAAATATCGGATGAAGCCAGTCCTACTCATTTGACTTTGACCTTGAATATTTAGTATGTCCACCTTTTGCAGCAGTTAAAGCAGCACATCTCTCTGGCATTGTGTCAATACATTTCCTGAGAACTTTAACACTAATGTTAACCCATGTCTTCTGCAACTCAAGCCAAAGGCTTTCCTTTGAATGTACAGTAGATATTTCCAGTTTAATCTGCTCTATGGGGTTGAGGTCTGGACTCTGAGGGGGCCAGTCCATCACTTTCAGTGTTTCAGCAGATTCTTCTGTCACAGGCAGTTCAGACAGTAGTTAGAAGAATGTTTCTGCTCATTGTCCTCTTGGAAAATGAATCCAGGCCTAATATGATAACTCCCGGATGCTATTCTGTGTCTCACCAGAATGTTGTGGTATACTTATCCATGATGCATCAATTTCCACTAAGTCACCTGTTCCTGAGGCTGAAATGGCCCCACACCATAATACTACCCCCTCTGTGTTTAACTGTTGGCAAGAGACACTCATGTTTATCTCTCTCCCCCTCCCTCCATCCAACATAACTCTTCACTTGTTGCCAAACATCAAACAACACTTTATGGCAGTCTTCCTTTGTCCATTTCTTGTGCTCTTTTGCTAATGTCAGGTGTTTCACTCTGTTTCTCTTTCAGTAACACTTTCTTTGCTTCTATTCTGCCAACAAGTCCTTCTTCACCCAGTTTCTGACACACACTTCTTGAAGACACTGTTGCACCTTTAGTCACTGTGGCACTGATCTTGTCACACAGTTCCATGAGGTCTTTCTTCAGTCCCTAAGACTGAGAATTTTGAGATGCTTCACTTGTCTGTCTGAAAGTTTCTTTTTTCTACCTCTCCCCTTTTGGTTCTGGTGTGAATTAGTTGCATCATGGCAGTCTAAAGTGTACTCGTGGTGCCTCTTAAATATGCCAAGTGTTCTAATAATTTTGACCACCACTGTATTTGTTTCTCTTTTTAAAATATAGAGAAAAGAAACAGGCTGTGTGTTTGTGTTCATGCTCAGCATTAGACACCAACCTTTTCCTCGAGAGGCATCACAAGGATGCCCCCCACCTTCAGCAGGTTCTTCATGTAGTCCTCATGCTCCTTCTGCACCCCGGCCCCACAGTACACCCTGTCATACTGACGGCTCTCTGGAGGGATCTCCAGGCAGTTACCCACAACGAAGGACGGCTCACAGAACTCAAATCTGAAGAGGGACCAAGGGGCAAAGAATAATGAGAGAGTCGACAAGAATCAGACCAGAAAATGTGACCAACACATCTGGGCACCTACTTGTCAAAGCTGTCGCTGGTTTTGATGAAGGAGTCGAGCTTCTGGTAGGCATACTCAATCACATCGGCATGTAGCTCTATTCCATGATTCACTCCAAATGATCCTGTCAGCACACCACAGGTAAATGGATGTAAATGGACTGTACTTATATAACACCTTTCTAGTCTTCTGACCACTAAAAGCTCTTTAACACTGCATATCTCATTCACCCATTCACACACATTCATGCACTGATAGCATGGATGTGCTTGTAATGTATTTTCTGCTCAACAACAAACTCAGTATGTTGAGTGTGATTATGCTCTCAGGGTGCTTCACACCTAACCTGTCTGGTTTCAAATCAAATCAAATTTTATTTGTACAGCCCAAAGTCACAAAACACATTTTGCCTCAGAGCGCTTTACAATCTGTACAGGGAGTGACACCCTCTGTCCTTAGACCCTCGGTTCCAGTGAGGAAAAACTTGGTTTGGTTAGACTCTGGTGTGTTTGCACGGTTTAGTACGTTTTGCGTTTGGGATGGTGCAAAGCAAACCCTGGTGTGGAGTCTGGTGTGCTTTGTTTGTGTTGGGAACCATTATTCATTTCTCCATTTCTCCATAAAGAACATAAATATAAACGACACATCACATTTAAGCTTCAGAATTTGATTTCCCCACATAGTTTCTGATGATGCAGGACGACAATCACCAAAACTGACCAATCAGTCTGTGTGACTTCATGTTTACTCCTCTTGGTTGGTTAAACTGGACCAGAACTAAAAAGCAACAATGGATCTTTTTTTAACTCAACAGCAGGTGTGTCAATGAATCTTCATTAATAGAACGTCATCATCATCATGTAGCTATACACAAACTTGTGCAGCCATGGTTTTCCATGATTCAGAATGTTTCTGTATTCCACGCGTGCATGTATTTAACCTTTCAAAAATCCCGAGAAATGAATCCATATTTTTGTGCCTTCACAACTAGAATACTGTAATCCACACCTGCAGTCTGTCGTTGAACAAAGACACAGAACATTACTCCTGTAATAGCATTCCACTGGAGGTTAGAATGCAATGTCATACACTGTTCACAAAAAGTTAGGGATATCCGGCTTTTGGTGGTACTGTATAGCCACCGCTTTTGTTTCAATAAATTGTTTGAGATGACGAAATTACCACAACTCTAGTTAAATGCCCTATTTCCATGATATAATATGACTATAGCATGAACTTTTTCCATGTTCCATAACTTTTACCCAAAAGTTGAATATCCCTAACTTTTTGTGAATGGTGTATTTTAGTTATTATCTCTCAGGCACCCGAGAACATTTGATTGTGTCCAAATCTAAAACTCAAAGTGTGTGGAGCTGCTAACGTGTATATGGTGTATACTGGATGCTCCTAGATTCTCCTAGAGACTGAGCTATGACCAACACAGTTTACCTCTGACGACTGGATCATCCAATTCAATCAAAATTTGAGAAGAATGTCTGCATGTTTAGGTTTTCTTTGGGCGAGACTCTCCACTCCAAATTCCTTCCGAAGGTTGTGTCATCTGCAACATTGTTAAAGTGATTTGTTCCTGGCAACTTGCATGGCTGCCTCTGCCATCAGTGTATGGATATGAGTATGAATGCGTGTGAATGGGTGAAGGGATGTTGTAGTGGTGTAGTGTAAACCTTGAGTGGTTGGAAGACTAGAAGAGCGCTATACACACTGATGATGGTGTGTCGCTGAATGAACAGCTCTAGGAACATCCAGTAGACACTTAGCAGTCAGTACGTTCACATGCAGCAAGAAATTCGAATTTCTGATCGTATCTGCCCAGTTGTTTTGTTCCTCATCACGACCATGCACTTGATACAATGTTTCAGGTTTTGGGCTACCTGTGCCTGATACTCTTCACCATGTCATTTCTAGTTAGCACACCTGCTTGGAATGTTATTGTATAACCAGAGAAACGACTGACCTCATCAGTCTCCACAGAGAAGCACCAATCAGCAGGGAGTGGGCAGTGACCAAACTAACTTCCCCCCCAAGAGGAAAGTAAACTCAGAGCCTGCGGGTGGATGCCAAGGTGGAGGTTGTGAAATGTGGACAGCACAGAAGCAGCTAGCTCACAGGCTCTGCTTTATTATTATAATCATGTAACTACTGGCAAATCAAGTGGACTGTGAACCACCATGCAACTGCGTGTTGGCAAAGGTCACCACATAAAAACATAAGGAAAACAATCAAAGTGCAAAGGCTGCTCAAAAACTTCATGTTTCCTGAGACACCATGACAACAGTAAAGACTGTTGTCTCCTGAATTACTGCAGTGAACCACATACCCAATATGAGGCCGACCATGGTGCTGAGGTATCCAGTCCCACTGCCAAGGTTGAGGAAGGAGAGGCCAGGGTGGAGATCCAAAGCCTCCATCACCTCAGAGTAGATGCACGGAGCGGAGAGATGGATGTTTCCATGACGCCATGCCAAGTCCTGACAATAACAGTATCCAAACAAAATCTTCAGCCAATCAAACTCTTTGAAACATGATAAATGTTCATCATGCGTGCTGTGCTCACCTTGTAAGCATTGTCCCGGTATTCATCCAGGTAATAGTCAGCTCGGTCAATAGCTCGAAAAGCCCGCTCCACCAGGTCCGAGCGGATGTAGTAAGCCTCCTTCAGGTTGTCAATTAAGTCATCATTGTCCTCACCAGCACTCACAGCTCCACCCATCTTGACTAGAGGCAAAGACAAGCAGATGGTTTATTATCACAGACAAGAATGCAGCAACCAGTCTGTGATCTACAGAAGTTCTTCCTCATGAATGCAGGATTTACTCTGAGCTACACTCCATATGTTTAGGACTGTTTTTGGCTTCAATCAAATATTCTTTATTGCTTTTTAACACAGAGATTCGGGCTGTGTGTGATCTTTCAGGAGCAATTCAAGAGGCAGTGGTACAACTACCCAACTGTTCTGAGATTCTCAACGTAAGAATGTGCTGTTTTTCACAGGAAATATCTGAAATGATAAATCATTGACTCGATAAAGGAATCAGAAGACGGTTAAATATTGAAAACAATCTGTAGTTGCAGCCCAAAAATTTATTATTTCTAATTAATTAAATAACCTAAACTGTCACAAAAGCCTCCACCACTAACCTCTCCGAGACCTTGTGCACAAATGAACCTGACCCGACCACATTCAAAGGCCTAACTGCAGCTTTTGGCAACAGATTACAACTGGAGGTGTGAATGCTACTGCTGCTGCTGCTGCTGAGGGTGGTGTTAAAAACAACACCAGAGGGCAATGCCAAAGGACAAGAGATCACAGGGTGCAGTGACTGCCAAACACAGTCCACAGTCATGAGGCTGTAAAAGAACAAAGGAGCGTGTGCATTTAAATACTCCTGCACCTCCTGCTGCTGATGAGTGAGGTGACTGAACCAGGAGCAGGCAGCAGATGTTGATTCAAAATGTTTGACAAGGGAGAGAACCTGAATGAGATGCTGACCCTGAACATTATCATCATCGCTTCTTTCTTATATAATGAGATTATTTATTATACATTATATTATACTATATGTTTATGCTCGCGATAATGACCACAAGAGGGCGCGGTAACCATCTCTGTACCTGAGTATAGAAAGTGCTTTAATGGGCTCCTAAGGTACCCACTTCCTGTAAAACCCTGACATTTGACGTTCGCACTCCACTCACGCATTCAATGGATAACGAGCACCCGCACACCGTGTTTAAACGGAGCCTAAAGTCACGCAACGTCCCGCAGCTTTCGTTTCCCCGCACACGTCCGCAGCCCGCTGCACGTTGTTGTGGTCGCTGTTTGCGCCGCCCAGGTGATCCACTTTGGAATAAACACTCTAATCCGAGCTGCGCGCGTCTTAGCGCTCACCCGCACGGACAGCTACGCTGAATGTTACACCTGAGCGGACTGTCATGCAGCGGCAGCACAGCCACGAATCACCGCATCTCATCCCCGCAGCGGAGAGGCGCTAACAGCTGCTCCGGGCACTCCGCCGGCCTCCGCCGGCCGCCATGTTGAACCCTGTGAAACATCGTGCCGTACCTTGTGGAGATGAAGACTGCCGTCCTCTGCCGCAGCCCTGTGCTCCTCTTCAGCTCTTTGTTGTTGGGGGATCCAGTCAGAAACACTCCACTGCTGGATGTAAACATTCGGCCAGCTGACGCTCTGACGTCAGACGTAATATACGCACGATAGCCAGGGGAGGATGGCCTACATTCTGCACTCAGTCTGGATCCGGATCTGGATCTGGATCTGGACTAGATCCGTCCAGATGTGGTTAAAAGCTGGCGCAGAGTGCAGTTGAGACCCAATATTTGAACCCCGTTAAAGACTGAACACGATATGTGCCGTGCCTCAGAGACAGAGAGACAGAGAGAGAGAGAGAGAGAGAGAGAGAGAGAGAGAGAGAGTGTGCGCTCGTGTTCTTTTTACCACGTGACTCAGCCAATCAGACCTGAGTCTTTTATCTGTCTTAGTTTTAATTCAATAAGCCCTGGTAGTCACTGTGCTCTTCTTCTGGACCAGTGACCTACTATAGGTCTACATGTTCACATGTCACAGTGGGTTAAATAAGAACATTAATGATGGCTGAAGTTCAATTAGCTGATTCAGTTTTAGGCTCCTGGTCTTGCTGATGCTGGTTCACTGTGACAGTGTCAGGACTTACTGTGACACTTGAACAGACATCATCAGTTTGATTCTTAAAAGTTGACATGTGCTCTGGAGACGACCTGGATATCAGGCAGTTGGCTGTCAGTCATGTTGAGTCTCCTTCCCAGACTCGAGAAGTCTATAGAAGTCAAATTCAAACAGAAACGGGTATGAAGGCTACCCATGCCCTTTTGTTCATTTCCCATTTCTTTATCAGTATTTGACGTCCTGCAAACGACACTGAACAAACTGAACTATCTTTGCACGGCTGTCCCTTTAACCAGCTAAAGGCATGGATAAAGTTGATGATGTCAACCCTGGGTAGATGCCTGCAAAGTGCCTATTAGTGTAGAAACTCATGTACTGTGCAGCATCCATGGCTCAGTTTCAAACATCACCACTTCACCGTCCAAAGTCTGAACAGATTTAAGATTGAGTCCATTTTGAGGCTAAAACCATATCACCTTCATTATAATTATCATATCATGTTTGTTATGTTTGATATTTTCTGAAAAAAATGTCAAGCATGTCCTTCTGCAAGAAAACAATCTCCACTGTATAAATAACCTTTAATAATTCCCATTTCCTCTAAAGGCTGTTTGGATTAATGTTCTCAAACCAAAGCGAGCAAAACTATGTTTGGGAAAACAGCTGTGTTAAAAGAGGATTATTTCTGATGAACCTCTTTGGGAGATGACTTTAGATGTAGCATTAAAAAGAAAACATCAGTCTGTGCAGAAGCCACATGGTAAAAGCACACAGGCGACACCATGAGCTTTTGTCTTTGTTAATGTTCTCACAGCAGAACGGAGGCTCTGTCCCCCCTTTGTCTCTGTATCCACACACTGCTGTGATAAAATGAGCAAACCGCCAAAGCAACTGAGACAACTTTGAAGTTTTATGATAAATCATAAACCATCATTACTCGTGGGTCTACACAACGTGTTGGTTCATGACATTGTCCACCAGATGTCAGTGCAGTTCAAGAAAAAACACATGTAACTGCATGGTAACAGCAAAGTCCCCCATTTTGTCCACCAGTGAGGAAGGCAATATGTGTTATGTGACTGCTTGGCCATGCATAGTGTTGTCAGTGTGTGTACATGATATACACATATACACACTTTCATTTCATTCAAGATTTAATTCTCTCTTACATACAAACACACACACATTTGTGTTATTGACATAGTTCATTCCCAAGCAATTTAACTTAACCTTAACCAGCACAAATAAATATCTCCCCCCACCCCTCAACCGAGTGGTTGTCAAAGTTTTTCTAAGAACCAGATGCCAGTAAGATGACCAGATGCCCCCCCCCCACCCCACACACACACACACACACACACATACACACACACACGCGCGCTCGCACACACACATCAATTTGATTTGACAGAGCCGTACTTGTCTATGATTCTTTATTTGTGTTTTTCATAGAGAACATTTAAAATGGTTCATACCCCCACAATAACTGACATCACTTCTCTGGTTTATAACACTGACACAGGAACAGGGGAACATGTACACAAGTACACAAACACACAGTCACAAATTCGGCCCATCTACAGTGTTTTACTTCCCAAAAAAAAGAAAAAAAAAGACAAAAACAAGAACATGAGACCCCGAGGACACACAGCCAAGGCCTGTCCCACTTTACAAAACGGTGCAGTAGCAAAGGAACAACCACGTCTACAAAAGTAACAAAAATTACCATACAATCTAGTGGAAGTGCTTGTAATTTTGGAAGTTTTGTACTTTTTTAAAAGGATATCAATATCAATGCCTAGAAAATCACCAGTAAAAATAGCTCATCTCTGTAAAAATGTGCTAGCAGGACAACCCTTGGCTGTGGATTTTTTTTTTTTTTTTGTCACAAACTTTTTTTTTTTAACCATTTTCAACTTGTCTTCAATACAACAACAATAACACTGTTTCTTCTTAATACAAATATGTACAGAGACTTCCACGTGTTTCAAAATAATGCCCTGCACATTGACGCATTATCTAGGGATGAGGATGAGGATGATGATGGATGATGTTCTTCTTCAGATTCCTTCACAGAAACTGTCCATGCAGTTTGGTACCTGAATCGACAGAATGAGATCACAGTTTCTTTAGCCTAACAAAAGCTTGTTGTCTTGTACCTCGGTCACAAAATGGCCTCTACCTGCATGTGAAAGACACATTTATTTTATTTCCCTACACATAGTAACCCTCCCCCCAAGTTCCCCCAAAGTACTCTACGTCCAGACCAAATATTTTACACAGTATTTGAACCAGGTTTGCCACGTGTAAACATACTGTATCTTGAAATGAGTGGAGTGAGAAAGGCACACATGATAAGACCACACAGTTTGTAACTACAGCAGAGGGGTGGAGGAGGAGGGCGGACTTTTGGTTTTGCTCAGCTTGATGAAAAGTGCCACTCAACCAGACATTTCTACGTGGTGTGTGTGTGTGTAAAAGTGTGACCATTCAGCTCTTAACAAGTACACGTCCGTATCTAACATGAAACCAGGATGCAAAGGTGTGCTTCCCCCTCTTAAACACACGGCTGGATTTGGGTCTGGCTGGTTTCCCTGAAAGTGTTATTAAATTCATTTTTGTTCCAGGTGCTTAAGGGAAACTGTGCCCTGACCAGTTTGTTTTTTAATTTCCTTTGCCATTTAGATTAATAAAACTCCTCACTCCATCGTACTTTTATGTAAATAAGAAAACATACAGTGTGTGGGCACAGAACCAACCGTAGGCTGCGTTTGCTTTCTCAGCTGACATTTTTTGAAAATGCTATGCTTTCATGGCCTCAGTGTTATTCATTTACATACTTCAGTAGACAATTTCATCAAGCAGTTTAAAAGGGGTCATGCCATATCAAATAAGTTAGGAGAATATTCGCAGTCTTAACACTCTTGGGTAGTATTCTCGTGCATTTCAAGAGAGGAAGAATATGCTACTTTGTTAACCAAATGCATCAAAACGATCTTTCCTGAGGAAAGGTTACACAATACATGAAGAAGGGGTGTAGGGGGCTTTAAAAGTCATAAAAAGCTTTGACATTCTTCTGAGTGATGGACACATATTTATGCAACAAACGCCTCCTCCTAAAACAAGGGGGAGATTGTGTAGCCTGGCAAATCAATTTCCCACTCCCACGCACTCATCTCATTTCACACGAGGCCTTGAACCAGCCGCTGCTATCGCCTCTAGCCTCAGCTGACTGACTGACCTATGGCATTGCTCAGTTCTACCCCCCCGCCCCCCAAGTCACCTGAGAACCAAACTCTGCTTCCTGTCAATCTCTTTTGGTTTTTGTTTAGAAAAGAAAGTACAGCTTCCTTTTTATACATTTTGGAGCTTTGACAGCACGGGCTGAACCCTCTGAATCAAAGCAATGTCTCTGTCTGACACAACGATACAGGTCATTTTCTGTGTGAACAGGTGTGACGATGCTGTGTACTGTAATGTGCCCTCCAGTGGGGGTGAATACTTGCTATTGCTCGTGATCTATTGGGCTTCTTACAAGTCGAGACTCAATGCTGGCATTTTCAACGAGTATTCAGAAAGTGCACAAAGGAGTTTCATTCTACATTGGCTAAAAGCACATTTACAACATGCCTTTGACATCAGAGTTACACAAGGGTATCATACTGTACACCACAGTAGCTGCGACAGATCACACAGAGGCAGGTTACACTAAAGTCTCCTACTTGCTTGATTCAACATTAGAGAGAATGGGCTCATAGCGAGCAGGCCTTACCAGTAACAATACAATAACTGCACAATGTTGCCAAACACTATGTGCAGAACATTATTCAGAGGCATCATCTTTTTTTGAACTATACATGAACTCACATGACACTCAGGAACAAAGAGCCAACCATCTAGTTTCAAATTGACAGTCATTTCTCAGATTCAGTAGTACAACATACAGTAGATGTTTTGACATTTCTGGATCAAGGACAGACAGAAAAGAAAGGATAAAAAAGGAAACCTATGAAAACACTTCCAAAATATTGTACTGTATCATCAGCGCCTACTTTGCTTTCAGCTTGACTGACTGAATGGTATGTTTAAAGCCACAGTTCAGCAGGTCTTAGTGATATTAAATATGGTGTAACTGCCTCCCATTGATAACGCCCCTCGCATCTCTTCTAGACAGCTAGTCGTCTTTTGATAAGGTAATACAAGAGAAGAAGAAGAGCAAGTCAACAATTACACTGGAAAAATATATGTATGTTTATATTCATATATATAGCATCTTTAAAATCTATTTATACAGAATGTATATATAGTGTACTAATGGCCATCTTGGCAGAGAAATAAAGGCATCTGAAACAATCACCACTCTCTTGATGCCGTGGTCTTCCCAGGACCAGACATTGTTACATTGCAGAATGCGAAGAATCAGGAAAAGAAAGTGAGTTTTTTTTTTTTGTTTGTTTTTTGTTTTTTTTAGTGGCACTTTGTGCATCAAAAAATTAAAATCTAGAGTAAGGCTACAAGGGTGTGTATGTTTATCTGATAGAAGTTTGACAAAAGAGGCCATCCTACAGTATCCTCAAGGTTTGGATATGTCACTGTGTGTGTGTGTGTGTGTGTGTGTGTGTGTGTGTGTGTGTGTGTGTGTGTGTGTGTGTGTGTGTGTGTGTGTGTTTTAGACCCATACATCCAGCCTAAACCACTGCTGGATTAGAGCTCTATATGTACCATTGTACTGATGAAAATAATAAATAAGAAAAAAAGCATTATCTAAGCATATATGGTACACTATAGAGGTTTTGGGTGAGCCAGTGCTGGCCGCTACAAAGCGCTTGGGAGAGGTAACATTTTTTAACTCTATGTTTGTTAGTTTTTTTTTCTTTCACGTGACAAAAGCAAACACACAGAGACCAGATAGCAACAGAACAGTGATTGCTTTTGGGTTCTTTTTTTGTTTTTACAATCAGCTGCTGGTATGTCTAGGTATAGGCCTAAGTAATCAAACGGTATTTGTATTGATTTTGTTTCTTTATTTAAATATTAGCAGTGGATCTTTAAGACTACTCATACTCACATCACGCACATAAATAACAAAATAAATATACAGCCATATCAGTCAATTTCTTTCATATTAAATAAATAATAAATACATACTTTCTTTTTTCCTCAGCAGTGGGTTTCTGAATGTAGCAGTAACAGAAAGACACAAACAAAAAATAAAGAAAAAGGAGAAAAGGAGGACAACCCAAAAAATAACTTTTTTTGTAAAATTATCAAAATTTTTTGTCAGTTATAAAACATCTGCACTTAAAAAGGTTTTTAAAAAGTACTCAAAACAAAATATGCCTTGTCAGTTATCTATATAGATTCTTAAAATATTGACGTAAGACATTGCTTCAACCATGATAATCAGTAAAGATGCATTTTTTTTGTGTGTTACAAAACAAAGGTAATAAATAGATTGCTTCAAATAAATAAACCTCAATAACATAAATGGCAATAAGTTACAATTTAAAAGTTCACAAGTTTAAATAATTCATATATAACAATAATTATTGTACCACAAAACTATTCATGGAAATGAAGTGCAATTCCTATGTTGATAAATACTATTGATATGACTAACTGAATTTGAAATGTGTGCACACTATCACTATCATCATTTCAGTTTGTTTTTTTAAAAAGGGGAAAAGGATTTATCTGCTGCTTTTTAAATCATGATGTCAGCCATCCCATGAAAATAAACAACCTTCACTGTTCCTGGATCTGTCTCATAACCTTGCTTGAAGAATTTTTTTCCCTCACTAAACTGAGTCAACATTGCACTGTTGACATCTTTGCCGCAGTAATACCACAAAGCAAACACAAACTTGGTGCATGCTTCATATTGCCGGTGTATGTGTGTGTGTGTTGTGTGTGTGTGTGTGTGTGTGTGTGGAGCCAGTGAACACACACACGCTTGCCACAGTATAATGCTACAGGACAGCACTGAGAGTCTTCAACTCATCTGTGTCCTCAGTCCCGTGTTTGCACACCTCCACATTTCAGTCAATGCAGAGCGTGAAAAACTGATCAACAGAGCGACAGCGAAAGCCTCTGCAAAAACAGCCGAGGACACAAAAGAGACAACAGGTAAACATACAGCATATTAAAACCCCAGATACAGTTTCTAGTAACATTATTCTTCTCTTCCATCCATTCTGACTGAAGGATCTGTTTTCTCTTCCTGATCCCAGCAGCAGCAGCATGGTGTGGATTTTGGTCCGCGTCACTTTTCTTCTCACAGAGTGCTCCCTGGGTTGAGTTTTTTTTTTTAAGTTGCCATTTATTTAAATAACCTGAATTCCCTTTTTGTTTTTGAATCATATTTCAATATATTGTAGAGTATTTCAACACCTCTCCTTCATCTCTCTGTCTCTCCATCTTCACCTCTGTCACGCTCCTGCGCTTCAGGACAGTTTGGGTTCTCTCCGTGTATGTGTGTGTTGTCTATGTGTTGAGCCTCAGACTTTGATGCCCTTCACAGCTTTGTTGATGCTCTCCAGCAGAGCCTTGTTCTCAGGGCTCTGGAAGCAGTCCTTGTTGGTGTACATGTCAGTCAGGGTGCTTATGTAGCTGTCGAAGTTCTGCTCGGTGATTGGCTCCTGCTGCGATACAAACAACAACCAATCTCAACTGAGAAGAGCAGGGAAATGAGCAGCTATGCGCTGGTCAACACAGGACATTCACCTTGGAATAAATGCTTTAAATTAACCAAAGTGCGCATGTTTGTGTGTGTATGTGAATGAGTGGGTCCAAAACTGTGTATGTACTGTATGTATGCAGACAACAACTTACCATGTGTGGCAGGCGTATATTGGCCAGGCTGCGGATCAGGGCACGGCTGAGACCGGAGAGCTCCATGAACAGAGCCTCGTTCTGCTCCTCGATCATCTTGTTCTCATGCTCAATACTCTTCAGGTTCTTCTCCATGGAGGAGATCTGCAAAACACAGCAGCAGGATTATTATAAGGGAACCACTTCTGCAACTACAAATTGAAGACATTTAAAGAGAAAGCCTCTTTATTATTGATGTAATAATTCACACACACAACAAGTCATTAAAACTGTTCATTTTTTAAAAGGACTGGAAGAATATTTGCAGTTTATATTTACAGAGATGTGGGAAATTCATGTCAGTGAATGTCATTCATTCAGTGTGATTCATTACACTTAAAATGTGTATGGATAATAGAAGACATATCATTTATATTTGTAATATTTGGGAACAGGTGATGATGATTGTTGCTTTCTTGTAACTGCACACATCTATTTGTTTTTTGAATCTGGCGTGTGAAGTCAGTTTGGTGGGGTCATCAAGTCACACATTTCTTTGACCAACAATTCTCTCAAATTTGACAACGGGAAATGTTCTTGTATCAAAGTAAACTTCATCGAGTGGTCCTGTTGATTTTTTTGATTTGGATTTAGATGAGGGGAATCATTAGAGCATCAAGCTGAGGTTTCATTCACTGGAATATAATTGACTGTGGCCACGATCATGCTAAATGCTAAAACAGCTTTGTCAACAGTCTACTATGCGAAGTGTTTAAGTGTTTGTCTTAACAAGATCAAGTCTAATGCATGACATTTGGTGAAAATCAGTCCTTTGGTGCTGTAGGATCTGTCTCATGCCCACTGATATTTAGGTTCAAATGAAACAAAGCAGAAACACACACCTGAGTCTGCAGGTTGACCATGTCAGCCTCCATCTCATTGTTGGATTCATTGAGGTCGTTAATTTCTTTGTTGAGCTGCTTGATGTCCTCATCGTTGTCTAAAACTAAAAAAGACAGACACAAAGAATAGTTCTTGTAAATCATTTTCCATTTGGAATCTATTTCAACACTCACACACGTGTGAGGTCCACATACATGTTCATTTATAGATTTCTGCCCACAGCTTACCATCACTGGCTCTGAACTTGGTGCTTAGGTAGTCCTCTGTGGGGAACTTGGCCTTCTTCTTGGCATACAAGGCTCTGGGGCATCCTGAGAGGCTGGAGACACATAAAATATCAATATCTTATGTTCAAACCCAACATCTCCAACCAGAAATATGTCAAATTAAGGATGTTTTTTTTCTTGTGACTTGACAAAATAGTTCATACTTAGTGCACAGTGGTGGTGGTTTCAATATTCTCATCAAGAAAGTGAATAAAAAAGCCCAAAATATTGGACTGTGTTTTTGTTTCTATAAGGCAAATAAAATCCTGTGCTGCAAAGTCTCAGACACTTTCATATCCAAGTCGTCAAACCTAAATTCACACAATTATATATTTATTTGTAACAGACCACCAACCAGCTCTTAGTGTTAAAAGACAAAATAAATTGTCTGCATGGTGTTTACCTGCGGTGTGTGAGGAAGCTTCCGTTAGCATGTCCGGAGCCGTCACAACCTGGGGTGGGACAAGTAGGCCCCTCTGTCTTGAAGGCCTTCCAGTTGAAGGGTGTGCCATTAAGGAGACCCTCCTTCTGTCTGCGGGCCGCCAGCGGGCACCCGTAGGCACTACGGTGTGTGGCGTACTTCCCACTAATATGACCCAAGCTGTCGCAGCCCGGCACCGGGCATCTGCAGGGAGCGGAGGAGAGGGGGGAAAGAAGAAAATAGACGAGAGGAGAGTTGTGCAGCGGGAGAAGGAGAAGTGTTGAAGGCAGGCAGCAGGGAGGGAAATAAAGAGAGGGAGAAGACACAAAGGTTAGATGAGGAGAATCCAAAAATATAAAGTGTAGAGAAAGTTGAAAATATTAGAATAAAGATTTAAGTTATATACTTTCTCTACTGGGCCAAATGTAACATAATTTATGCAATGAATAATATTACTGATGCAAGAGCTATTAAGGTTTAGCACATGGCAACAACATGCTGTTAAATTAACTGATTTGTGTGCAAATGCATTATGAAGCCCATATGTCTTTCTTATGTATTGAGAATCTACTCTACAATACTCTACCGTGAACTACATTCAGAATCAGTATCTGCAGTAAGTGTATTTTCCCATCAGTAAGGGTCTGATCGTTTGATTCAGTTACGGGGGCAGGTCACTACCTCTGCATATGATTCACAGTGATTTCCCTCTCTCTCTCTCTCGCTCTCTCTCTCTTTCTTCCTCTCTTTCTTTTTTATTGCATTTTACTTTTACCGTCAGTCTCACTAAAAGCAGACATTATGGCTTTCTGAGCGGTACGAACTTTAAAAGCTCGGAGTCCTCCTGGTTGTCCTTGGTAGGAGTTTTAATTCCACTTTTCTTGGCACGCGGGCACCCAGAGAGACTGAAAACAGAAAGTATGGAATTGATAACATAGGGTTGAAAAAAGGTCTGGTGATGTGTTTGTTTGATAAAGGGAGATAACAATATAAGGAAGAATAAGTCTACAGAGGTTGTTCAACCAAATTACAAACCAAATCAACTCAAAGAAAACGCCTAATATGGCCAAAAATAGGATAATGGAAAGGTGTGGAAATGTGTGAGTATGTGATCCCTGTCTAATTCTACCATGAACTGTCACTAGGCCTCTCTGACCGACTGTGTGCATGTGTGTGTGAGTGTGTGTGTGTTTGTGTGTGTTTGTGTGGGTGTGTGTGGGTGTGTGTGTGTGTGTGTGCGTATTTGGCATTTGTATTTTATGTTTGTTACCTTCTGTGGGAGGCGTAGTTTCCTGTGATGTGACCTGAGCCGTCACATCCTGGAGTGGGGCATCTGGGAAAGGGCAGAGCAATGTTTAACATTTAATACAAGCCTGGCAGAAGACATAACACTGTAGATGTTTCACAGAAAATGGCATTATGCAGACGAGAGTAATGGTCCGTTTATGAACATTGCTCATTTTCGTATTCATTCTTGCGAGCAATGTTTGTTTTCAATTCATGCAGGCCTTTTGCCATTTAAACACTTCTTCTGTCCGTCTATTGAGCTATGACATCATCATTCATCACAGCTACATGAACTGACTGAAGTAAAAGCAAGCATAGTCCAAGCCTGATGCAGAAAAAAACACTGTGACAGAGGTAGCAGCAACAGAGGCAGCAGCCGGTGACAAAAGATAAGTTAACGTCTGCGAAATAAAGCATTGTGGACGGTGTCAGTAGCAGTGCATTGAAGTGGCAGTGAGAAGGCAGTGAAGGTGTAGAGCAGACATACTTGAGTTCAGGGGTATGGGCCGCCATGAGGGACCGAAGGCTCTTATCAGCGAGAGGACACCCAGACAGACTGAGAGAAAGGAGAAAAAGAGCGAAGGACAGGCAGAAGAAGAGAAGGATGAAAAAAGGGGGCGAGGAGAGTGTGAGGGGATTGAAAGGAGAGAGGAGAAAGACAGTGAGTGAAGGGAAATCAAGAATGCAAGGCATACCAAGGTCATTTAAGAAAAGAGGACGGACGGCAAGAGGTAAATTACTGATGCATATCAAAGTCAATGACTGTCTTTGCTTCCTGGGCTCACGCTACATTATTGCCTCTGGCATGTCATGATCAAATAAAATATCTGAATTAGTTGTGGGGCGTCCGCTTTGTACTCTCTCGGTCTAAGCAGAGCTAAGAGTAATATAAGAGTTTCTATATAGAGAACTAGCATACTATATCACCTAAATCAGTCTGCAGCGGTGCATACCTGCGATGGGACGCGTAGTTTCCAGTGATGTGACCGCTGCCATCACATCCAGGTGTAGGGCACCTGGAGAGGACAGACCGGGAGTTAGACAGAGGACAAGGACTCAATTACAACCTTAGTGACTAAATATAAGAAGTCCATCATGTTTTGCGGTGTTGCTATATGGATGCAATGTGGGTCCAACACTTTGGTCTAGACTAAAATATAACATATAACATAACAATATAACATAAAATGGTGCAGAGACATTCATGTTTATGAAATATCAGCGGGTGAAATTTGATACTCATGCCTCCTTTAGGATCAGTTGTAATAGCTTTGCTTAGCCTAACTTTTCCCCATCATCAGGTCAAAATATTTATGTGTAAACTACTTTGGTTTGTGACCAAAAATAACACCGCTGTACTGTTATCAGGCTGGTGTTAGCATTTAGCTCAACGCTATAGACTCTTGTTACTTACGAGAGCAGCTCTTTCTTGCTGTCCTTGGGCTGGAACTTGACCTTGAAGCTCGGGGTTGTAACCTCTCCCGGGTACTTCCTCTCCTCCAGACAGTCCTGCATCATGTCGCAGTCCTCTGGGTCGGATGAGACAAACGACTGGCCTGTGTGCTCCATCTGAAAAAATCAATTAAAAGATAGAAGATGAGCCCAAATGTGCCACAATTCATCAGTGTTTCTGATCATTTAAATTGTACTAATGTGTTGCTGTATTGATTTGATGAAAGACTGTCTCACAGTAGTTTGCATATACAGTATGTATTCAAGGAAAGAAACTTTGCAAAACATGTGCACATAAGTCTCTACTCTGATCCCTTTTCTATTATTTTGTGATGCAGAGTGTCTCATAAAAAATTTACACTCAAAGCCCTTTATATTTCTTTTGAAAAAGTTCAAAGGAGTAAAAATTTGCATATGCCAAAGTCAAGATGGTGCAATGCACCTGACACACCACCTCTGTTACACGGTGCAGTGTTTTAACTGTACAGTAACTCTGTATTTCTGTGAAATAAATGAATAATAGAAAGAGGACAAGGGGACAGGAAATAAGGCGAGGGGATTAGAGAAAGACAAAGTGATGTAAACAAGTAAGAGTTTCTTCTTCAAAAAGCTTTGGGGGAATTTTGTCTGTTATTATTTATGTTGCAACACTTCCTCTGTGAATAATATCATAGGAAACACTGCGTTCTTTTGCTTGTCTAATTGTACTGACCTCGTCCATTTCCTCCTCCCTTTGGCGGTTGGGTTTGGTGTAATCCAGAGGTCCCTCCCACTCCTCCTGCTTGTAGGCGTGAAGGTTTGGTGATGTCATCCCGCTGCTTCCACCGTGATGGAGCGAGGAAGAAGAGGAAGAAGGGTCCGGGGATCGAACCCCCGGACTGGTGCCGGACAGACTGCCCTCGCGTTTGATGGGCTTCTTCATGCTCAGGTCCAGGGTGCCGTTCTCGTCCACCTCAATGTCCATTTCCTGGAGGGAACACGAGGATGCTCAGACGTGAGGCCATATCGCAGCATCATGAGGCCTTCATACACTATAATACCTTTGTGAACTGAAGTTCATCCCAGAGTGTTCAATATCAAATGAGACTATCAGTGTATCAAATGAAATATATAATTAAACCATTTTTTGTCATTTTTATTTGATACACAGTACACCTCCCAACCATTATTAAACCAATCATTACTGCTGCCTTAGAACACATGAGCTAACGGAAGCTAAATGGAGCTTGCCTGCTAAGTTAGCAGTTATGCACACGATGGTGGGCTGACAGGTGAGTACAAATTATTCTTATGAGTAAGTAAAAATAATATTTCATAATTTCATAATAGTTAAGTCTAGTTTAGTCAATAATAGTATAAACTGTTTTATTCTTTTATTAACCAGGGATCCATACATAGTCGTTAACTGTGAAAAAATACAGAGCCAACTAATTAAGTATTCTCAAATATAAATGACTAATGGAGTATCCTCTGGTGCACTTCAGTGTACATGAGAGGCTGTCCTGTACAATGATGATGATGATGATGATGATGGTGATTAAATTAATTACCCTCTTAGCAGAATCAATTGCAGCCCTGTGCATACATTAACACACCTCCTCTCCTGAGTCATAACTTCCTATAACCCGCAGTCACATTCAGATTACACTCTTCCTGTTTCAGCCCATCGACCTTCACCTTCTTGTAAAATTGCCCTCGAGCTTGAACCAAACAAACATTCAAACAGTCATGCAGCAGTTCAGAGTGCCACATGTTCGAGTTCAGAATACCGCCTTCATCGCTTAAGCATGCTAGTAATGAAGTCTAATGTACTCTGCAAATACTTTGCCAACAGCAGCAACAGTACGGCTCATCTCTCGCGCTCTATTATAGTGCTGGCAGGTGAACAGAAACACAGGGCTGAGATGAGCCATGTTTTCAGCATTCATCTAAAATGGCGCTCATATGGGCTGGTCAGGGGCCAGAAAAATCAAAGGGTTAGGAGAAGAGGAGAAAAAAATGGGAACTGTTCCCAGAACTGTCCCTGGTTGATGAGCTCAGTGTTCCAATGTTTCAATATTGGATTTCCACTGGCTCCATCTCTGATTCCAGATCAGTCCCTGGTTGATCTGCGCTGTAATGCTGTGCAGCTAAGGCCTGATCTTGGATCAGTGCCTTGCTGAACAACACCTTGCTCTGCTCTGCTGCCAGAGACATTAATCTTCTCTTTTTATCTTCCTAAAACCATGTCAGGAAATCGAAAAATGATGAAGCAGTCACTTTCTCTCCTCTGTGAGGCAAAAGGGCTTTTAAAAATCACAATATGGGGGAAAGTGGTGCTCCAATTACACCTCCTGTGCACAGAGAGGGGAAAGGGGAAGTGAGTGAGAGATAGAGGTATAGACAGAGGGGGAATCGGTGAGACTTACATAGGGAGGAAAAGGGAGATAAAAAGAGTAAAAGGAGATGTGAAAAGAAAATGAAAGAAAGAGTGGTGGGAGATCCGTCCGGCAGATAATGAAAAAAGGCTACCTGGTGGAAAAGTAATCCAGGGAGCTGGCAGTGAGCCAAATTCAATAACAACATGAAAAGTGTGTGGGATGGAGGGATGAAAGGATGAAAGAGGACGAAAAAAGGTGATGCAACTGCATCTCAACACCATCCTGTTGCTGTAAGCCAATGTCTCCTGATGATATATTCATGCAGAGTTGATGGGGAGAGGAGAGGAGAGGCACACCCACTGCCATCCTCTCTCATCTCACCAGCTGTGGCCTGCAATGTTTCAATCTGCACTACAATCAGCTAATAATCTCTTTCAGCGAGAGCTGAGACGAGCAGGCTAATAACTTTACAATAATGGCATCACCCATAAACAACAATTTCAGATTGATATGTTGCTGTATGATCACCTAAGAAACAGGAGGGATTTATTCTCATTCCTTTTATGATTAACTACAATCCTTAAAGTGCTCATTATGAGGATAAAAAAACATAAATGTTAACAGTCTATTAACCTTGTTTTGGGGTTTGGTGCTGAGGTTTTCAGGTTTCTCCCAGCAGCGCGTGGACAGGTTCAGGATGGCAGTGGCAGCCATGTGAGCGGCCTCTGCATCATGGGAGTAGTCATAGGCCAAGGAGGAGCTCTTCCGTAACCGTGGAGACTGAGGCTGGGCGATGATGACTTGGGGAATGAGGGCTTAGCTGTTGGAGGAGAAAAAAGTCAACTTAGATCAGGTGATTAAAAAAGTAGGACAACAACCAAGTGGAGAAGAAAGAAGAAAGAAATATGTACTGTAATATAGTCAACTCAACTAGCTTTATTTATTTATATAGCACCTTTCATACAGAATTGTAGCCCAAAGTGTTTCACAGAGCAGAGTAAAAACAGACATAGAAAACAACAAACAGTTCTTAAGGCAGCAGAGCAGTTGCATAAAAACTAGAAAGATAATAGATTATAAAAAGAAAGACTTTTGGCATTGAGTAACCAAACGAGATTCAGTCTCCATACATGATTTATGAAACATATAACTGTCTCCTGCTTCATATTTAATGCACAGATATAAAATTGGTATCAATCCTCTCATCTAATTTTCAGCAAGAAAGTGAATGAACAGGTTTCATAAAATGTGGAATTATACCTTGAATGCAATACCAATCCTAATGAGTAAAAAAAAAGTATGTATAAGTAGTATATGTAAGAATGTCCAGCCTCAGTTGACACATCATATTCAGGGCAAAAGAACGCCCGCTCTTACTTTTGAAGGCTTTGGGTGAGGTTTCGCTGGTGGGCATCTTTGGAGCAAGCATGCGCTTCCCGAACACTTGAGCGTCAAAGCTTGCATAATCGAAGGACACCTTGGAGTACTTCTCCAGCTCCCTGGCCAGGTTGGCGCGAGGCGTGGCCGGGTGCCATGTTGGGCCTGTAGCTGCCATACTGGGGCACCTCCAGCTGCTTCACGAAGCACATAGGCCTGCGAGGGGGAGAGCAAGAGGACATCAGGGTGGGGCAGGAGGGGGATTCAGAAGAAATAAAGCAGAAAATAGAATGGAGTAGAACTGAGCAGAATAGAATAGCAAGGAGAGACGGGATATAAAAGAGGATTGCACAATAAAGAGTCACACAATAAACATAAAAAACAAATAGAGGAGAGAAAAAAGAGAATAAGAGAAAGAGAGAATGAGAGAGGGAGGTAGAGTGACACAGGGAGAGTAAAGATAGGGGCAACGGTGTACTTAGCAGGAGTGCAGCAGGATTAAAAGCTCTCTTATCAGCAGAGGGCACATTTGCATGTTGTACAGCATGGAATTTATGAGCTTTAAGCCCTCTCGTTTTCCTGGAGAGCCTGGGCTTTTGTCAGACCTGTTGGCGTAAATCCACTGATAGACCAGGGAGAGGCAGAAGGGCGGGGGGGACGAGAAAGAAGAGAGGAGGAGGAGAGGAGAGCGGCAAAGAAAGAAGGGTGAAAGAGGGAGGCGGGGTGGTGGTGTGCAGGATGGAGGCAGGGGGAGTCTAGCCATCTTCCTCATCATTTTCACTGACGCCCATATCACAGTCTCTGGTCTCTAAGCATCCGCTCATTAATAAGTTTCATGACCTGTTCTGTAGTCACACTAAAAATACACACTCACATCTGGAGGATTTTCATGACAGTCAAAAACTCTGTAGCACTGATCACAGAGGGTCTTTATTTATTGGGCATGGATTCCTTTAGAATATAGACCACACCGAGGAATTCTTCAGCTACATACTTAACAGACAACTGAGCTAATTTTAATAACAATCTTAGAAAGAAAAACAAAGCAAGCCTTATTATATTTTAATCCTTGATGCTTTGTCCGACCACTGATGAGGTTTTCCTCGAGGAAAGCAATTATTTTTCCTATCCCCCCGCAATGCCCCTACAACTTGTATAATTAGCTTATCAGCTGCATTATTAATTAAAATACCAATGAGGAAGAGCGTGGACTTAGCATAATACCAGTGTCTGGTTTGTGTTAATTATCATTCTTTTGGCCATGATCACGGCGTCTGACCAGTTGGAGAGATGAATGGAGATAAAGAGATCTCAGTATGTGAGGTGACAGTAATGACTGGACCACCGTACTGAATGCTTCGAGACCTCCTCGTTAAATTGAGCCATTCACAGGCCAGCTTTACCCCTTGTGAGAGGCACAATAACCAAGGTCAGGATTGTCTCCGTGGCTCAGTTGTAAACTAGCTAACCTTGAGGAGGATTCAGCCGTGTGGGTTTTGATTGGAGGAAACGGGTTCATTATGCCCACCCGTCATTTAAGGGCCATCACATGAGTCAAAAATAAAACTGAATACATTAAATGTGAAAAATTTCAATTCAAATGAAACGTAAAAATTTTATAATTTTTCTATAACCTCCAATTAAATGTTAAAAAAAGAGAAACATTATTTATATCCTTTATGTCCAATTTTTTTATTTCCTTTTTTGCTCGTAGCACACGTTTAATCATTTATTCTATTTTCCTCCTGCTTGTGTTATAATGAGATAGGTGTGTGTAGTCACTGTAACTAATATCAGTATACTATTCTTGTGACAGTGCTTAGTCACAAGTTTTTCTTCTGGAAAAATAACACTAACAATGTTAGCTAAATGAAGCTAATTAGAAGGTTTTTGACATTAAGGAGATTAATCGTACACATCTAAAAAATGTCTTGGATAACGCAGTAATGTCCAAGACTCCACTGTGGTTCTTGCTGCAGACAAGAGCTGTATTATTACCGACCAGTGTCTTCACTGTTCACTGTTAATGCAGCACTGGATTGATGAAGTTTGGGGATTTTGGCTTGGTTGCTCCTGAGTGAAACTGACTTTCACTTTACTTAAATATTCCAACAACTAACACTGCAGGTAATGGTCTTATGGAGAAAAAGTACAGTGCATGCAAATAGCTAATTACCATATAAAGACATATTAACATATAAAGAGGTAGATTTGAAGAAATTTAAAAAGCCCTTTTCTCTTCTCTCTGTGCCCATCTTTTTTGGACATTAGCTTAACTGGAAAGTGTAAAGCCTTAAGTCATTTTTTACACTTATCTAATTAATGTATTCAGTTATATTGGTTGCCATTAGTGACCATACTTATTATGTGTAGCAAGCCAATCATATGATTGGATACTTTTTGACCGATTACTCACCTCAGCACTCTGTCATTGAGGTGCTCGCTGCCTGGCTGAGAGAGGTGTGGCTTATCGTGGCCCTTGGACAGCTTCTCTGCAGCAGCAATGGGGCATCCAGAAAGACTGGACGGATGGAGGAAGAGAAAGAAGATGAATATCAAAAGGAGAGCATGTTGCTGACCAGGCAGATCTGCATCACACTGCTGCGGACTGACACATTTGCTGTCCTGCATACATGAATATACGAGCCTGCAAATACATCAACAGGAATATACACTCTGTACATGACTCTCTCATCTGCAAAGATGCAGACAATCAAATAAACACATCTACACAGATTCTGGACTGTAATGAAGGGGTGAATGAATACCTGCGGTGTGTGTTACGGTTGCTGTTAACGTGGCCCTGACCAGTGCAGCCAGGAGTTGGACACTTCAGCACATTCTCATGCATGGCTAGAACTGAGGAGGAACACACACACACACACACACACACACACGTACACAGTCAGAGAAATCCACAATCCAATTTCAAACAGTCTTTGTACAGAAAGTACAAAGAGAGATGTTGAGTCTCTTATTTCCTTTTATAAAAAAGCTAGACCCACCCTGGCATTGTAATATCTTCTTTGACCCTCCCCTCTTCTCGACTATGGTAAATATTACAAAATGGTGAATATTGCAGCTATTTTGATGTCTGACTTCCTGTCAGCCTGCCCTCTGTTGTCACTTTTCTTCTCTCTGTGCTTATTTTCATCTCCTAAGCAGCTGAAGACAACTCACTCTCCGGGGGGATCCTGTCCTTGTGCGGACAGCCTGACAGGCTGCGGTGGTGGGGGTAAAGACCGGTCACGTGACCTGTTCCATCACAACCTGGGGTGGGACACTTGATCTCCCTCTTCTCTGGCCTACTGCTCTCTGGATAGAAGAGGGTCGAAGTAGAAACAAGAGTGAAAAGAGGAGAGGGGAAGGTGGGATGAATAGGGAGGACAAACGCAAGTGGTTAATGCCATCAGACAGTCTGCTTGGCTGAGCGTGAAATCTAGACATATTTCAGACGACTGTACAAAAGCAACACCATCTGTATCTGCTCTGCGTGGCTTATGTAAATGCACAATGTGTTTGAAGCACTTGTCGAAATGTGGTTTGTGTTCCTGTAAATGCTGTCAAGGATGAAATATTATCAAATTGAAGAAATATTACCGCTTTTCCAAAGTTAACTTGTTGACTTGCTTATCCTGTATGCAGACAAAATACACGAGGAGGAAATCGTACCACTCTAATTTACGCACACTTAGATATGCCTGCTGCTCCCTACAGCTACTGGAGGTAGGCCAGCCAGTATCGGTGGCACTGGAGAGAGGGAAAAGGAGCAAGAGGATGGTGTGATGCTCTATTGGCCTTCAAATTGAATGTTAACGAGACACGCATCTCCTAATTAGCAGTGAGCAGAACAGGAACGTCACCACAGGAGGGAGCTGAGGCCAAGGAGAGGGCAGCACCAGGCATGTAATCACACTACTGCTATACTGTGAGGAGCATGACAAGTGGGCAGCGTGCCAACTGCGAAATACAAGGCCTGAACACATGCAGCATGTAAACAAACACTACACCGCTGACTGCGGAGCAACTTGCACCCATTCTCCGCCCTCTCTATTCCATGTTGTCATCTCTCTCATGTTCCCTCCCTCGCGGTTGTTCCTCCTCGCTCAAGCACTTCCTCTCAGCTCTTCATGGAAGTCTATTCAGCTGGAAACACTTCATACCCGTCACAATGGAGGAGTACGGATCGAAACAGAGCTCTGACTCATCGCTCTTTAATTGGTACAGTGTGTTTATTTGTGTGCTCTGCTCCCAAAGTTCAACACGTGACACCTTGTGCTGTTTTAAAACATCATCTTCTGTATGCTGATCTACGTGTGACTAAATGTACGGTCCAATCATTTCTGCGTATCATGCAGATGATTTGGTTTATCGCTCACTGTTCTCCAACGCTACAGAAAGTTTGAAAATTTCTTGTGACACGTTGTCGTCTTTATTCTTGTCAATGCTGGTAGCTTAAGAAAAAAAAAAGATACCATCAGCAGATGAATATCAAGCCTCAGATATCAGAGCGTCCTTGAATTCACCATCAAGGTGACAGACCTTCTTGTAGCAGCACAGCCACGTGATGCTAACGTAGCTTTAACAAAATAAGTAAACTGAATGTTCCTGATGTATTGCCTACCCAAGGCAACTTTTGACATTTCAGTACATGTTGTACCTCTGCCCTACCTTTGCTGAAGTAGCTCTTGCGGATGATGTCCAGGTGCTTGGGCCTGTCATCCATGGTAAAGTATCGCTGGTGGTGGATATCTGGGGCGCAAAGGAGCTCTCTGGGCCCAGCCGGCTTCACCTGCTCTGCCTTCAAGGCGATGGCTTGCTCCAGCAGGCCAAGGTTCCCTCGGGTTATGTCGAACATCTCTGACTCGTCCGTCACCGCGGAGCGCTGTGACAGGCTGTCTTCATCATCGCGCTCATCATCCCCGTCCATGTCATCGAAGTCTTTCTCCTCTGACTTATCTGACCTCACCTCGATGATGTCGGGAGAGGCTGAAGACGAGGCTTTGTGGATTTTATAGTTCTCACCTCGAATGTTGGGAAAGTAGTCCTCAAGTGGACTGGCCCTGTGGGAGCTGTAGCTTAAAGGAGGACTGGCCTTGTAGTTCTGAGGCGGGCTACGTTTATGAGAGTCATATTTGTCAAGTGGACTGGCTCTGTTGGTGTTGTAGTTTTCAAGGGGACTACCCTTGTGTGATTTGTAGTCCTCCTGAGGACTGGCTCTGTGGTCTTGAGCTTCGATGTGTGTTCCCTGAGCTGCGGCGGTGCTGGTGATGGTGCGGATGGCAGTTGGCACATCAGAAATGGGCAGGATGTGGTTCACCTCCCTGCGGTCGACCTTGTCTTCCTCCTCATCCTCTTCTTCTGCTGGAGTAGCCCGCTGTGCTGGCACTGCCAGCTCTTCCTCTTCCTCCTTCTCTACATCTTTGATCTGTTTCTGGTGGACATCTTCGGTCACATGATGGTGGTTCTCCTGGCTCTCGTGGTTGCTGACTGGGCACTCTTCTTGCTCATCCTCCAACTCCTCTTCTTCTACTTCAGCTCCTTCCTTCTGCACAGCGGCTGACTCTTCCAAAACTTGAACTCTGTCCACAACCTCCTCCTCTTCCTCTTCCCCCTCATTGTCCTCCTCCTGCTCGTCCTTTGCTTCTTCACCCCGTTCAGCTGCCACGGTGACATCCTCCTCAGTCTCCATAGCAACAGGCTGCTGAGTGGCCACAGTTGGAGCATTGTTTCTGGAGACTCGGCCAAGGTGGAGGAGAGAGTTGGCCACCTCTTCTGCGCTTTGAGAGGGAGACTGGCACTCATCAGCAGGTGGCGCTGCTTCTTGCTCAGGCTCAATGATCACACACTCTTCTTCTGTGGAAGCAGAGATGAAGAGGTCAGAGCTGTGACACGCAGGAAAACGTGAGTCATGCAGTGAGCTAAAGCTGTCGTCAGCGATATCTGTATCATCACTGGCATCATTTTCCTGCCTGCTAAGTCATTCACTGTGAACTCACAATGAGATAAAACACCTGCTGTGAGCGGCTGTGAGTGTGGAGATGTAGAACAGATTCTCCATGAAAGTCATTCACAAAGTTCTAGTGCCCCAAGTGGCCACTAGGAGGCACGACAACTCCCCTCCAGTAATATTAGAAACCTGTGCAGAGAATTTTTGTAGCCTCTCTGTCAGATGGATCATTTAATTTGTTTTCTTTGCCTCCACATCTGGTGACAGCGTTGTTTAGGGTTTAAACAACACAAGAGACTTAAAATCTAGCTATATTAGTCCACTTCACTTCAGTACCCCTTTAATCAGTTCATTATTTAATCTGTAAAATGTCAGAAAATACCAGGATCCTAATTAGACAACCTTGAATGTCTTGCTTTGGTATAGGAAACAGGACAAGAACAGTACGATGAAACCTACCTTCATCAGCTGCAAATGTGTTCTCCTCCTTCTGATATGCCTCTTCTTCTTCTCTCTCCTCTTCCTCCTGCTGTATATCGTCCTCTTGTCCATTCGTCTGTCCATGCTTCATCAGGTCTTCTGTCATCTCTTCCTCTACAGATGCCTCCCTCTTCTCCTTCTCCACCTCCTTGGTCTCTCCTGCTCGCTCCTCATCCTTGTCTCCCTCGCCCTCGGCCTCACTGCTGGCGTCGCTTTCTGCGCTGAAGCCCTCGTCCAGGGCCAGTTTCAGGGGGTGGGCCTTCCTCTTGGAGGCAGGCCGCTCTGTATCCTGCTCTTGCTCCTGCTCGGCCTCGGCTTCCTCTAGACGACGCTTTCTTGCTATTGGGCAACCCAGAACACTAATGGAGGGAAAGAAAGATGGAGAAAGACAGGAGGAAAGGTAAGAGAGAGCAGAGAGAAAATCATCATGAATACCAAGCAGGGCTGTAATTAGAAAGCACATATCTGCTCTAACACGTCCAATAAAACCTCATGCACCTCATCATCTTCATGAGTGACTTTAAGCAGCATAATGGAGGGTGTGTATGTGTTTTGACATGAAGAAGGATGGAGGAGCAGATAGTGTGAGTCCACACATGTGGCCTGGGGGGGGCGCCATGCTGGCTTACTCAGACATCACAACCAATCTCAGCCAATTGACTGGAACGTTTAATGAACAACTTGTATGGAGAAGCGGGCGGGCGAGGCAGCGGAGGGTGAAATCCAATAAACTCCCTCTTACTCTCACCTGGGAGACGCCGAGGGAGACTGAGGGACGATCTATAAACAAAGTGCATCTGAAATTGCCTGCTGAATGAATACACATGTAAACAGATAGCTAATATCTGCCCCTCAATAAAGAGGAGTCACAAGCCAGTGAGCTGCCCCGAGTCTCGCAAGGTCTCTGAGGGTAAGCGACACAGACGAGCAGGGAGGGAGGATGAAGCTGGAATGAAAACCTGAGGAAAGCACGTCACACTGCTGTCCACTGAAAGCTTTGTTACTGAGGTTTACACTGAGGGGCTGTGGGAGTTTTGTGTAATATCAAAAACAGTTCCTCTCACTGGCATGTGATTATTCAAGATTACATAACTAATGTGCTCCTTTTTTCCCAATTTCCCAATGACTTTGGCCCCTTTCAGGGGTCATTCAGTATCCTTGAAACGTGTTCATATCATGAACGCCTGCAATTTACATAATAACACGAGATAAAATCAGTACAGTACGTCTCATTGTGAGCTCTGAAAATTGTAATTTTAACCTTGTGTCCATGTCTTTATTTTTTGCTCCAGAAATAAAGGAATTTCAATGAAGGCACTGTAGTGCTCGTCTAACTCAGAGGTCCCCAAACGAGACAAAAGAGAAAGATGATTAACTCAAGATTAGAACAGAAGTTTTCAGAATATTTCTGCAACTCGGTTATGTTTAAAAAAACAGTTGGTGACTCGAGTCATAATCTGAATGTACAGCAAAGGATGTGGTGCATGCCATTTATGCATTCTGCTGTTTATTTATTTAAAGGAATTTTATTTATTGGGATAACTGAGACTCAACTTCATAAGAGCTTCATAATTACTGTAGATGTGATGATCTTCATATCTGACTTACGAAAGCAAAAAAGCTTATTGCCCAGGTCCAACTATTACTCTGTTGCCCATAAAGATGGAATCATTTTGTTTCAGACACGTTCCTCTTTTTATTCCTGTTTATACACATCAGGTAACTTTTAGGTTCACTGTGATATGTTTGGAAGAGATTGATCAATAAAGTTTTGAGAAGACACACTTCATCTATCTTCATCTATCTAAGAAAAAATCACATTGTCACAATCATTTCATGAGAAGTGGTCAAAATATTTTATTCCAACTTTATGGGCCATAGTGTGGTTTATTTTTTTAAAAGTGATACGTGGTTTTCTCCACAAAGCGAGGTGCTGTGCGGAAGAGAGGATGAGGAGGACAGACAGACAGAGAAGAAGGACAGACAGAGGGTGGGTTTTTAATCTGCCCTACCTTCTGTGTCGTGAGTATCTCCCACTGATATGGCCAGAGCCATTGCATCCAGGGGTGGGGCAGCTGGATGGGATGGATGGAGGTTAGAGATATGTTTAAGACATGGAGAATTTTAGTCCCTATGCAGAAGCAATGATAACCACAAGCAATAAACAAAGTAAATTAAGATAAAGCAAAGCAAGGCAAAAACATGCGAACTCTGCACACATGTCATACAAATGCACATGCACGATATGTAACACACACACGCATCCACACACACCATCTGTCTAGCAGACACACATAATGCATGAATGCAGGTGGCATCAAGCCGCAGAGAACATAATATTGTATGTCGTACATCAACCCTGGCCTATATCCTGTTCGTATGAGCGATAAGGATCAGCGGAGACCTGCTGTAATTTCCCCTGCTCGGCTCTCCTCACCACTCATCATCAGCAGGCCTCGCCCCCACTCTCTCTCTCTCTCTCTCTCTCTCTCTCTCTCTCTCTCTCTCTCTCTTCTCTGATTCAGGTTGCTATGACCCCTCAGGACGGCTCATTTCAATTCTCATTAACTTCCCCCAGCAATTGCCCTTTATTACTCCAATTATCCTTATTATTAATTTCACTTATTAAAAAAAAAACTGCATTTGCATTTTAAATGAGCTGATCTCTGGCCTCCCTAACCGTTTCTTTTTTTTCTTTTCCTTAATGCACAAAGCAAAAGGTTATTTTGGAGTGCTGAGCACAGATCGATGCTCAGAGGTGAAGTGTGACAAAATGAGAGAGGATGAAAAAAATAATTTCGAAGGAGGCAGAGGAAGGAAGACAATGGGCTTGGAGAGCAGTGGGGCCCTGAAAGGCTACCACCTGGGTGGGAAAGGGGAAGAGGAGAACGAGGAAGGTAAGGCAGGAGAAAAACAAACTCCTTGCCCTTCACCATCCTCTCTCCTCACACTGTATCCTTCGATCGGACTGCGAAAAGATCATACGCCCCTTTCATTGCATCTACTGTATGTGTTCATAGCAGGAAATAGCAAAAGGCTGCGAGAAATCAATAGCAGCCTGTTGGAGGCACTGACCACAAGCAGAGGAGCGCTGATGATAAGAAATAAAAAAATAATAATATACGACATCATCTAAAGAAGCACTGATAGTGATTCTACGAGTGCCGGGGGGCGCTCTGCGGTGCACATAAAAGAACTTTATGAAAGGGATTTGCACAAAGATGAAGGTGTTTCCTTACCTCAGCTCTTGTCCTACGAGCTCAATAGGAACTGAGAGAGAAAGAGAGGGGAGGGGGAGGAGAAAAAAGATAGAGGGAGGAAGAACAAAGGTGAACGACTGCTCAGAAAGCCGCTCTGCTAAAAGAAACTCAGATCAATAAATCACAAATGCATAAGATTCCCATGAGGCCTCCTCATAGAAGCTTACACACTGCTGACTGTATGATCAGGAGAGAAAAAACACACACCAACACATACCCGAGCTACACATACAAACACACACACATACACACACATATCCGCATGCAAACATACACACACATAAACACGCGCTCACACAAAGGCCAACACAAAACAAACGCTGGTCTGCACAAACATACTGTATAAAATAACACATACACAGTCACACACACACACAAAAGCATACACACAGAGGAGAAAACCTAAATCAGCCAAACTGTTCAGGAAAAAAATGACAATTATATGCAGACTTCAGCAATAAAACATGATTAATTGTTGCACTTTAGTTATCATAATTGGGGAAATGAAATTAAAAGGAAAACTGCCTTCATCAGTAGAAAACAGCCTTCTTTCTGGGACAACTTATAGTAATTGCCTTCAAAACATAAATCAAGCTCTGCTCACAAACTCACAAACACACACACACAGGCACACAGCGATCTCAGCTGGCTATAGGCATCGATTGGGAGTTGAGCGATAGAATGAGTTTGGAGAAATATCCTATTTTCATTTGGAGCAAACGAGAAAACAATACAATCCTGGAGAATTCAGCTTGGGCTCCCATATCACATGCATTAATCACATGTCAGAAAGAGCCTGAGTATCAAGATACACTAAGAGCATAGACAATACACACACTCAAGCATGCACACACTGATGTGTGAGTGATGTGTGTGTTTGTGTGTACAGCATATGAGTTTCTCAGTCTTTCATCATGCAGTTGGAATGACTGGACGCCTTCCTGCGCTCTGAACGCCCTGTGAACTGTTGCTCTGCTGTCTCACTTCTAAACATCAAACACACACACACACACACACACACGTTTGTTTGTACACGTACAAACACATGAAGAAATACATGTATCAATATGTATATACACACTAACATTCACACACACACATACAAATCTGTATCTTGTTTTGTTTAAATTAAAATTAAAGTAGAAGTGTGTGGTGTCTGATATGAATAGAAATCATCTGCACTGATTCTTTTTCTGCGCTGAATTTTTTCCTGCTGCCACTTTTCCCCTGATGTGTGTACATTCGTGTTTAGCAGTTCACAAAATATGTACTGGAACTCTATAGTTTAAACTGAGTTTAAATAAAAACTGTAAAAATGTTGCTAATATAACGTAGTCAAGATGAAATTAAAGTTGGTCTAAAGTCTTTTCGGCTGAGATAAAGAGGAACTGATGTGTGCATGAAGGACTGTGAGTGAATGAGTATTAAATTAAACCCCTATAACAGACAGGGCCTGACATGATGGAGAGACATGACAAACATTTACCTCTGATTCCCTTGGACCGAGTGCGTGTTCGCTTGTCATCACCCTCCACACTCATCTGTGATGGAGAAAAGAGGAACCGAGAGAGAGAGAGAGAGAGAGAGAGAGAGAGAGAGAAGAGAGAAGACAGCGTGGAGGAGAAACAGAAGGAGGGAGAGAGAAGAGAGACCGTCAGTGGAAATTTCTCAATGCTCTCACTGTATTCCTCCACACATCCACAGTTAATTGTCCTTCCTCTGCTTCAAAAGAGCTGCTATAATAACCCTCACTCAGAATGTTCCCATTGAAACACACCAAAGGTAACGCTGACACAAAGAGACGATCATATCTGTAATTCTCAGAAAAAAACGAAAAAAAAACCTCGCCAGTCTGTCACATAGTGAAGCCACTGTCCTGCACACTTAGTCAAAAGAGAGACGGAAACAAAGGCTACATGGTATGGAACGGGAAACAAACCCTGTTGTTAAAGCTACTTTTCAACCCCCCCACCCACCTACCCACCCACTCACATACACACACACCCAAACACACACCACCCATCACTCTCCCTGTAATTTCCTGCACCTGAATGGTACACATGATTGTACACTGTGCAGAGGCAACAGGCAGTGCACACAGGCCACGGCCCCCATGAACAGAGGGACTGACAATCATAACTATGCTGAATATAATAATAAAGCAAAAACACACAGGCTGCTAAAAAGCCACAGTAATAACCCTTTTAAGAGCCTCTGTGTGTGTGTGTGTGTGTGTGCGCACACGCGCGCGCTGCTTGCTTACTCCTGGCTCGGCTATTAAGCCACAAAGGAGCAGGTGTTAACCCTGCTGCCTCAAACACACACGCACACACACATACTGACCCTCGGCCACACCTCCTCAGCGCCTCCTCTCCTCACTCATCGTTGCACTCTAAAGCTATCAGATGCTTTTTAGACACAGTGGAACCATTAGCTTTGATTACTGGACTCTGGATTTTTTTTATACATATAAACCCCCAAACCCCCCCTCACCCACCCACCCTCATCCCACCCACACACACACAATTTCACTTATTCTGTCTCCCCACTGCACCCCTCAAACCCCCTCCTCCCCAGTTGCCTATGCACCCCCGCCTCCTCTCCTTGCCCAGGCACTTAGCTGCTTTGTTGCTTCTCTATAGTCAAGTTGGCACAGCCACAGTGGGATTCAAACACGGGGGCCCTGTTACTCCTCTTCTTTTTTTTTTCTTCTCCCTCTCTCTATTTGGCAATACCCCTTTCCTGCTAATAGACTACTTATGAAAAGAAGGAGGGTTAGAGGGATGAGAGGAAGATGAAGCACACTGTTGTTGTTGTTGTTAAGGCCTTTTTTCCCCCTGCGCTTCATTCATTAGCGTCTAGTGTTTGGCCGGAGGTACAGGTGCAGGCACTAGCCCCTCCCTTCCTGTGTGTCTCCACCGCCTTGGCCTGATCCTCTCTCTCCCTCTCTCTCTCCCCCTCTCTCTCTCTCTCTCTCTCTCTCTCTCTCTCTCTCTCTCTCTCTCTCTGTCTCTGCTTCAACTCTTTTGATCAAGCGCTGTTAATGTAGGAGTCGTGCAACAAGCAGCAGCGTTGTGCCCCTGCCTGAAGGGAGCAGTTGACTCCCGTGCTCCTCTCACAGTGCTGTGTGGGAAGAAGAGCAGCGAACGATTGTGCGGTGAAGAGTTTTTCTGTCAATGCGCGTGTGTGCTCCCCCTTTGTGTGCCCTGTGGCTGTGTATAGTTCAAAGTCCACTTCCTTACACCAACTGTCTGCACTTCCTTGCATGCACATGTGAAAGGAGCAGTAGTGGAACAGAGGCGATGTAGTTAAGTAAACTTTTGAGGCACTCGTAGGATTTTATTTTGCACCTCAGAGGGAATTGTATTCTTTATTCCACTTCCAGATCATGATTCCACACACAAAACGCATGATCAAACTGCCCAGCATGTATATGAAGTCATTAAAATTAGCTTCACCTCCATTAAAATAACACAACACTCAAAATGAGTGTTCTCCTGCATAATAAGTACCCCGGGGGTTACTTCTGCATTTGGATGGGGGTGGATGTGGAAAGACTATTGAGTAGCTCAGCTAATTTCAACGTATAGAAAGTAGAAACTAGAATTTACATATTGAGTCAGCTGTGACATCACCACATGTCATACAAATGTAGGAACACATTTAGCAGTTTGGTGTATTTTCACATTTCAGCTAACAAAATAATCTGCAGATTCATTTCTGGATTTTTTGTTTAGTTAATGATATGTGGTGAGATTTCCACAGATCAGAGCTAGAGCAAACTGTGATCACAGAGCTCAATGGCTCTGAATTCAAACTAACCTGTAAATGTGAGGTAAAGAGAAGCAGCGAAGGTTAAACGATGATGAATCAAATGCAATTATAGATACACAAACAATGTTGTTGAATCACTTTGTGATATGTAACTATGGAGGGAAGGAGAGCGAGGCAGAGAGTGTGTTTATGAATGTGTGAAAAGGGGAAGATTATATACTGTTCTGTTACTCCTGTACTTTTTCATCCTTCTTCCTTTGCCTCTTCCTTACATTGACAGTCATCGGATGAATCAAAACCTGGACTGAAAAGGGACCCTATTGCTTTCATGTTTGCGTAACCATAGCTACGCACATTTAAATAGGTAAGCACATCTGAGTTCTCCTCTTTTTCCTGTCCTTTTTCTCAATTCCAGCTCATTAAATTTGTATGAACACAAAGTCACAGTGAGTGAATCCAGATGCAGCCAGGCAGGCATTCACCTGATTTTCATAATCTCTTTCAAAGGGCTCTTTTTAATGTATGCTCAGAACTTGTCCTTTACCTTGTTGTCTTTTAATTAGACTCCTTGAACAGTGTATGTAGGTGGGCCTACACAGTGCCAGCAATGTCTTATGCTTATAACAGAGAAAGGCATAGAAAGAGACAGGAGGAAGAGAAGAAAATAAAGAGAGAGGGAGGTGGTGTGTCCATGTGTGCCTATGCAAGAACCACTATGTGTGCACAGCAGCATGTGCATATGTGTGTGTGTGTGTGTGTGTGTGTGTGTGTGTGTGTGTGTGTGTGTGTGTGTGTCTTGGGGTTTAACTAGTGTGAAATGTGGTGTGGAGCAGCAGCAGAAGAAGAAGAAAGAAAGAAGGAGGAGGAGGAAGAGGAGGAGGAAGACGTGGCTCATCCCTACAGGCTGTGTTGTACATTATCAATTATGTCCTTCTTTGTGTGCAACGGTCGGAGCAGGAGGGCCCGGCTCTGCTCTGCATTCTGACAGCTCTATGTAAATGGCTGGCTGGGGGCAATGACTTCAGAGAGAAGGTCACCCTTCGTCCCCTGGTGCACATAAATGACTCTTTTATTCATTTTCAGGTTTACAAGAGGAGATGAGGAAAGGAGGGGGTTAAGGTGGGGCGGAGACACCGAGAGAGGAGTTGGAGAGGAGTGTTCACAACTGCCGACGGAGACTGACATCTCCGAAGATTACCTGCGGACAGCAGCTGCCAATTAGAGGCGCGCTTGCATACTTCCCTCGACAGGCGGAGCACGCTGCGCCTGCCTCCATGTTGGATCAGCGCATGTCGAGCCCTTCCACAGTTTCACTTCAATAATTTACAGAAGGCAGGGTGGAGTAGTGAGGAGGGAGGAGGGGAGACAGCGTGTTTCTCACTTCATATGCGAAAAGACTGAGTATGTGTCACCGCATAATGTGAGTACATGTGCTGTCAGAGGTTTGCCATTTACAGTGTGAGTCATCCTGATGTGATCTCACTGTTCATAACGAAGCATCTCTTCACTTCTGGTCCGCAGTTCTTTTCATTCATCTCAGTCCGCTACAAGAAGATAATGAGAAGGTTGTGTGACAGGTATCATAAGTGTCAGGCCAAACAGACAGGGTGGTGGTGGGTAGGGGGGTCTTCACATGATGTAGTGTGTTGAAACTGGCTCCTCCCTCTCTGCGGCTCCCTCAGCGGCAGAAATCAAACCAAATCAATAAAAGTCATCTCTTCAGATGAACCTGAGCCATCAGGGGGGAAGCAAAACTACTTTTACTGGGCCCAGGGGACCCCCCCCCCTCCTCCTCCTCCTCCTCTTCCCCCCTGTCTCTCTTTCAATCTCCCCTCAATCCCTCCATCTCTTTGTTGAGTGTCACAATCTCAGCTGTGATGCGCAGGGGGAGAAAGGAGCAGATGTTTCCAGAATGGAGAAATAAACTTGAAATGGTGGCAATTTGGGTCCGAAGTTTGAGACCGAAGTACGACAAAGGAGGAGAGGAGTTTAGAACAGCAGAGAGGGTTAAAAGGGAGGTGGGAGAAGAGAGAGCATTTTTCTCCTCTGCTGATAAGGAGGAATATCATGGACAAAAAGTATGAGCAGCTCAAGGACATCCTTTTGAGTTTCTTTTTTTTCCATTGTGGTTCAATACAAAAAAAAATCCTGTGAAGTGAAGTGAACTCAGCAGCGGGAAAATGCTGAGCTGTGCCATGCTGAGCTTAACTAAACTGAACTAAGCAGAGCGGGGCTGAGGCAGAGGATGGGCAGGGCCGAGCGGGAGATTTGATGTGCTGTTTGATTCATGTTTTTTTTTCTGCCCAGTGTGGCCATCAAGCCCCCTTTTCCCCCATCACACGCACACACACGCACACACACACACACGCACACACACACGCACACACACACACACACATACACACACACTAACGCACACACACAAACACACACACGCACACACACACACACACACACACGCACACACACACATGCACACACACACACACACACACACACACACACAACAGAGTCTCTTTTCTCCATCCTACCCCTCTGCCTCCACCCTTTTTTTACTTTCCCTGCTGAGCGAGGGATTGGGGAAATGCCCAGGAAGCAGAATCGGGTTAGAGGGGGTGGTGGGGGCGTGGTGAGTGGTGAAGAGGGATGGCAAGGGAGGGGGATGAAGGGCCTTGTCACTCACCATGATTGGTCGACGGCTCTGCAGTCTCTGGGAGGCCTGACAGCGGCTGCTGGTCCTCTCGCCTCGTGTCCACCGCTGGTTCACCAGCTCACCCCGGAACTCATTTTCTAAAAACCAGAAAAGAGAGAAGAAACAAGAGGGGAAAGAGTGGGGGCAAGAGGGGGGGAGAAGAGGGGGGAGAATTTAGGGAAAAGAGAAAAGAGGAAAAAAAATAGAGTTGTCATATGAAATGTACAGCATCAGCATCAAAGGATGGGGCAGCTTTGGATAAAGGAAGGAAGGGGAGGGTGAGGGTGCTACTTTAGGTCGGGGCACTCGAGCATGCTGCAGACACTCCTTTATTAACTAAAAGAACACTGTGTATTCTTTACACACACACACACACACACACACACACACACACACACACACACACACAGGCATGGTTAAGTGCCCCAGCTGGGGTCCCTGTCAGTCTGCTATTAGAATCAATCAAATTTGTGCATTTTTATCGAGCTTTTCAGGGTGCATATATAAGCGAATAGGGGGATGGGCGACACACAGGGAGAGGGGCTGAAGAATGGTCAGTAAATAATGAATCATACATAAATCAAGCCTCTTTTTTCTCTTCCCCTCTCTCCCCATTTTTTTCATCAAGGTAATAGCTCTTCACTTCATCTTCCTGATCGTCCAGGAGAAACATACCACATCTAATACAAATCCCTTTTCCATTCTTCCTACTTCCAGAGAGGCTGCCCGTGATGGAGGACAACACAACACAAAACACAGAGTCATCCCAAAAGTCAAGTTAGTCCTATTTTTTTCTCCCCCCAGTTCAGAAAGAGAACAGTGTATTTTTCAGAGAATGCCCAAGGCTGAACTTTTCAACTAGTGTATCTTTAAAACTTCAGCTGCAGGACTCCAAACCAGGCGGATGTGGCTCCCTCCTTCGCTCACCCTCTCGCTCTCTCTCTTTTCATGCACCGCTGAGCTGGTACGGTGAAATCTGATTCTTTTTCGGATATATACACATATATACCCTTTAGCTTTCACCTTTATATGGATTGTGCTTTGCGGCAGGCAGCGGAACGCTGTGAAAGAGGAAGTGCCCTTGAGTTTACAGTGACTCGCTGTCTGTATGGGCTATCTATCTGGTCTGTCCTCAAGAATATCTCGGAGAGAAATAACACTCAAACAGACCGAGGTTTGGGTCAGGACACTCTGAGTCCCCTCAATTGAAAATGTAAATTGAAGCTGCAATATTGTGGAAGAGTAATCATTCACAAATCAAGTTTTACACAGTGGAAATTCAAGGCAAAATATTTTAAGAGAAACTGAATAAATGTTCCAAATTTGAAATGATTGCAGTAATAGAGCTCTTTCAAATCACTTGCCATGTCAAAAGAACATAAACCTTTTCACACTTGAACTTGAATAGAAATCCCTGGCCTTTGTGCAAGACGCGTCTGTCCATCTCAATTCTTCCCAACTAGCATCTCTACCTTTATATCTGGCTCCTGTTTCTCTCAGAGATACAGTGAGTTATTTTCGCTGCGCACGCTGTCCTGTATGTGAACCCACAGTGCATGCAAAGTGCACGCTGAAAGCAAACAGTCAGAGAGACAACAAAAGGCTGCATGTCCGTATCCGAGGGGTCCCAAAGCAGACCAGCCCTACCCTCCATCCCCCCTCCTCTTCTTACTCCTCCTCCATCACCCCCTCCACCCCCTCCGCCCATCCCTACTTTGCCCACTACATGCAAACCTCGCCAAAGCACAGCCAGCACTCTGCAAAACGCTTGTTTATCAACTTTCACTCCCCCCTCAGAGAAAAAGTGATTACAACAGCAATGCTGTTCGTCTGCATCTCTATCTCTGTCTCAGCTATCTCTGACTCTAAGCACGCAAGCTCACTCACTTTCTTTCTTTCTTTCCTCTCTTTTTTTCCCCTCCTTTTAAAGTGAAGTGAAGTGAGCATCGGTCCTGTATAGTTTAGTTTGAGGGCCAAGGAGCTGAGAGCCCTTCCTAAATGCCAAATATATAACAGCGCTCTATTAGGACACGTCGCCTCAGGCCATGTGTCAGCGTCCCTGCTCACTTTGTTCAGTCCTGTGCCAGTGCTCCTGCTACACACACAGAAAATATTAGAACCTGTGTGGGATATCTGATCACTGAGATTTATAGAAAAATCACAGAAAATATGGCCCAGTTGACCCTTCTACACTATCCTCTGCTGTTTCATGTGAAAACCTGAACATCTGGATCGTTCACAGATGAAAAAACATAAAACTAATTTCAGCCTTGTCTGCTCAGGATGTGTACTCTCTTGTTCTTTGATCAGATGCTGTTCATTCCCACCCTAAAAGACTCACAGCTCGTTATTTTGCAGTGAAAATTGGAGGAGTACGAGACAATTAGCCATTCACCGGGGAGGTTTGGTTAATCAGAAGCGAGGGGGGCCGGGGGGAGAAAGATGAATACAAAATGAATGGATTAAAAAAAAAAAAAAAAACGAAAAAGATTTTACTGCCAGGATTCTGAAATAAAATATCCAAGCTTGCATTTATGGGATTCAAAGTTTAGAAAATCTTTCCTGTTCTGCAAAAGAGAAAAAATCTACAGTCAACATATTTAGCCTATAAATGAATAGAAGAAAAATCTTACACCAGGAAACAATGTATGGCCTGAGTGATACCATTACAGTCAGACAGCTTACTGTACTGGGACAATGGAGCAAAGAGGCCTAAATCCATAGTTAGATTAAATACCAGGGTGAACTGTCTGTAACAGTATTAGTGTCCATACAGGCCCGGGGCCAGCTGTACACCCCTGGTCCTGTTAAGCAGGATTTAGAGACAACTTAGTGTGATTAGAGTGAGGCGGGCAGAAGAGGCAGAGGAATCAAAAGTTGTGGAGCAGGATGGTCTCATGTTACTCACTGCTTCCTTTGTGTCACAGGACAAAAAAGAAAAATCAACAACCAGTTTATCAGATGTGAAAATTAGATATGTGATGAAAAACATCATTCAGATAAGCTCTGCGAGAGGTCGTTTGACTGCCCCTGTCCCTGAAGGTTAAATAAAAGTGCTCTCTTTTATTTGAGTGAACTACAGGCGGGCAGTATTTTGTCAGAAACAACACGTAGTGTGTGTGTGAGGTGTTTGTGTGGTCTTATCAGTTATGGGATGGGAGTTTATAAGGGGTGGGGTGTGGAAGAGAGGGCGCCATGGTAACCAGCTTTTGGAGGAGCTCCCCTGAGGGCCACCCTGACCTCAGCATCTGAGAAACAACACCAACGTGTCACTGCTGCTTATAAAACATCACGCTAACTGTAGAGATCTGTGCACCTCTCCGCCAGAGGCAGCAGCTTGTGGCGTTCTAAACACTTCCACATCAGGCTTTTTTCTCCTCTCTCCCTTTCTGAGAACTTATGCATATTTGGCTTACTTTTTAATTAATTTTCTTTCTTTTTTTATTTATTTCCCTTTTAACGCAGGGCATGAAATTCATTATTTCCAGGCTTTCATTTTAAATGCCTGCTTTCCATTGAAAGCCTGGTCGACCCTGACCTTTGCTTGTATTGCTTAGATTTCTGATAGGCTTTGAATGACGAGGGTGCAATTTGGCCCCAGCTGCTCCTCCAACATGTTTATTGCACTCCCTCCCTCCGGCACCTGCTGTCCTCACCATGGGCTATTCAACCCTTCATAAATAGAGAGGTTTCCTCCTATCATGGTAACAAAACAAAAAAAACTTCACATCAGGGCCTGTGCTACATGCAGCTCCATACTCTGCTGTTATAGCCTCCAACTGACAGCACAAAGCACCAATAACCTAATTCTGTAATCCCCTGAAACTAGGCTACATTTCACAGGAAAAATAAACAGAATAAAAACAATATTTCTGCTTGTGATGCATCCATCTACCAACAATACACCTGCAGCCTAATAATGGGTAACGGCTCCTTCTGTGAATTTACATCAATTAAACAACCCGAAACACAATCACGACAACAAAATTAAAAAGTTAATTCAGATTAATGTTTTTCATATTTTAAAAATAGTCAAATATCACCATGCGGTCTGACAGAAGACAAACATCACCGCAGGAAATCTGACAATTAAAAGACTTTTTTCTCCTAAAAACACAGACCTACATGATTCAAACCAGCTTGCCAAAGTGTTTGTCAAATGGAAACAGGGTGAAGTGAAGCAAGTTGAGATGCTTTTACCTTCCAAGCATGAACCACCGTCTAACATCGTCTAACATTTAAACTAAGAGCTGAAGTTTGGAGCCGAAGCCGCGCTGCTCGGTCCTGATCAGTCTCATCCAGCGGGGATGGAGAGCAACTTAAAGAGCGGGTGACATAACACCTTGTGTATCATCATCCCTCATCTCTTTCCTCCATCTTAGGACGCAGGTGCTTTGACAGACCGTGAGGCGCACACATACACACACACACAGCATATTACGTGGCCATCTAAGCAAAGCAAGAAAGGGAGGGTATGGGAGGGGAGGAGGGGGGATAGTAAAGAAAAACACAACGCACAGGCTCCCATTCTGTACCGCAGCACAGCACAGCTCTCGGGGTGAATCCGACAAGATGAGCACTTGAAAATCCGGTGAAATGTGCAGCTCGAGCCTGCCTCCCGACGGCCCGGTGTTTATTTCTAGCGCGCGCGCTTCTGAGGACTTTTTTTTAAAATCTGCGCAGCTCTAAAGGCGGCTGACATTTGAAGAGAGCATCTCTGTTTTTTGCTGCAGAGGATCAAATGGCCAACCCCTCCCTCCTTCCCTCCCTCAAACACACACTCACTCCATCCTTCCATCCATCCATCTGTCCGTGCATCCATACACAAACATACACACACACACGGGAGTTGTGCTCTACGCCAATTGTAACGTCGTAATAACACAATTCTGAGCTGAACTCTACACACACACACACTTCACTGAAACAACCCAGAACCGTGTGAGTCCAGCAAAGAGGCTCGTTTATTCCTGAAGATGTAGAAGGTTAAACTAGAGGACGGCGTGGAGAATATACTTCAAGTATGACTCAGTTTAATAAACACCGAGAATCATGAGAAATAATATAGCCCATTTTTAGACCCAGTGTGACACACACTCAATCACTCACTCACTCACTCACTCACACACACACACACACAGATGAACTGCCGAACAGAGGCAGGATGACAGAGAAGTGAGAAGGTTCAGAGTGATTCAGAGTAAGCGCCATAGTCGCTTTATTCCCACTTCTTCTGGGCGTCAGTGTAAATATGAACATCTGAGGGCAAAACAACGTGCAGGTCACAGCAGCCTGCTATCAAGAGCAGCTGCTTGAGGATGTGAATAAATGGAGCAAAGAAATATGCACCTCTACGAGGAAAAAAATCAAACTGCTCATAGATCAAATGTAAGTTTCAAGTAATATTCAGTAAATGAATAAATGTAGAAAAAACAGCAGAATCACATCAATGCGTTCAAACAGCCGTGATACACTGATGTTGAGGATTGTTAAAGTTATGAAAAAGGGCTCAGATTTGTGTTTTCTAAATCTAAATGTGTCTCATAATCAAAAACAAACAAACGTTTTTCTTTCTCGTTACCTGGATTAACAATGTTTCCGTCGGGCTTTGGCGCGGTGTCCTTGTTGTGTTTTGAGAGTTGCAGCTCGCTGCCAAAGTAGTTTGCTTAAAAAAGATATCCCGAGTAAATGTTGGGGGGAAAAAACGATCATCTATCCCGTTACAAATGTCCAGATGTGATCAATAATAAAGCGCGAGCGAGCGAGCGAAGGTTTGTCCGGGGCGGCCTCTCCTCCACAGCGCACCGGCGCACGGCTCCGGATCGAGGCGTTAAGATGTTACTTGTTTGTAAGCAAAAACATGGCTTCATTTGCCTTTGTCAGCGAGAAAAAACGTAATATTGACTTACCTTTCCCTCATGAGCCATTGTACCCCCCCACCCCTCTCCATCCCCTCTTCACACCCCCCATCTCCTCCCTCCGCCCTTTGCCATGACATCACGGAAGCTGTAGTAAAACCTCCAGCATCAGATGGGCAGGGCTTGAGGTCCCCCCTTACTACACACTAACTCAATGGGCATACACGCACACACTCCCTCTTTCTTTGACTTTCTCCTCCCCCTCTCCCTCCCTCCCCCCTCTCTCAAACACACAGATCATCTGAGCCAATAAAACTTCAAACCACATCTTCCAGATATGAGAAGAAGTGTTGCTTCACTCCGAACAGTTCGAACATCACACACAGTCCTGAGGACTCTGCAGGACTGAGCCAGCACCACCTTCCACACTCAGCTCATGGTTCATACATTTCACTCCACTGACAAGTTCTTCATGTTCCGCAAATGCACTACGGAGGTTACTGTAATCCTTCACCCACCCCCACACACATCCTGGAAAGTGGTACCGTCCAATAATTCATTCAGGGGACATTTTTTTCTCCAGGACTGGGAATTGATGTAGTAGTTGTATGCAGAGTTAGTCTGTGCGCGCTGCGCTGACAGCATCTGATAATTCCTGCGTATGGAAAGAAGGTTTTAACGACGTGTAGGCAGAGAGGCGAGTCTCCAAGGGAGCTTTACTCAAAATTATTTATGCTCTGGGGAGGTGAGGGGATGGAGGCGCGATATCAATCTGAATTATCGCGGGTAAATAATATGCTCCGGAATTGTTTTGAAATATACAAACATATATCAGGTGTGTTTTTAAGCAGAGTGATCTCTGTCAGCTCCAGATGTGTTGATAGTTTCTGAGGCTCACCGAGAGAATAATGCCAACTGTCAGCGCGCCTCGTAACAACAAACAGCTAGTCTTAATAGTGCAAGTTGGAGTCACTCCCAAATGTTGCTCACACCGTGCTTTTTGCTTTGCTGTTTTGAAACCATTAGTGGAAATGACAACCATTCATTACAAGCCATTTGAGAATAGTCCCCACAAATGCCATCCTTTATCTGCTGTCTCCACGCCGCGTACGCAGGGAATATTCAAAAAGCCCAACCTTCAGCTTTCAGAAATTCTATTAAATTCTTATCTCTTTGCAGCAGGCTCTTTTTGTGCAATCCCATTGTTATGCATTGGAGCTGAAATCAATCACCGGCCGTGCACGCCGCATCAGTATGATTTCAGACTGTGGGTGAGAGGGGGGGGGATTGTGCACACACAACAACAGCATCGACAGTCCAATAAACAAAAGAGAGAACATCAGCAGAGGGGACGGTGTGTGTGAAACTTTGGGCCTGTACGGAGGCCTGAGTGTGACATACCGGAGATCATAGAGACGATAGAAAGTCACAGTTTGAACACAAACTGTTCAAATCAACTCACTCCATCATCACGAGTGAGGAGATTTCAGGACTGTGGACAGCTCCAAAGTGCCGAGGACGCGCGCACGAGCGCGTGTGTGTGTTCAGGACTGTGGACAGCTCCGGCCCGCTGCGGCTCTCAGGCCTGCACAATACCTTACATAAGGATATTGTTGAGCTAACAAAGGCTTTTGTCTGCGCCCTGTTCTCACTGAGTGTGTGCCTCATTAGCTGCAGCATCAGCCCAGTTTAATGGCATCAAACTCAAATATCTGATTTCAGGTATTATTTATATGCAACATCTGAATACTGACATTCATTTAGTTCAAGTTGTTTCAACTTTTGGGCATTTTATCTTAAAGGACACGGCCTGATCTCACTTTGTCCTTATTATAAGTTTTAATGAATTCAACTAAAATAAACAAAAATAAAATTCAACTATATGAACCTGAATTGTCTCAATTAAACTAATAAAACCAAAGATTAGATTGAATTAAACTATTGGGTACGTTATTCTTGTATTTATTTGAAGGATTTGGAGGATATTACAAATAAATTTGTTACTAAAATCAAATGAAACAAACAAAGCCAAATCCACTTTTATTAACTAACGTTTTACATTTTATTTTGAAAGTTACGGCTCAAAATGAGCTGTAAACTTCTTCCTGTGTTGTTACAAGGTGGGACTACATCAAATATGCCCCCTTGAGTTGTTTTTGTAAGTTAAAATAATGAATAACTGGGTGCTGTTACACCTGAACACCACAAGCTAAACTAAAATCATTTCAAATAAAGCTTATGATACGTTTGAATATTATTATTATTATTTTATTGTTTTAAACTGACAGGTCACGTTTAAATGAAACTTCACTTTGAGATTTTATTTTGAAGGTCTGAGGCTCGGCAGTGACCCGACAGCCGGTCCATCAGCTGGGAAAACTTTTCCTCTGTTGTTAGAAAGTCTGTGCAGATGCAGATGGCAGAGGCCTGTAGCATTTTAATGGTCTCGTCGCTCCAGACTATAGCTGTTGTATGGTGGATATATTGTGCGGGGCCGGACCATGCAGGCAGCCAGTATAAATATTACATGGGGCAGCAGCTGACTGAGCGCTGAGGTTGGGACTGGGGGAGGCCCCTATAGTCCCTCGACAGATGGAACAAGCCGACAGACTAACACAACAAAAAGTTTTTAATAAGCCCGCAGCTTGGCATTGTCCCCACGGTACCGGGGCCACACGGTCCCTAGGGGACCAACTGTCCTTTGTCTGGCCAGTTTTTACCACGGGGGTCGAAGTTTGGTTGCAGTTTGAGGCTATGGAGAAGTTCACAAGTATATTTTAACAAAGCTGGTGTGTGCTGAATGCAGCCTGCAGCGTTTAAGGTTTTAAAGGTACAGCTGGTGGATGAAACAAACGATAAGCCTCTTTAATCCTGACCAGAGTCGGCTACAGTCTTTAAAAAGACTTTTATTCTGGAAAGAAACCGCTTTGCTTCTGCTGCGACCGGCACTTTTTAAAGTACTTCTATGTGTAATATTCATCTACAGCTGATCTGATTATTACTACAGAGGCAAAGCGGAGGAGTCACACACACATACACTGTATCATCATAAACACACACTTACATGCCGAAACTGAACTTTAAGTTACTGCTGTAAAGTGAAAACAAGTCAGTGATACGAACCTAGAAAGGTGCGACACAGCTTCATGTTTGCGGTCCTCCTGTCTGCCTCTCTCTCCGTTCTGTCCCGCAGCGACCCGCAAAGTGCCGCTGGAGTTTACTTCTGCCGGACAAAGTTGCTCAAACTTTACATCAACTTCCCCGGCCGGGCAGAAGGGAGGGCTGATGGGCGGGACGGGCAGGCTGAGTGACACTCCCGGACTGCCAATAGGAACGGGTTATGCCCTCCTGCTGCCGGAGAGCTGGACCCAATCCCAGTCTCCCCAGTCTCAGCTTTCAACAACAATAGCCTGAACAGCAACAAAGAGCATCTGCTGCGCCCGGCAACTTCTCACACTAAGCTCCCCCAGCCAGCCATCTGATTCAAACTCCATAAACTCTGTCTACCAGCTCACACACGTTTCATCTCATCACTATTTTTAGATCTGGACGCATTTCTCTCAAACATGATGATGATACATATACAGATGTATAAGATACAACGCCAGAGGAACCAGAGAAGGATGCAGAAATATGACAGAAAAAGTTTGAAAAAAGAGAAACTACATGAATAAAAATAAAAACCCACAGAGAGAACACAACACAGTTTTTATATATTTTATTGTGCCTTTTTATATAATCAGTACTTTGTTATATTTTTTTTCTACTTTCTTTCATTCTCCTGTGAACTCTAACCCAGCATACATGTTATCACACCCTGGCTCATGTTAACAGAATTTTCTCTCACGGTGCTTTAAAGCAGCCTCCTTGATCACATGTGCACACGTAGCAGATGTACAGCTCATTTAGGGAAGTTAGAGGACATTTTCACTCTAACTCCAGGCCTATTCACAGTGTCTGTGTCTGGGACAGACAGACAGTTCCTCCCTCCCAATAGCAGATGGTCTGCCAGATAATGAGCTCTCCCATTGCTTGCTCCCATTACCCCCATCCCCATCTTTCCAAGATATAATGGGGAGGGGGGGTTCTTAAGTAACCTCACCACATTCTACTGCTTTTCTTTTTCATCTCAAATTATTTCATGACCATTCAACTATTGTGTGTTGTGTAAGACATATTACCAATCATTTTTTATAAATGTGCGGTATTAAACTAAAACCAACTCAAATCAAATCAACTGCCACCGTCCCTGTAAGTTAAATAACTGACTTATGTGCTATGGAACAAATCAAAACTTAATTCGCGAACTAAACTAAGTTAAACTAAGTAAGTTTTGTATAATGAGCTAATGAGCTAATTGTCACTACTAAAATAAGCTAAACTGAGTGCCCTGGATTATTTGTATGAATGAGTAGTGGAATAATTGTGTGCAACAAAACTAAAATGACTGTTATAAAACTAAGCTAAAAATAATAATAATAATACAACTAAATTCATTGAAATGTGTGTGTCATGACAAAACTAAATTGGATTCATCTCAGGGGCTCAAACGATGATGACTCACCTAAACTCACTATGAGCTCAAATAATTGTTTTCCCAAGCTCAGGAAGAAAGAAAGAAACAGAACAAAATGTACTGACCTCACTTTAAAAATAGTTCTCATCACAACACACTAAACTAAAATAAACTAAATGAAAGATTGTTGATCTAAAATCAGTCAAAGTTTACTCAACCCACTCATTCAAGCTTTCACAAGCTTTCAGGCACAAATTAACTAATTTCACTTGGCTCATCTCAACACATTTTAGATCTTTTAGCTCCAATAGCTCTACTCTACCCTTCTAAATGGGGCAGACTTCTAACTTGGCAGATAGTTACACAGTAAAATATAGTAAAGATAGTTTCTCAGTAAAACACCGCAGACTCTTCAGGTAGGTTTTGATGTTTTACTTAAGAAAAACTATGTAAAGAAAAATTAAGTGTGAGTGAAGATAACAACTGTGATGAAACCTGGAACAAATTACTGTTAGCCTGCAGGAAAAAATGGTGCAACAGCTTAAACAATTCCCAGACACTCTTCAAGGGGCGGCACACTCCCCACCTGGTATAATGCTATACCACTATGTACCTTTAAGTAGTAACACTACATCTGTAGCGGGTAACGAATATACCTTGGGGGAACTACCTTTAACAACTCTGACTTCCACTTTATGGACTCTTGGCCAGGAAAGGTGTTAACGAGTCCCATTGACCATTCATTTAGTTTGGCTTGGTCGTCATCGCTTTCAGAATGAATCAGCGAGTCTCTGGACCTTCTTCCACTGACTCCAGTAGAGATCCTTCAGCTCAAAGTCTCCTGATGGAGCTGACACCATATCAGTCTTCTGTGTTAAAAGCATAGCAGGGGTGAGCACGGTAGGCATGTTGGGATCTGACGACACAGGAACTACTGGCTGTGCATACGGTGACAACCTCTGCTATCAGCATCTCATGTGTAACTTCATGTGCCGGACTGGGGGAATGCACCTTGAGCAACAAGCCATCTAGGATATGACGAGCAATTCCTATCATTCTTTCCCACACTCTCCAAATGTGGGACGAGTGTGGAAGATTGAAGTCCCAGTTACAGCCTTGGTCTTTGAGGTAGGACTTAAGCTCTGCATTTTCCGGTGTTATGTCAAGTTCTTTAAATGCGCCGACAAAGTTTGTTCCTCGATCCGACCAGAAGAGCTTTGCTGAACCCTGGATGGCAGTGAACCTCCTTAGTGCATTTATGAAGCTTGAGGTTGACAGAGACTCCACTACCTCATATGAACCGCTCCTGTGACCAAACAGGTAAACATGACAACCCAGCACTTGCTTTCTGAGAGGCCTCCCCTTGTACGGTGAGCAGAGATGGACCATGGTCCAAACACACCCAATCCAACCTGTGTGAATGGAGGTGCTTTGGTGAGCCCATCAGCAGGTAAGTTGGACATTTTTTGTTTCTCCATACTTCCTCTCATTGAGTATTTTGGCTTGATCACAAACAAACTTAGTAAAGAATACTTCCTCTCAACCTCCTGCAGGTGACACACTTGTATGTATGATGCTCGATACCTGTCTCTTTCCTGCCAGAATCCAAATGCCAACCGATCAAATACACTGTTGACTGTAGAGAGAATGCGCCTACAGGTGAATGGCTTCTCCTCTCTAGAGACAAGGAAGGTAAAGCTATGGTAGAGGGTCCACACAGCTCTACGTCTTTCAGCTCTTTAGCGCGTTCTTTGGGCAGAAATGCTTCCATCACTGCATTATGGTTGGATGCTATTTTATGCAGTCATATATTTGAATCAGCTAACATTCCTTTGGTCTTTTTCAGGACTTGGATGGTGTCGTCGTCAGTGGAGAATGTCGTCAACATAGACGTTTCTGAGAACAAACTGTTTGCCTCTGTGACATATTCTTCCTGATGTTGTAGAGCCGCTCTCCTCAAACTATATATGGGAACAGTGGGAGAGGGGCTATTGCCAGAAATGTGCATATTCATGCGGTACTCTGTGATCTTTTTAGTAGGGTCATTGTCCTCAAACTAGAGGAAACATAAGAAATCACAATGCTCCTGGCACACCTTGAAGCAATTTGTTCTATATCCGCCACCACAGGTTCCTTGCGGAAGCGAGTGAGTACTCCCAAAAGCATATTATTCAGATCAGGGCCACTCAACCAAGACATCATTAAGGGAGACGCCGTCGTGCTTTGAACTAGAGTCAAACGCTGCTCACACCTGGCCTGGCTTGCGTGGATGATAAAATCCAAAGATTGGTAAGTACCAGCACTCTTGCTCCTCACTGACTGGTGGGGCTGGTTCAGCATGACCTGCCTCGAAGATCATCCACATGAAGGCAACCATGTGTTCTTTCATATCTGTCTTTTTTTCGAGCATGCAGCATAAGATCGCGAGTTCCCTGAAGGGTAGGGGTGCCACCCAACTGTTGGAGACATCCATGAAGACCTCCCTGTCCATCATTCCCAAGAAGGCTTGGTCTTCCGCAGACATGGCGGGCTTATTGTTGTCTGGAAGATTCCTTTTCCAAGGCTATCATCTTCATCGAACAGGTCTTTTGGTTCATTATCCTTTGGAAAGTGAATATCCGGCCTCTCTTTAATGTGGATGCTGTTGGTAGAAGGGTCAAACAGAGACGTATGTCCATTACTCAGCACATTAGTCCAGTAGACGTCAGCACAATATGATTCATGAGCTTTTCCAACACAGACCTCTCCTACGATCACCCAGCCCAACTCGCACATTGCATTGTTCTTGAACCTTGTGTGCATGTGACATGTCCTGGCCGAGCAAGATAAGGATGGTTGCAGAGGGGTCAAGAGCTGGGATCCTGTCCACAACCTGCTTGAGATGTTTATAATGTCTGGCGATCTCAGGCATGGGGATTTCAGACTTGTCGTCTGGGAACATGTCACATTCAATTACAGGAGGGAGAGGAGTGCAAGTTTTACCATCTAGCAACTCCATGCTGAAATTGTTAGCCCTCTGCCCTGCGGTTTTAATGACACCTGAGCAGGTCTTCAGGGTGTATGCTGCCACGCCGTCTGTAATACCAAATAGTTTTTAAAAAAAACCTCAGATCTTGCCAAAGACTTATTACTCTGCTCATCAAGAACAATCCATCCATTCTGTCATCCATGGAGCAATCACTGGGTGTAATGCTGTAGGGTGGCTGTCGCTCCTGCATTCTCTGCATTGAACGTTTTACTCAGTCTTTAGCTAGGTGACTGGTTCATGCACAACACCTATGGCAAATATTCTTGTGTTTAAGATAAGCTTTCCTCTCATCCAAAGTTTTGCTCCTGAAACCACAACGCTTTCTAAGGGGGTGTAGTTTGTAGTGGAGTAGACTTTGCTTATCTGGGTCAACCATCATTTTCTCTGCAGGACTGTTGTGGTTGCTATCAGAGTTCGCTGAGACCTCTGTCTTTTTGACATAAACAGTTTTGAAACTTTTTGTGTTGTATTTAAAGGACTGCTCCACCTTACCCATGCTTATACCACCTGTGAGTGGGACAAAGCTCAGATCATTGAGTGTTTTGGCTTGATCACAAACAAACTTAGTAAAGAAGGAGAAAGGTGGGTATGACGTGTGATATTTTTCTTTGTTATGTGATGCTATAGAGACCCACTTGTCATGCAAGGAATATGGCAACTTCTGGACAATTGGAGTAATGCCACGAGAAGTGTCCAGGTAATTGAGACCAGGCAGAAATCCATCCACCCTGGCCACTTCAAGCTCCAAGAGAAGGTTTCCCAACTCTTTTAGTCTTTGATTGTCTTGATTGGAAACTCGTCCACCTTCTCGAGCAGTGCATTTTCTATAACTTTGGGTGATCCATAGCAGTCTTTCAACCTTTGCCATACCATATGTTGTTCGGATGATTTAGGTCCAAGCCATTTACACAGCAGATCAAGTTCCTCTCTCGCTGTCAGGTTTAAATCCACTGCACAACTGTGAAAGGATTCCTTCCAGGTCCAATAATTTTCGGGATGGTCGTCGAACCTCAACAGACCAGAACTTTGCGTCTTTCAGCAAATTAAGTACTTGGCCAGATCAGTTGGAGAAGATGAACTGAGTTTGTTGGTTCTGGGAGTGGCACCAGTATGTGAGTGAGCAGGTTGGTAGCTACTGCTGGTGTGTCTTATGTTGTGTGATTGCATCCGATGGCTGTAACTGTGTGGATTGGAACTGTGTGGACGCTCTCGTTTCAGGGAGTCAGTTCTGGATACACTTTGTACACTTTTGAGTGTGAGCATGAGGATGATATGAAGTGGAATTGTCCTCCTGTTTGAATGTTGGATAAGCAGGTAGGTCATGGTATCTAAGTTCATAGTTGCTGACCTCACTTGACTCGTCTTTACCTTCCTCCAAGTTGTTTTTAACTGTCTCACTATTGTCCATTGTTGGCTGGCGCATTGGTGTTGCTGTGGGATCCGGTAGCTTTGTACCCACGCTCAGCATATCCATTTTTTAGGCTAGCACTATCTAGCTCTCCAAGCTCATTCTCAGCAGCTGCTTCCAAAACATTAGCTTCAGCGATGGCAGCTGCAGCCTCGCTCTCTAGTTTCAATGTGTGCAGACTAGCTTCTAGCTCTGCTTTCTTTCCCGCAGCCTCAGCTGCAGCCTTTTGTTGTTGCTCTTCAACATATGCTTGAGCTTTCATCACGTCTGCTTCTTTTTGTGGAAACGATGCCTTTGCACGCGCAGCCTCTGCTTTTGCATGCACCCTGGCTGCAATGGTGCTCGCTGGAGAACGCTGACAACCACATGAGGAGAACACACTGATCTTGTCTCAAATGTGTCTTCATTATTATCCATCTTGCAGCTTTAACATCAGAGGGAGACTGTGTATTTCCACAAAGATCCACTTCTCTGTAGGTAACCCGTCAGGAATAAGTCTTTTCACTAATCTTGCAAGAATGCGACTGACTTCTAACTTGGCAGATAGTTAAACAGTTTCTCAATAAAACACAGTCTTCAGGTAGGTTCTGATGTTTTACTTAAGAAGATCTCTTTTTTTGTCTGTTTCTTATACATCCATAAATACAATATGGATAAACATACACCAAAGTTATAATTAATTCCACACAACAGAAGTGGCAATACGTATCGCTTCGCTTAATGGTAACATAATATGGAAAATCCCATTAACGGGCTAGCGAATTAGCATCAGTTGCACTATTGACTTTATACCCAAACAGTGCAGCAGCCTAAACAATTCCCAGACACTCTTCAGGGAGCGGCACAAGCTCAGTAAATGAAACTATATTCAACTTAATTAAACTAAATGAAATTGAAATTTATGAAATTTAATAATTTAAGCCTGAACTGTGATAACTAAACTAAAGTGAGCTGAATGAAACTAATCCAAGAATACATACATACTGTCACATGTTGTCAAATGTCAACTACACTTAATCAGCTGATTGTTGCTTCATGCCTCAAACTAAACCTGATTCTGCATCATCACGTGCTACTAAGACAGTTAAACTTAATCTATGACACACATCTTTCCATTTAACCATACAAACCTGACACTGACACCTTTATTGTTTTTATCTACTGAACAACAATCCTTATCTGAACACTCAGCTGTGCCTCAGCTCCCCATTTCCATCTCCATTCCTTGCCACAGAAAAGTGAAAAAGAAACGCACACACACACATACACAGACACACACAGCTTATTAAACTGACTTTTGGGTGTGTGTGGACAAAGGTGGTGTTGCCGTGAAGGAGGACTGCTGGGTGTCCACTAATGCCACAGCAAGTTTTTATCTTGCGATGCCAGACAGCCTCTTGTACTCTTCCTGAGCACCGTGCTCTCATTAGCCTATTAACTTCACTATTCATCCCCACCCTTCTGTTCCACTACCCAGATAGGACCAAACACACAGACACACACACACACACACACACACACACACACACACACACACTGCACGTTCACAGACATATGCAAACACACAAATACACACAGAACCCCTCCTCCCCTTTATTCTCTGCTCTGTATAACAAGCAGCTGAACTCTGACATAGCCTCCAGCTGTCCTGGAGACAGTGGTGACAATAAAGTTTAAACAAATACACATACACACTCATGCACACACATATACACACTGAAGAGAAGGAAACAGAACCTTGTTGAGAAAATGACTCGTGTGAGCTAATTAATGGAAATTTCACTCCGTCTTCATCATCATTATTCAAAAGTCTTCTTAAATGTTCACTCCTACGCTTTTATTATCATTATTCTGCATCTGGAATAGTAACAACTTTCCACTGAGCTGGTGGAGAGACAAAGGGGTCAGCCTCCGCTGGAAGGGAAAAGTTTTCCCTTTAATAAATGTGCAGATTTGTGTTTGAAGTAACAAAGTGGAAGTTGTGTGCCGTTTGGGGAGACACTGCTGATCTAGGAGCAGTTCCATGCTCACACATCCTGGGCACACGCACAGATGGACGTTTGACATCAGAGTCCTGCTTCTGATCTCATGATAAGAACGGTTCATACTCTGATGGCTTTTATTCCCCCCCCCACACTCTCACTTTAACACCCCCAATCTCTCTCTCTCTTTCTCTCTAACATCCATACAGCATGATCATACCCATATCTGTCAACTCCCATTAGACACAGTTGAGCACTTCACCCACAGAGGGAAGGAATCTATCTTTGGAGTTTAATTCAACATGCAGACAACAACATGCCGTGTTTGTTCACGGAGGAGTCACATTTTTTCAAGTCTGTCTTAAAGCAAAACTCACATGATCCAAGTATTATTATTATTATTATTATTATTATTATTATTATTATTATATTATTGTTATTATTGTTATTGTTATTGTTATTATTATTATTATTATTATTATTATTATTATTATTATTATTATTATTATTATTATTATTATTGTTATTGTTATTATTATCATTGTTATTATTGTTATTATTATTATTGTTGTTGTTGTTGTTGTTGTTGTTAGTTCAGTTAATCACTTCAAAGTCTAACACCAAAAAATATTTAGCTATATGACAAAGATAAGTGACAGATCCTCTCATTTGAGAAGCTGGGACCATTGATTATTGATTTGGTTAAAATATGACTAAAAGCATTCAGCCAGTTGTTGATGACTGTGTGTTTTTAGTACACAGCTGAGTTTCAGGGGTGATGTCAGGAAGAATCTCTCAGTATACTCAGTATGAGCAGGAGGATCACAGCCAGTACGAGCTGTTTCATGTACTGTACAGTCACATGACTACATGTCTTTAACATAATAAACTTTGGTGGTGTATATACAATGCGACGGCATTTTCTTTAACACGAGACAAGAAAGAAAGACACAAACTGCCTCTGGCTCCTCATTACTACCTTATTATACTTCTCCTTCCTGTCTCTTTTGTGGTAGTTATGAATTTTTAACAGGCGTGCACGCACACACACACACACACACAAACATACACTCAAAGTGAAAAGAAAAGGCCAAGAGACAGACAAAGTTTGGTCTGGATGCCACTTTGGATGACCATCATCTCTAGAGCACCCCACCACCCCCACCCTCCCCGTCCAGATCCACAGCTTGGGCCTCCCCACGGGGGCGGGTGGAGGGGGGTTGACACGTGGAATGGGGTCAGCTCTGCCAAAAGGCATCACATCGCTCCACTCCTCTGCGTCGTCTGTTCGTCTGTCTGTCTGCTGTACTTTTCTGTCGCTCCCCCTGTCAGTTAGACTGATCTGGACTGTGCAACTCTTTTTTATCTTTCTTTCTTCAACTCATCATCGCGCCTGAATCTCTTCACGTGCACGGCAACACCTCAAACCACACAGAATCTGACAAAGTTGTAAATAAGTGCCGCCGTCACCCCCCTCTTCTTCTACCCCGCAGTGCAGTCAAGCATCACACTCCTCCCGTGTCCCAAAATCTGTCCCCCCGCAGAGCTGGACTGCTTGACCCCCCAAAGTCACAGAGTCAAATTCTTTGAGGCCTAACCACTACTGATTTCTTCACATCACTTTCTCCATCCACACTTGACCCTCCCATCTTTTCATCCTCTTTCTGTTCATGTCTGGAGCTATTCCCATCTCCTCTCCCCTCCTCTTTTTCAAGCTCTCCAACTCTCATCTTTTCCCGTCTTTAAGTCCTCTCCACCTCCTCTTTTTTCTCTCTGTAGGTCTCTCTCTCTCTCTCTCTCTCTCTCTCTCTCTCTCTCTCTCTCTCTCTCTCTCTCTCTCTCTCTCTCTCTCTCTCTCTCCCTCTCCTCCTAGGCTTACCCGGCAGCAGCAGGCTGGGCAAATATGCACCCTGAGCAGTGGTAAATACAGGCAGCACTTCACATACAAGGCCTGATTACAATGACAAAGGCTGCCACACTTTAGGGAGGAGCTTGGAGCAATTTGGAGGCTGCGGGGGCCATTGAGCGAGTGGCATACTTAATGGGCTTTGTGTGCCAGAAGAAAAGGTTCTGAGCTTCTGGGCCCAGCTGTCACTATGGAAAATATCAGACTGACACAGCACCCAACGCTTGCTGGCTTGCCCCCCACCCCATCCCCCCACCCCCCTTTTTTTCTCTAGTTAGCGAGCACAAAAAAGTGAAAGCTGTTGGAAAGAAAGAAAAAAAAAACTAAATGAGAACACCCTCTCTTGATCTCTCTCTCTCTCTCACACACAAGGACAGAAAAAGCAAGCATGCATGCAGCCGTGGTCACACACACACACACACACACACACACACACACACACACACACACACACACACACACACACACACACAAACATAATGCACAGTAGGCTGACTCTGCAGCAATTATTCAAACCCTAAACCCAGAGGGATAAATGACATTATTACATTTCACTACTTAATTATGTGTGTGGATAGTTACTAAGCGTTAGCCATCATGCATGCATAATGCAGTAAGATATAGTCACTGCGCTTCATAAAGCACCCTTTCATTACCAAATGTACAGCAGAAAAAAAAACAAATTAACGCATGTGCTCTGTGGAGAAAAATGCGCACAAGGTAAGCCAGACAAAATAAAACACATGAAGTGCAGATGTGTGAATGTTTTTTGGTCCCACGTGGCAGAAAATAAGCCCAGCATTCAGTTTTGAGAAGAGTGAGAGATCCTCTGAAGCAGCTCTTTGGTTACGCTTTCTCAATCCTTGTTCGCAAAGAAGCGCTCACACTCCAGATGCAACTGTATTACACCAGCTCTGTGACTTATGGCACTGTAACACCAAGCATAATACACACACCCACGCACACGCACAGTCAGCTTGTGTGCAGGCAAGCGCGCACTGGAGGCGAAACAGGCATAAACACATGCGCCCAGTTGCACAGCGCTGCATTATTGAAAAACAGCACAAAGCCAGAGTTGGATGTTGTTTCACCTAATCTCTTTGATACCACTGTGGTGCTGCTAAGCTCCAGAAAATCAGCTTAGCAGATGTCCTAAAGTGTAGGTGGCTTGTTTCATGAGGCAAGAGAAGAAAATGCAGAAGGAAGAAGAAGGAGAAGAAATGAAAGAGGGAGGTTGGGGGCAGGGCCACAGATTTGGAACGGGGCCCTGATGAGTTCAACTCAATCCCTTTTTACTTGTGTCTGCCAGGCACAGTTGTTCCACAAACTAGAAGTCTTTTTTTCAAGCCACCACTCCATCCTTTCTTCCTCCCCCGACCTCTCACTTTTCAGTGCTCACATTACTGCATGTGTGTGTGTGTATGTGTGTGTGTGTGTGTGTGTGTGTTGTTTTTCCAGGCCAAAGAAGTTGTCATACTTGTGATAATGATGGTGATAATAATTGCAATGAGGTTTTTTTTCACAAGGTTGCACATCTAGCTTTGCCTTCAAGCCCTAACCTGTATTCAGTCAGCTGATTGCAGTCACAGCCTATACTCTCTCTCTCACACACACACACACACACACACACACACTACCAGGCTTGTCGCATGCATTATCAGCACAAGTGAGACATCTGTATGCAAATGACATTATGTTGGTGGGGAGGGGGCTCAGAGTGGGTGTGGGCCGGGTGTGAGTGATGTTATGATAGTGAAGGAGGGACTGAAGAAGGTCAGGCTCTAAAGGAGTGTATGTCAAGAGCTTTTATATATATATATATATATATATATATATATATATATATATATATGTGATTCCACACACATTGCTATATAACTATATAAGTTTTGTTATAATTCTTCACTATACTTCAGCTCCACGGTGAGATAAAAAAAAATGTTAATAATCTCAGGTGTTGTGCAGAGCACTGCATCTATTTCTCTCAAGTATCTGAAAAATGTAGTTCATCCCACTCTAGTGAATGACTGCATGTGTGGCCGTCTCTGAGTGCGTGGTATGTAGCGCTTCACTGTCAAACCATCTTGTGCTAATGGCGGCACTTCGCATGTCCGCGGTGATGGTAGGTAGGCAAAAAGGAACAAGAAGTGAGAGAGAGAATGTGTACAGACATGGTATAGACAGACATAACAAACAATACACATGTTATTTTTCAGTGTGCACGTGCACATGACACACCAATCTGTGTGAGCTTCCAAAGATTTGAAAAATTATAGAAACATTTATCATCTCTCTGAAACATTCATGAAGTAAATGAAAAGATAATATGAATCACATTATTTGTGTAAAATATGTTTGGTAACATAGTCACAGTTTGTTTTCTGTTCATGTGCAGAAAAATGAGGATTGGAGGAAAAATCTGTTCACTAAACTGAAGCTGGTTTGCAGTTTGCCTGAGAGGAGCTCAGCACTGTTTGTATAAGAGTTTGAAGACTTGCCATGGAACATGTAAGACAGACTGAAGCCAGCCGTAACTTGTCATGCCACAGTTTTCCAGCCTCATGTCGTGGATTTGAAGCTGGAGGAGGCAGCTTATGCAACACATCGATGTACGAGTAAATGTCAGAACATAAGCACTATTTTGATCATAAGAAGCTTTGTGCTCTTCTGCTGTTTATCTATAAATGTTAATATTTCATTCACCAAAAACTCCTCCTGATCAGATTTTATTGACAATCGCACAACTAGAGTTGCAGCTGATAATTTTTTCCATTATTGATTAATAAAAGACTGAAAAATGGCCCCCAAAGAATCAAGTATCTTGTTTTGTCTCACAAATAGTCCAAACCTCAAACTTATCCAGTTCACTGGCGTATGGGATGAAGAAAATCAATCGTTTAGAAAACAGAAAAACAACAAACAAACAAAAATACATTTCTGATTCATTTTCTTTTGATCAAAGAATCAAGTCATAAAGTAATTGTTTCTGATCTACCACCACGTGTCAAGTGTCAATTCCTCAGTTCTCAGCTTTAATTAGCTATTCGCATCTGTTAAACCCTTCTGCCTGTTAAAAGGAAGTTTTCCCTTGCCACTGTCACCAAGTGCTTGCTCATGGTGGGAATTGTTGTGTTTTTGTAGACAGTGTACAGTATAGACCTGCTCTGTATGGAAAGTGAGATTGTTGTAAAAAGAGACAGGAAGAGGGCAGGGTCAGGGATCGGTAAAGAATGAAATCAGATCCATTACAGCTTTTCAATAGACGTCAAAAGATCAGAATATCTATATGTTAACACTGTATTCAGCTGTTTCTGTGGCAATTGTCAACATGAATGTTCAGCTCAGCCTAACATAACTTTTAATCAATCACAACCAGAGAGAGAGAATCAAACTCAAACTCATTCACATTCTGGGAACTCTGTCTCTCCCCTGACAGCCTCTCTTCTCTCCTTCTGTCATGCCTGTGTGTGTGTGTGTGTGTGTGTGTGTGTGTGTGTGTGTGTGTGTGTGTGTGTGTGTGTGTGTGTGTGTGTGTGTGTGTGTGTGTGTGTGTGTGTCTGTCCTATCAGTGTGAATGCTGTGCGGCCTCTTCAGTCTTCGTGTGGTCTGATTCCAGTTCCAGAAAGGTCTTGTGGTTCAGACTCTAGCGACACCTTTTTGGATTTTCATGTAATCTTATACAGTCTGTGTATATTTGTATTTTTGTCCTTATACTGTGATTTCATCTTACTAACTAACCCTACCTCTAACTAACCTATGTCTGATCTTAACCTGTCATCACTCACAACTGTCTTTGATTTTCTAAGTGGCTGACTATCTGAAAAGCCATTATATGATTACAGTTGCTAGAATCATTAGTAGCATAACTTTTGCTGGATCCATGTTCTGTTGGTGGTGGAAATTGGACATTAGGGACTTCCAGTCAGCAAACAAACACTGCTGTATTGACACACAGTTCTTTCATACAGAAATCATTAGACGGTAAACAGTTATGGATGCTGGAGAATTGTTCAGAGCAGGCAGTTAATGCTCAACCAATGCACTGAGATGGGAGCAGCAACACCAGAATGACCGAGAACTGCTTTGATTTCATAAAGTGCACAAATCAGAAAAGTGACGGGCGTGATGGAAAAAGGTTCAATATCTCAAGACGGAAGCGTCCCCGTTAGCTCAGAGCGCAGAATCTGGTGATCTGATAAAGGGCTTTGTGGTTTTATACAAATAGGAGGAAATGCCTGTTCTAAGGAAACACAAAGCTCACACTGTTTCTGTTTATAGCTTGAATGAAAAGTCCAAATGTTTGTCAGGCTCTGTGATCAATGCTTTGCTGATCAGTTTGATGTGTTTCATGGAGTCACTCAGTGACAGCTGATAGAGCTGCAGACGGATGACTTTAGATGGAAAAGTAATTACGTTGTTATGCTTGTAATATTTCAGAGAAAACAAACCACAGACAGGTGTGCAGTCTCTTTTCATCATCCCTGCAGCAGATAAAAAATACTTATTAAATCCTGTATTGACATAATTTCTTATGAGTTAAGCTTCACCTGTACACACTGAACACATCTAATATTAGATGATTTTGCTAAGACATTTGGTATACACACCTGGTGTACTTTGTGTACTTTGATGACATACAGCAGAAATTCATGTTTTCATTTCACATGCTAACTTCACTAACATCCAGAATTGTACAGCGGGCAGATGGCAGGGTTTCCACATATGCTAACTCACACAATAACTGTGCAGTTTTCTTGCAAACATTAAGTGTTACTCATCAAAACACATTATGTGTATCCCTGTGGTCCAACATCCTTGAATCCATTTCCTTCCTCAAAAAAATAAGTATTTTATACTCAGCATTGGTCGAGTGGTCTTCCTCTTCCCAGCCTTTACTGGCACATTACAGATGCCTTATGGGCTGAAATATGTGCTAAAAGACTAACTTGAATAATATATATTATATATATATATATATATTAGCTTGGAACTGAGTATTCAGCTCACAATTTAAATTTCAAGTCAAGTTCTCAAAATTCAATTTCAATTTTCTGTGACAAACATCTGGGTAGTTGAGGCAGACCAATCGAGCACAGATACACAGGAAATCGCATTTGTACGATAATCTTGCCCTCTGTACAATGTGTGATCAATAATCCCAAATATACAATAATTTGACCATTTTGTGAATGTGTGGTCAGCCTGGTGCAACTGTCTGTCTGAGTTTTTTGTGTGAACCCTGAAGGCATCTGTTTCTATGTAAGTTTCCAGGCAGCCAATCATGCTTTTCTAAATGTGAGCTATGAGTGACGTTTATGCGTTTGCCTCTGAACAACAATCATCCCAATCAGCCCGTCCCATAAAACACTCCAGTCGGGTTGGGAAGTCAAGCGAGGAAAAAAATGTTTATGGGGGGACACAATAGCCCAGTAGTTCTCAAACTTTTTCAGTTATTTCCCACTTTGGACAAGGGGGAATTTTCAGCCCCACCTACTCCTATCGCCCCAACACAATGCTAATTAAATATGGCAAGCTTAACATTTTCAAGTAACATTATGTTGTACCTCAATTCTAACTCAATAACATCAGATTAAAGAAATTGATGAAGCAGACATCCCAACCTGTCACATCTCTATTCCCTACCAGTGATTTGAGAACCACAGCATTAGCACACATCTGTGAGGCTGCTGATGTGGTGCAATGCATTCCGTACTGACACCACATAGCTTAAAGCGACTAAAGCGCATCAGTAGACCTGTTATTTTGGTTATGACAGGTGTACGACAATTTCTCTTAAAATACAATCATTTTATGTCTCTGGTACAATAATCCTACATTTCCCACTTGGCAACACTGCACGGCAGTTGCTGGTGTCTGACGCAGCTGCCAGTGACTGCCACGGCAACTGCTGCTGTTATGGGAATCTGTTTTTTATTTTCATTTTACAAATCCGTCGTCAGTTGAGTTGTATTTGGCAGTAGCATTTCTATTACGTGATTTCTGCATTAATTTGATAGGTTTTCTCAATTAATTTTTCTGCCGCTGCCATTTGTGTGATGCAGCTGCCGCTGACATGCTGCTGTGCATGTGTGTGTGGGTGACAAGTTAATATGCGTACTCTATGCTGTTAAAAGTTTTTTTTTTTAAAAAACAAGGTATAGCAGAATTCATGATCAGTATTGGTTAAAATAATATTTAAGTTAAATATATTCAAATGGTTAAAAAGAGTTTAAAAGACTGTTTATTTTTCATTGTTATTTAATTTTTACCTGTTAATACTTTAATAATTCACGTGGTTGTAGCGTTGATCGGTCATCCGCTCCCACATACCTGGAGAAAGTGTGGTACTTATTCATTCGAGTAAAATGCTCACAAGTGAAATACCAACTGTCACAGTTGTGATTTATTTCTCTTCCATATAGCAAGTATAACGTGTCTTTGTGTGTGTGTGTGTGTGTGTGTGTGTGTGTGTGGTGTGTGTGTGTGTGTGTGTGTGTGTGTGTTGTGTGTGCCACGGCACTGCTGTTATGGACATTTGTTTTTAATTTTTATTTTATAAAACAGTCATCAGAGTTGTATTTGACTTGCTGGCATTTCCATTACGTGATTTCTACATTCATTTGTGAGGTTTTCTTAATTAATCTCTCTCTCTCTCTCTCTCTCTCTCTCTCTCTCTCTCTCTCTCTCTCTCTCTCTCTCTCTTTGATCATCTGTTTTTATTTTATAAAACAGTCATTGTTATTGTATTGTATTAGACTCACAGGCAGTAGCATTTCCATCATGTGATTTCTGCATTAGTTTGCATTGATTTGATTAATCTCTCAACATCTGTCTCAACTGCTACCTGTGTCTGGGCAGCTGCCACTGCCAAGCACACCTGTAGACCTATATTTTGGGCCTTTTTGAGCTTTATTTGACAGAGACAGCTTGAATAGTGACAGGAATGCAGGGAGAGAGAGATGGGGAATGACATGCGGGAAAGAGCCGGTCGGATTCGAACCCTGGGCTGCCATGGCAAGGATGGATGGTGGATTCTAATTTAAAATCCTGCACTAAGGGCTTTCTACCATTGAATATATTTAAGAAAATTTGTTGTTCAATTATGCAAACATGATACACTACATAGGAAAAAGGTCACAGTAAATTATTATTATAAAACAAAAAAATAAAAACAGATGATCAAAGCAGTATTAGGGAAGGTCAGTGGCAGCTGCGCCACACAGTGGCAGCGGTTGAAAGATTAATTGAGAAAAACCTCGCAAATTAATGCAGAAATCACGTAATAGAAATGTTACTACCAGTGAGTCTAATACAACTCTGACGACTGTTTTATAAAACAAAAACTAAGAACAAATGCTCAAAACAGCAGGAGTTGCTGTGGCAGGGCAGTAGTAACTGCCCCAGTGAGAAGTGAATTTGAATTGTGACAACTGAATGTTCAGTTCCAAACTAACAACTTCAATTTCACATTACAATTCAGATTCAGTTTTTCAGTGCAGTGATTCAAAGTGAACAATACAAATTCAAATTATGTGATTCAAATTCAGTTTCTGGTGGCACATATTTCAGCCCATAATGTCTGTTCATCAGTGGAATTGTCACATCGGTATGTCAAGTTGAGTTTTTTTGTCCTGTCTCCATGTTTGTTTTGTGACTTACTGTTTTATTTTGGAAATTAACCCTTGTCTCGTTTCAGGTCACTTGCCCTTCCTCATGTGTCACCAGTCTGAGTGTCTTCCCTGATTCCTGATTGTGTCCACCTGTTCCCCATTTCCCTCCTTATAGTCTGCATTTCCTTTTGTCCTGTGCCAGTGTGTCAGGTCTGTTGTCCTGATCACCAGCCCACTTGTTATAGTCAAGTCTGAATTAATCTCATAGTCTAGTTTTTGTTGTTTTCTTATAGTTCCTTGAAAGAGTGATTTTTCGTTGGCCTTGCCTTTTTGTAGTTCGAGTATAGTTTGAGCCTAATTCTGATCATTCCTCATCATGAGGCACCTTTTAGGTGCTTAGTCTGGGTCAATGTTGCTGCAAGATAGCTGTCCACATTTACCACATTTTAAAATGACAAGATACTATCATTTAATAGTTCTATTTTCAGCCCAGGCTTGATGGATGAAGTAAGTGGGAAGAAAATTAACATTATTATGAGTGACTTTTTCTGTACCAGCTTTGTGTTGATGCTATAAATCAGGGGTGTCAAAACTTTTTCTAAAGAGGAATTTGACAATGTGAAGATGGCCGAGGTCCAATACTAACATTTAAAAAAATACTAATAAAAGTTACAAAAGCCGTCTATCAGCCATACAGTATCTGACAATCCTAGCAGGCCATAAATAAAATATCATAATAATGAATCTTCGGGCCGCATGAAATTTGACTACAGGCCGTGATTGGCCCCCAGGCCGTACTTTGGATGCCCCTGCTATAAATGATAGTATTTGGTGAGTTTCCATGGTGTCAGACCTCATTTTTTATACTAGTATTGTATCGAGGTTTAAAATTCTGCCACGGCAACAACCTCTGTACATGTTAGCTGTAGAATCTACAGGCATGTAGTGCAATAGGTTTGAAGAGTAAGTGCTACAAATTCTCTAGAACTCAGCAGTGCTGTAAATACTGTCATGACATTGTAGCGATGAACTTTGTGTCCATTCAAACACTGAGTGCTGTGCTGAAAATGATGAACTTTTTATAGGTGGTGTTCTTGTGAGCACACTTAACTGTCCAATTCTTCTGTTGCTTGTTCTAAATAAAGTTCTTTTTTTTGCTACTGCCTCCTGTGAGTTTCCCAGGATAGAGTGACCTGACAGCAGGTAGGTGTGTTCCGAGTTGGAGACAGAGTAAAAGCTTGGATAAGCTGAACCTTCACTGTGCTGTGTCAGTGTGATCGACAATATGGAAAGAAGAGAAGTGGAGATAGAAGGTTTTATGGGGGACACAGTGATGCGTAGTTTTGGATTTAAGTGCCTGTGAAAATCAGGAATTATCCATACCCGTCTGTATGCACACACACTTTCTCTCTCTCTCTCTCTCTCTCTCTCTCTCTCTCTCTCTCTCCTCTCTCTCTCTCTCCCTCTCTCCCTCTCTCCCTCTCTCTCTCTCTCTCTCTCTCTCTCTCTCTCTGTCAGGCTGATGGGTAATTGAGGCACTCACAACACAGATTGGGACACAGTGTCATGCTGTGCCCTGGGTCTGGCTCACTGCCCTGGCCCTCTGGCAGCATGCTGTGACACACTCTGGAGTACGCACACACACACATAGACACACACAAATGGTCGGTTCACTCACACACTAATAAAAACACATGCTCGCTACGCATGTGCACATATAGAGACACATGCACACTCATTACCAACAAACGCTCATTACCAACATACACAAATGCTAACAGGCTGTCTTTACACAACTGTACAGTGACACAGATTGACCAAGACAGAAGAGCAGGCAAGTGTAAGGGCACACACACACACACACACACACACACACACACACACACACACACACACACACACACACACTCATACGGATCACTTGAAGTCACACCTCCATCTATTTTCCATCACACAGACTACAGCATGCCCCAGCAAGTCACTCCTCTCCTCCTCCTTATTCCCTTTCTTTTTCTCTCCACGTACTTCATCTCCTTCTTTCCTCTATACTTCTATCTTCTCATCTACCTCTTCTTTTCTCTCCTCTCTGTCCTATCTCCTCTACTTCTCTCTTTCTCTTATTTCCTCTACCTCCTCCTCATCTCCTCCGGTTTGTCAGACCCGAGGCAAACAGACTTGGCCCTCGGCAACATCGAAGCCTCTTCTGTTCCGCTTTACTCCGCTCCCTCCCTCACTACATCCCTCTCCATCCCTCTTTCCTGGCGATCCTCCAGTTTAAACAGAAGGCTGTGTTGGGGGAGAGAGTGGGATACAGAGAGAGAGAGAGAGAGGGGGGGGGGGGGCAGTTGCTTGTGTGAGTGCTGCATGATTCATGTTGCCCTGTAATGAAGCCAGTCCAGTCTTTTAAGTGTTTGGTGTATAATGGAGTTTCAGGGACAGGCCTATCATTTTCTCCTAATAGTGCTTTCTCCGCCGCACGCCATGACCCCTCTCTCCAAGCCCCCGCCCCACGCACCCCTACTGTGGTAACTGCACATTACCGCGGCATGCACACACACATACACACGCACAGCGATTACCGACAGCTGCGGGAGTTTCTGAACGGCAAAAGTGGCCAATTTTCTCTCCCTTCCATTTAAACAACAAACAGGGCGTCGTGTTAAAATGGGCAAGGGAAGAGAGAAGGGAAATTGGGCTGATAAGGGTTATTGTGAATCAGGAAGAGAGTGGGTTAGCTGCTGGGAAGTAACAGTGTGCGGCGAGCCGTGATTTTAATATTCTTGAGGTATACTTTGAGAAAGACAGCACTCAGGATGAGAAGAAGTAATATCCTATGGATTTCAGGTTGTCAGGGAGAGACTGCACAGTGAATTTAAATGTAAAGTGTGTGTGTTTATGTGTTGTGTGTGTATGTGTCTAAACTGAAACATTTGATTTAACTTTGAAAACAAGTGAAGGTCAATTGATCCAATCTTTTTTTAAAGAAGTTTTATAAGAAGTTCATATATATATATGCAGTGGGTAGGGCCAGTTGTACCGGAGCAGATTGTGGAGTGTGTGTACAGACCAGACCTGAGATTACTGAACAGATTGCACAGCTGGCAAGCAGCCCTCTCTCCACACACAAGCGGACGTACACACACACACACACACACACACACACACACACACACACACACACACACACACACACACACACACACAACACACACACACACACACACACACACACACACACACACACACACACACACACACACACACACACACACACACACACACACACACACACACACATATGGAGAGCCAGAAAAACAAATATTGACAAAGTATTGATCCTGGGTGTATTGGTCCATATTGACAAGGCACTAATGCCAGTGATATCATTCTGGTCCATGTGTTAAATCACAGTGGTCAAATTCTCTAATTATCTGAGAGGTATTAGTAACAAGGCAAATTTCACGGTTCAACTGAGATCAGAGATGCCCCAAAATTTCTTCTAGAACATATGTATAGAGAGTACAGTGTTCCTGTTATACTTTCCATGTATTATAAATGACCAATAAAAATACATGGAAAACACAGTTGAACTCTATGGTTATGATATGGTTGAAAAATTGAATACATTTGCAATCTCTGGTAATGTTAGTTTAATTGAATGTAAAATGATTCAAATGTAAGTGAGGAACAGGAACTCAATCCTATGTGCAAAGAAGTGCAGGAGTGACCTCATGACCTTTAAGAACTTTCACATGATCACTTTACATTTTATGTTTTTCTGTAAACACATACATCAAGCACTTAGTATAAATGTTTATATGTGACATTTACAACAATATGATCCTGCTGCTACATATAATCAGAAGGTCAGGTGTGCGCTCACCTCTGTGAACATGTGGCTTCTGTATTTCACTTGTGAAAGCTGGACATGCTTACACATTTTCTACCTTATCTGTCAGTGTGTGCTAGTTAGACCTCTGCACTGACTGCCTCATGTGGCTCAGCTTCAGGAGAATGGGGAGAAACATGGAAAGTTTGCCTCTAGTTTTCCCGTCCATGGAACACCTGCCATTCCATGCCATGCCATCTCTGACATGTGTAGTTTGGCTTTGTTGCTGCCAGGATGCAAGGGCAGTCCTGTCTTTGTGTGTCTGCTCTTTGTTTTCTCTGAGGACTAAGAGACAGCAAGAGAGAGAGAGAGTGAGAGAGAGAAAGAGAGAGAATGGGGTGGGGGGTGGGGGGGACTTCTCTACGAGTTGAACAAATAAACAGCAGAGAGCACAAGAGACAAAGCCAGGGAAGGAGCACCTGCTGGGGGCTTTGTGTCTCTTAATAAGGCACACTACTGCCTGTGAGATCACAACTCCCCCTCTGAACGCACACAGAGTGCAACTGCAAATACACACACACACAGAGAACTATTATATTACATTATTTAAGGAAATACTGGTTGGGTATTCTGGTAGGTACAAGTGAAGAGGAAGACGTAACAAGGGGCGGAACACATTTGCATAGAGGAAGCTAGAAATTATTTACACTGAAAGTACTAAAATACTTTCCTTGTACATATTAAATAATACAGGGGCAACAGTCTGTATGTCCATTCAGCCATACGGTCTGTGGAACTTCATTATTATATTTCATTGAGCACAATAAAACGTCCACCTTTCATTCATTGTTATCAATTAAATATTCACTAATGCTGCTGTCGTGTTTATTGGCTATATATGTTACATATATGTTTAGCTTAGCTTAGCAGAAAGACTGCTAACAGAGGAAAACAGCTAGCCTGGCTTTGTTTAAAGTTGAAAAATAGTTTTTTTCAATTAACACGTTGTATGTTGTTTGTTTAAAGTTCACACACTAAAAAAAAAATCAAATGTTAACTTTTTTTTTGAGTGCACTGCACTGAAGCCATCTAAATGTAAGTGAAGGGGAGTCCACAGTCAAAATACATTCTAGAAATGTTTCTTTTTTGTCGCTAAGACAGACTATATACATGCATGCTGGGAAGTACAGGTTAATATGCTGGGCTGTGATTTTTTTCTTTCAGACAGCGGTATGTGATTATTCTGAGAACATGTTTTTATGTTTGTGCCACCAGTTCTCAAAATCCGCCTTTTGTTTGGAATACTGCTTCAAAACGATGGTGAGCATGTATGAAGTGCTTCATACGTTGTTTGTGTCAGACGCAGCCATGGAGTGTCCAAGTCACGTGTCCATGCACTTCTCTCTGCATGTATGCAGGTTTCAATGTGTGTGTGTGTGTGTGTGTGTGTGTGTGTGTGTGTGTTTCAACACATATGACGGCAGTATAGTTTTATGGGTGAATGGCAGTCGTAAAAGTGTGGCAGCACTCACGTGAGACATATAAATGGAGATGGTCTCCTTCGCTGACACGTTCTTTATAGTGGCCCCTGAGGGCCAAGGCCATGCAGACGACGTGTGCTGTACCTGGAGGGGCTTTCTCCATCTGATCTCATCAGGGTGTGGGGTTAGAAAGAAAGAAAGAAATTCTTCACACTCCTAATCCTCCTATCTTGTGCTGATGAGCAGTACATACTCACATATAATATTTGCCACATGTATACAAACAGTCTTCAGTTACACTGACTCTTGATGGTCTTTAGACTTGACCACGTTCTCCATGTCATCAAATGACTCACTGAGAAAAGAATTATACGTGATAATCTGAGCCTGAATTCACACCTCTCATCCTGTATGCAAACATCTGCAGCTGAAACACACAGCAGGCCAGGCCAGAGGTTAAAGCATGCTCCCGTCACTTGAGTTTCATAAATACCTCCTGTGTTTTAGATTTCTAAAATGTGGCTTTTCATTATATGAACTGTATATATAATATATGCATATGTATGACTGGGCACAGTCAATAAAACACAGTCTGAACTGTGTGACACAACTTAATGACACGTGTTGTAACAGAGACCAGTGCTGACGTGAACATAACCTAAACTCAGTGTGAGAAAATCAATACAGAAATAATGAAAAATGATTTATGTCAGAAATTTGAATAAACTGGAACGCTAAAAAAACAATCTGTGTTGGCTGGCCTGGAACTAACCATAAAGCTATGAGAGAAAATGTAAAATTAAAGTCAAGATGAATGAGTGAGTGAGTGAGTGAGCGGATGTGATATTACTGAACGATCTTAGTTTTTCTTTTTTTTGTCAAACGTACCTGAGCCGGTGTACTGGTATCAGTTTTTGTGATTTTAAACAAACTGATAATAAATAGACCGATTTTTTTCACATACACAGCGAACATTAACAAAGACTTGTGATGATATTGCTTAAATATGTTTATTGAAGAATTGTGCATGCCATATAACCACAATGCCCTTCCAGTTCAATTCCAGTCATGGACCTTTGTCATCCCCCTGTCAATTCCGACATATTACCATCTACTATATAAAATAATGTCTGTCTACATGTAGTGTAGCCCAGTAAGCACTCAGCTCGTGTCATAGCAAGAATTTAACACCATAACACTTTTTGTATCAGGGATCACCAGTTTAAAGAAGAAATCAATGCAAGCCGCCTCTGGCTTCCATCCCAAACACTGATATCTACTGCCGCATAACTCACTGGCCCTTTAGGCCTCCATCCTTGTGAGGCTGTAAACTTGCAACATTGTATGAATTCTTTACAGGAAAAGCCGAGCCAGAAGCCACAGATTAATAATGCAATTTTCTATCTAAATTCTTATTTATGTGAAGCAAAAAGTTCCCCTGAGATTCGTGTATTATTCATAAGCATCAGAGAGGAGGAGGAAACAAATCATCTAGCACAATGTGTGTCTCTGTTTGTGTGGATGTGTTTGAACAGCCAGTACAGTAACGTGTCAGCAGCACTGTGTGTGTGGGGTCTCCCGTATTGCAAAGACCAGGTTTAAATATGTGCATTTCTGTGTATCTATAAGAATGCTTTTGCCTAATGTTTGAATAGTTTATGTCTGTGATATCTGTACGCCTTTGTAAGATCGAAGGGGAATTTGCATCTGTTTATGTGTGAATGTATGTATGTTTGTGCATTCAAGTGATTATCTGAGAGGGGGGGTATGTGTGAGCATGAATGTTAATATGTGTGTTTGTGAGTGACAAGCAGTCGGGTAATGGAATCAGCGGTGTATGTGCGTGTAAGTGTGGATTTGCACGTAAGTGTTTTGTGCTTGTGGGTGATATGCTCGTGCATGTGTGCACTTATGTGTGTGTGTGTATACACAGCTATATGTTGTGTGCTAATATGAACATGCAGAGCCACTTGGTATTCTATGCAGCTCATCTCTTGTCTGTCAAGTACGCGCATGGGGATCGCAACTGGAAAGATTGAAAGTTTGAGGAGCTGAAAGGCCTGCATGCAAATGAGACAAATATACTTGTTTTTCCTTCTCAGCTTTCATTGTCAGCCCGACCACCATCCTTTCCTTTTCTTCTGCCCTCTCTCTTTCTCATCAACTGATCGCTACAAATGTGTGCTGAGGAAAAAGCCAGTAGAGAAACACTGGAAAGAAAGTAGAGGCATGTTTTCTCTGCCATCAATAAAACTAGTTGTCCTGCTGCTCTACTCTCCCTGGGAGTTGAATAAAAACACTCATCAAAATCTAAAAGCATCTGCGGGGTGAGAGGATGATTTCCATCTGTGATCTAGTATTAATGGAAGTGTTAATAGGGGTGGCGGCTGTGGTGTGGAAGACTGAGGGAGAAACATCCAGCAGCACTGGATCCTCCACTGAAACATCAACAAGACCGCAAGATAAACCATGAAGTGTACAGATGTGGATCTGGGCACAAATCACTCACAGCGCACAGGTGCATGAAGAGTTTGGTGCATATAGAAACACACAAACACACACATGCATCTAGAGTTCCTACAAATTACAAGTAGACAGTCACATAAATATAATGTGCATACAAACAGACACATCCCAGGGAGTGACAAATAAACAATATTACACTCAGAGCGCTTCTTTACAGAAACAGCCTCCACACACAAAGCATCCAAAGATGTACAGTACCGACATGCACAAATACAGATGTGTGAGAGAATTATTGAAAAACGTGATAATTGCACACTAAGAGCACACATTATTGGCATGTTTTCACAATCTTGTTTGTGCACGCCTCCAAAGCAAACATAAAGAGCAAACACACGATGCATGCCAATATTTGTACAACCACACGGGGCACAGCTGGGCGGGTATGAAAAGGAAGAAATGGCATTGTGACAGACATCCGCTCAAAAAGAAAATTTGGTGCGTGTGTCCAGGTTTGCAAATACACACTATAGGTGCCTCTGTAAATCAGTATGAAGCCTCCCTGTATGAGTCATCCAGAGGAGGGAAAGAAGAACACAGACATCGGTCAGGTTTCCTCAAACACAACCTGTTCATCCTTCACAGTCCTCCTCAGCAGCCTGCAGTGCTGCAGAAGAACAAACAAATCTAAAAAGACTACAACCAACAATTAGTTTGTCTCTAAATGCTTTCTGACTTTCCTCCCCTGTCCTAGCCCTCTGATTCTTATTTTTCTTATTCTAAATCTTTAAAAACAGCTCATGAAGACATACTTTCATTTGTAACAAAAGGACAGCAATTTCCTAAAACAGCTGGTCACTATCTTTTTTTAACTAATACTGCTCAAGCTGTGCAGAGGAAAAGCAAAAGTGCATTTCTTGGGGACTATTTTTAGCAATAATTAGAAGTTAATACACATCTGCTGTTTTATTGAGTATGAACTACAGTGTGTGTGTTTATGATAATGAAGGAACATGCCAATGCAACAGTGTGACTCACTGAAATGTTTTTAAAGACCCTGTACACTGTCAGGGTGTGGCATAGCTGTCAACATTGAGACTGAGAGTTATGTTATGTTATGTTATGTTATGTTATGTTATGTTATGTTATGTTATGTTATGTTATGTTATGTTATGTTATATGTTGTTATGTATGTTATGTGTTACGCTAGAAAAAGTACACTGCTCCCTAACTGTTATATATCAGTTTAACCTAAAGTTATGGATTTGGAACAACTTCACAAGCTTTCTGCTGTTTGTCCATATAGATATTTGTTTCTATGATAAACATCTAAACAGCGTTATGTTAAAAAGTCCAAGGTTCATTTGCCTCATACTGTAGGTCTTGTACTGAGCCTCAGTACTGAGGCTAACTAGCTCCATGCATGTTTGATTAACTGCTGAGGATACTGATTAGCCTATTTGCTGCACGCTTTTGTCAGTAATCTGTGCATTATTACATTATAGTGTGATATCATGTAGCCCTCGATTGCATATTTCAGAGCTTTTGCATGGTTCTCATTTTAAAATGGACACAGTGATGGAGTTTTCAACCAGCTCAGAGTCAGTGAGCTACAGCTGTGCCATCAAAAAGTAAAGGTATGACTTTTCTTACTTCTGTCTCAAATTAAACATCCATTAATTTAAAGTGTTTTATAACTGTAAACTGCAGATGTGTTGTGTGAGGACACAGGAGCAATCATTCATGTGTATGAAGCTGACAAGTTAAAAGTCCCCTGTGTCAGATTTATTTATTTACAGAATATGGTAGATATGGCAGAAATAGAATATAATATTGATCACTATGTTGTTATCCATGTGTAATCACCTGTTTTATCATTTACTTTTAAGTTTTATCCTCTTCCATAGAGTTTGTCACTTTGAACCGCCATGTTTCTACAGTAGCCCAGAATGGACAAACTAAACACGGACTCTAAATAGGGCCTATTGCATATATTACATATTTCATATATTGCATATTTCAGGCCGTTTGCGGTCACCGTAGTTTCTACTTTACATTAGGAGATCATGAAGTGAAGGGGTCGCAATCAGCATGGCACGCTGCTCCTATAATGTGTGATAGTGAGTTGTGATGGTGTATTATTCTTTGTAGATAGTACAGGCAAAGGAAGCTGAAGTTTTAGTTACAGGTCTGACAGGACGGGCGTTATCTGGGGTAAATTAGATCCATCTTCATATAAAATTCATACATTCAAAAACATTGGGCTTTGAGCGGTGGAGGCAAGCTTGATGACTAACGTGGCAGAGTAACCTGTGCACTAGCTGCAGGCTGATAGACATTTATTCACAGCCTCCTCTGCGTGTTTTGCATGTGTTGCTTGAGAGATCACAAGAATATCATCAGCAGTTTGCATGTTGCAAAATGTCAGTCACGCTGAAGCTTTTATATCTCATCGCTGTGAAGTCAGTATTGAATGTAAAATTGACTGAATGGGCTGACTGACAGGATGAAAGACAACAGAAGTGCAAGTATGTGATGTGTTCTGCACTGCCTGCTGCGCTCTGAAACCCCAAAGTGTACGACCTCAATGACTGTCGGAGCGCTACGTGATGATGGGTTAATGTTTTCATACACTTGATGAAAATCCATCAAATAAATTCAGAGATGTACCCACAATAGTAAGACAAACGAGCAGTTATCCTTCAGTCTGTCAGTTTTAAAGTCAGACCTTGATGCTGTTTATTGTCAGTAAAGGATTAAATCCTCCTCTGAACCTTGAAAATATCACTGATGAAAAGGTTTAAATATGCACAGTAATCAAGACTAAAGCAAAGCTGAAAATATGACACATATGAGATATGAGCTCTTTACCCGACAACAGTGACGTGCAAACGTACTATTCCCGTATTTACTGATGGTGATGATCCTGTTAATTCAGGCCTGACTTGGCGTGGCGTTCCTTAGTTAAACCAAGATCAACAGCAGATGCACCGTCGTGGCGGCAGAACATGGCACTGTGATATGACATCACACCCCCGCTAAGAGTGTGGCACAAACACAACCAGTCCGCTGCCAAACAGAGGGAGAAACATGGCACTAACACAAACACAAAGTAATGAATAATGAGCGTTCCTGGCGATATGAGAGGGGCTGAGAACAGGCAGGATTCAGGATCTCTCTGTTGAGACGAGTCATTGTCTCAACAAATATTTAATTTCCTGATATTTAAATGTGTGCAATAGTGTGAGATTATGTAGAAAGACAAAGGAATGAGCAGGGAGCCCCCCCAGACCCCTGATATCTGAATCCTAAATATATGTATTATATATACACATATTATTAGAATTTGTATTATTATTTAGATATTAGTTTTGTCACATGGGAATGGCAGTCACTCTTTTTAGAAAGAATGATCTTATTTCATCTTTACATTACATAGATCTTGTCAGGTTTCCCTGGCATAGGTTCATTTTTTTTCTCCATTGATCATCTGGCTGATAACTTTAAACTGACATTACACATCAAAAGTGCATTTACAGGTATTGGGCAGTACTCCTGCATATGTAAAAATGGTTGAATAAGGCCGCCTGTAAAGCACCTCTAAGGCTCACTAATGAATGATGAAAGTCTTGTTTGTTTTGGCATATCCTTAAAAACTCTTTATGCTAGCCTATATTTGCTCCCTTTGCTGCCTCTGTAGCTTCATACTATAGGACTGACACAAGATGGTAAATGGACTGTACTTATATAACACCTTTCTGGTCTTCCAATCACTCAAAGCTGTTTTACACTACATCATTCATACACTGATGGCATTGGCTGCCATGCGAGATGCCAACTGCTCATCAGTTTGAGGAGTAAAAGGAGTGGAGTAAAAAGTACAATTCATACACAATCACACAGCCTTCAGGAGCAATTTGGGGTTCAGTATCTTGCCCAAGGACACTTTGACATGCAGACTGGAGAGGCTGGGGATCGAACCACCGATCATCTGATTAGTGGGTGACCCGCTCTACTTCCGAGCCACACACAGAAGTGTGGTCAAATTGTTTCTGATTCAACAATGATTCAGTGTTTAGTGTGCTGTCGTCCCCAACATGATGTGCGGTGCCTGGGCTTTTAAAAGAGCTCCCTTACTGGGCGCACTGGTAGATCATCACTGGTGGAAGAAGTACTCAGAAGAAAAAGTAGCAGTACCATAAAGTAGAAATACTCGGCTACGAGTAAAGTCATGTATTCAAAGTTTGAATTAAAAGTTTGAATACATGAGTATTTATTATGCAGAATGACACCATTCCAGAACAATGTTGGATTATAATTATGATTGCATTCATGTGTTCATCACTTTAATGTTGCATCTGATGAAGGTGAGGCTGACCTTCACTACTTTATACACTGCTAGCTTCTGAATTTCACACACATGTCCGATAAAGTCTTAATCTATCATATTACATCATAATTTATTTGTTAGCAGCATTTTTAATTATTAATTTGAATCTAGTTACCAGTAAGTAGTTATAAAATAAATGTAGTGGAGTAAAAAGTACAATATTTCCCACTGAATTGAGAGTATAAAAAGAAAATGTAAATAATAGTGTGTCAAGAACCTCAAAATGACACTACATGAGTAAATAGTGATGGAAAATGCTCCCACGATGCATGTTGTCTTTCCACATATATAAACAGGAGAAAAGCAGCAGTTAGCCTGAGCAGTGACCAGGACAGAAAATTTGAGGGCAGTGACGTCACGTTGCCTGACGGCTGATTTCTGGGAAGATCTGCAGTATTAAGTGCTTTGCGGCAGAGATGTCACCACAATCTAAAAAAAATAAAAAGGATACATCAGAACAAAACAGCTCTCTCAGTGGCGAGTAAGCAGCACCCCGCTGAGATTCTGATGGTAAACACGTATCTGTAGTATCCTCCTCTCCTTTAAAGGAAATGTCAAACGTGTATGAGCTTTAGAGTAGTACGTCCCCACTACTGTCATATACTGTTGGATATACATAAGTGTGTAGAGATAATGTGTCACAGCAGTATATCACACTACTTTAAAGCCCCTTTGTTCCCGCCAGCCTCCTCCACTCACACCCACACTCCCCCATGTCCAGGCCCATTATCCCAGGCAGCTGGTTTTGGGACCGGCTGGCTGGAGAGGAAGCTGAAAGTAGAGTCTAATTCACTTATTGATTCCTGCCCTGTGTTGCAGGATACTTCACAGCTTTAATCAGTGGGTGGTTTTGGGTTGAGGACGGGGGTGAAAATAAGGGTCACCAGATGCAGTGCTTGCAGGTGGGTCAAAACAAGTTTGCATTGTTTTCTGGGCTGCTGCATTCACTCCCATTCTGCGTCCACTGCTACAGTGAATACTTAAAAGAAGTGACTTAAGTGGATCAGCTAGTTGTGTGTGTTGTGGCTACAGGTTAAGAGAGATCATTTGTGGGGGAGAACAGAAAATGAACTCATACTCGTCAAACCTTAAGAAACTGATTCATCCTGATGAAGTACAGTAGAAAACAGAAATAAGCTTGAAACGATATTGTGACTGAGCTAGTGTTAGCATGTTTCCATATGTCACCAGGTGTTGTTCAGTAGCTGAACAGCGTGAGAAAGCCTTTAAGTGTGTCTCTCAGTACTTTCCATTTTGCTAACCTCTTCCTAGTGAAGATTAAAATGTCATTTTTTAAAGCTCAGTTCTATATTCTTTCTTTTAGTTAATAATTCCCACGAAATAGACCAAAAAGTCAATTATGAAATACTTTGATTCTCAGCGGCCTCCCACTGCTTCTGTGGTCACAAATACACACTCACCGGCCACTTTATTAGGCATACCTGTCCAAGTGCTTGTTAACGCAAATTTCTACTCAGCCAGTCACATGGCAGCAACTCAATGCATTTAGGCATGTAGACATGGTCAAGACGATCTGCTGCAGTTCAGGAAGAAAGGTGATTTAAGTGACTTTGAACGTGGCATGGTTGTTGGTGCCAGACGGGCTGCTCTGAGTGTTGGAGAAACTGCTGATCTACTGGGATTTTCACGCACAACCATCTTTAGGGTTTACAGAGAACGGTCCGAAAAAGAGAAATTATCCAGTGAGAGGCAGTTCTGTGGGCGAAAATGCCTTGTTGATGCCAGAGGTCAGAGGAGAATGGCTAGACTGGTTCGAGCTGATAGAAAGGCAACAGTAACTCAAATAACCACTCGTTACAACCGAGGTATGCAGAAGAGCGTAAGAGTATATTTAGTATATTTATAAGAGTGAATTTATATAATATATTCATTTGGGGACTATTTTCAAACACAGATTAATACACACTAGTGAGTTTTTACAGTGGCATGATGGCGTGTGACGGATTGAGTTAAAATAAACTACAGTATGTGTGTTCATGATGAAGGAGTATGTCATAAAGGGCAACAGCGTGGCTCACTGGCGTGTTTCCAATTTTTTGGGCACAATAATGGAGCTTTATGGCTCACTGATAATAAAAATAGACAATATAAGCTTTTGCATTCACCTCAGGTCCAGGTTACAGTCTGCTGACATGGACGCTGGACTGAGACTGATATCAGAGATTACAAGTCAGTGCTGAATAATCTGAGCTAGTTACTATTCACTGGATGCAGTACTCCTGTTCTATTAATCTTCAATTACAATGCTGAGAGGATGACAGATAAAAAGAAGAGCAGGAAACAGAAAGGAACATGCTGTGCAGCTACTGGATAAGAGACACAGCTGGGGGAAATCACCTGGGAACATCGACACGACACTGCCTTCTGATTTTTTGCGATGAAGCACTCCAGATTCAAAGGCTGTGTGATGTGCTCTCTAATCGCAGCGCTGAGATCAGAACGCAGCCAAAACTTAAGTCTCTGTTATTTGTTCAGATGTGATCAGGCCGGATCTTTACCTATAGATTTCTGGCTGTATTCTGCTGGTTTTGCTCTAGAATGAATGCGTTAGGTGATTAACCCCCATAAAAATAAACACTCACAAATCTCCATTCATCACAAGAAGTAAAACACACTCCCTGCTCACACACCTTCAGCAGCCTCTCTTCGCTGACTTCAATCTATTCCCATTTGGAATGAGGTGTTTGGAAAACAAACAGTGTTTTACTCCTCGTGCCACTTATCTTAGAGACTGAAAAAACAGACTTTACTTAACATTAAATATTAAACACACTGTATTCTGGCTCTACAGGGATCCACAGCATGTGCAATATCACGTTTTCATGTTTGTCGATTTGTTGTCATGGTTAGGATTGTGTCTTTCTTTTCATGGCTTTTTATGTTCTGCCAAAAGATTAAATGTTCCTCAAGGGGTAAGCAAAGTTTTCTACTAAGGCAAAAAGTCGATTGATGGAACTGTGACGACTGTAAGAAGTGAAATAAAAAAAGTAGCTAATGAGATTCTACACATACTGTGGTATCACTGCCAAAACACTGTTCGTTTGGATCGAGAACAAATACAACAATGATTCCAACTAAAACTGAGACTTGTACAGTTGGTACAAGTCTCAGATTAGATGAATGAGTGGTGGTGTAGCCAGGTCAGTGTCCAGCAGGACGAGGTCACTCGCTGGACACTCAGCATTCAAAACACACCCCATGACCTCTGAACCCTGTGGCCTCTCACCCCGACCCTAAAGTCCAACCTTTCAACAGTCATCAGCTTATTGATCAAGCACGTGCCCGAAAGACAGATTAACAGAAAGAGACTGGATTGTAAAAAAAAAAGACGTTCGAAACGAAGAATTCTGTTTGTTGTTGCCATTTTTAAAGTTATAATCCTGTTTTCTTCCGCTTGATGGCAAATCTCTGTGGGATGAAAAAAACAAAGTGACAGCTGGGTTCAAAAGGAATTCAACGAATCAAACACGAGAGAAGAGAAGAGAAGAGAAGAGAAGAGAAGAGAAGAGAAGAGAGGAGAGGAGAGGAGAGGAGAGGAGAGGAGAGGAGAGGAGAGGAGAGGAGAAGAGAAGAGAAGAGAAGAGAAGAGAAGAGAAGAGAAGAGAAGAGAAGAGAAGAGAAGAGAAGAGAAGAGAAGAGAAGAGAAGAGAAGAGAAAAGAAGAGAAGAGAAGAGAAGAGAAGAGAAGAGAAGAGGCAGGAAATTGGAGCAGTGAAGTCAGTTAAATATGTACCTGTACACATCTGCACACACACACACACACGGAAAAGTGTCACAGTGTATTCACATACATGAAATCACGATGCAAATCCTCCCCCCTTCTGCACAACAATTTCCTGACTCCCTCGCCCCTCCCGCTCACTTTAGTTTTCAGCATGCAAAGTATTTTGACCGCGGCTCAATCTTCACACCACTCCGACTGGCTCTCATTGATTTCCATGGTGTTAGATGGAGTGGCAGGGCCTGTGTGGGCCAATGAAAAGAAGGTGTGCATGTGAAAGACTCGTTATGGCAAAGATTATCTCCCCCTGACACGCACGCAAGGCCATCCAACACAGCTGGAGAGAAGCTTCAGCCATAATGGCACCTGAATCCATATGTGGACACACATGCATTAAGACACAAACATACACCTGTCTCTCTGTCTCACACTCTCTCTGTAATAGTGCTCCTCCTATCACACACACACACATTCACATACACACACAAACAAGTATGCAATCAGAGAAATGCAAATCTGATTGTGTGAAAGCAAACAGCTATACGCAGGTGCGCAAATACCATCATATACTTGACGAATGATGACACACACACTCGTACCGAAACACACATCTGCAACACACAGCAGCCACTGAACTAACAGGTTATGGCTTGCCCCGTGCATTTCAGTAAGTGTGTTATTTTATCGCCTCTTTTCATCCTCTCCCCTCCCATTCTGCTCGGTGACAGGGGGGGATATGTGCACCCTACTTTGTTGCCATGGATACCACAAACACCCCACATAGAAAATTCTACACAGAATAACAAGTGGCCAATTGCGTCTGTTTGCTCTCCAACAAACCTCAGGATTAGAGGCATTTTCTTGTCAGAGGCATAAACTATTTTTATGTTTGCAGGGAAAGAGGGGGAGGGGGGAGGAGAGGAAAAAGAGAACGGAGGGGGAAAAAAAGAGGCATGAGGCACAGATATGAAAAGAGCATACTAATGCTGTGTGGTGACAGGTTTCTCCCTGCTCAGTGAGATGAGAGAGCTGGAGAACAGAGGAGAGGGAAAAAAAGGAGGGGAAAAGAAATGCTCTTAAAAAGAAACTCAGGTGCTCAGGGCACCCTTAACAAATGAAGGGGAACATGACAGAGAGAGGCAGAGAAGGGGGGGCGGGGAGGGGGGGGGCAGATCATTTCAAGTCCAGTTAACTGGGAGCGCTGACATTTGTAACAGCCAAACAGGCGAGGTGAAAAGCAGGGTGGCGTTTAGTCGGGCAAACTGAAGCTAAATGTTTTGAAAAGCTCTGTGGCTTTTTATTTTTTTGTGTCTCTTTCAGATTAATTGACAAACACTCATCTGATGCCTCCTCCTAATTTCTTCCTCCTGCTCCGAGCCTCGGAGAACATAACCCCAGTGTGCAATGATGTCATTATGATACCATCTGTTTGCTGCAATGGCAGACGCAACATACACACACACACACACACACACATGCACATGATAGCCGTGGATCAGATAACACGTAGAGGGAGAGAACCTATGACATTTGCATTGCACTGTATGTACACTGCATGTTTGTGTATGACTGCATGTGCTTTGTGTCTCAGATCCGAGTGGAGAATCAGTGCAGTCAGTGTTTCCTTTACTGTCCAACGACTACATCCTGTAACTACCGTACTAGAACACCACGCCTGTCAAGGTCATGAGGCGAGATGCTTGATGCGGATGTCTGTCAATCCCATCCCCCATCTAGACAAGGACACTGCCCCCCACCCCCACCAACTACAATTTTTACACCTTTATCATTTAGTGTTGAGGCCAGCCTGCGCTACATCCACTATATAGCAGAGAAGAATGAGAGCTTAGTGTGCATAGACACGGCCTGTACTCAGATTACAATACAGTTACAAGACTATAGGTTTGGTTTGAACACTGGTGGGAATCTGTTTTTAGTAATAATTCATTTTTCATTTTAATATAAGTGAGTCCATGTTTGACTTTTGACTCTCTGAAAAAAAAGAACCTGATGTTCTCCATCTTTGTTTCTTTCTTTGCTAAAAGAAAAGTTCAAGAGGAGGTTGACATCACTCTCATGTCTGTACACTAAGGGTGAGTATGTGTGAACAGGCAATGTGTTTTCCTTCTTTTGATGAATGACGTGTCTATTTTCATGGGTGTTAATAACCTAATAGCATAACCTAATGAAGCTACAGCCGCCTATCTGCTAACTTAGCCTAGCACGAATACTGGAAACATGACACAGCCATCCAACCGAACCAGAAGCTGTAGAGCTGTGAAAAAAGACACAAAAATCCAAAGGTAACAATTGTTTGTTAAGAGGGGTTATAGACTACGTCTTGATCAGGATAATAGTAAGTAATGAAATAGTGTGGTACATAACGTAAGTCTTCATAAAAATAGCCCACTTTAACTGGAAACTCTGCATTAACCTTATGTAATGGGTCAATCCACCAGGGCTTGAACAGGTCATAACAAAGTAATCTTGTTTCTGAATTAAATAACGCTCAACTTTATACGATCCAAGAGTGATTTAACATGTGTATTTCTCTTCCTACCCATGTCAGACTAACCGTTTTGGCTTATGCATTACATGTAGACTAACAGCAGGTACAAGTAAAGCCACATGGGCAGAGTTGCGTGCGGCGCATGCATGAACAGGCAGAACCAACGTAGCAAATGAATTTGGAGGGGCGTAATGAGAGACGGCGCTGGGCTCCGGCCCGATTTCACAGCCACATCATTAGGGTGAGGCGGCCCCGGCCCCTGAATGAACACACACACACACACACTGCTCAGCACAGCGGCCCTAGGAAAGACGAACAAGGTCAGTCATGCCACAGTCTAATGAGAGGTGACAGGTGAGAAGAGACGCTCCAGACTTTACCCATTAAACTTACATTTTAGGGAGTGTTTGTGTGTTTCTGTGTGCGTACACGTGTGTTTCTGAATCATAACCAAATCCTACATGACAGATACTGTATACACACACACACACACACACAAACACACACACACACACAATACCCTCCCTGTGACCTTCATGTACTTCCTGGCAGGCAGGTGTTAAGGCTGTAGGGGCTGAGTTGAGTGGCCAACAGGAGATGGTGCTGTGTTATTTATCAGCATGTCCAGGCGTCATAAATGACTCTGTTCACTGCAGGTAACTCAACACACACACACACACACACACACTGTTGCAGTTTGGCTGTGTTTCTAGCACAGGTAGTGGTAGTATGTGCCGTGCGTTTTGTTCAATGATTCAGTGAACTTAAATTTATGAGTAATCATCCCTGTTTGAGGTCAGAAAGTGTGTCAGAAGAGTCTCTAAAAGTAATATTGTCTTTAATCATTAAAGGTGTGGTGTGTAACATTTAGGAGGCACTATTTGCAGAGGAATGGAATATAGTGGATAGTATAGTATAATATTGATGTTTGTGTTTTCATTAGTATTTCATCAAAGAAATAGTTGGTGTGTGTTTCGAGTGTTACCTTGAAGGCTGCAGTCCGCCATGTTGAATTACCAGAATGGACAAACTAAACAGTGACTCTAGATTTTTGAGTTTTTATGTGGCCACCATAGTTTCTCCTACACACTTGGAACTCACTGCTAGGTGTCACCAAATCCACACTTGGCCTTTAAATGGAAAGAAACAATGTTTTTCAGGACGTCTCAGAAGTCTGCCTTTTCTACTTTGTGCCTCTGGATGATGTTGTTGACTGACAGCAAACCAACAGTCACAAAGTAGAGCTAGCGTGCTGCACTTGGAGAATGTTTGTTTGGAGCAGGCATAAGAAGGAGACTTTAGCAGTGGGTTGATCTCATCTGGTTATGATAATGAAGTTATCTCACACACACATAGACACACACACACATTAATGCATTAGCAGGCAGGGTGACTTGGTCTGCGTCCAGATGGCTAACCTTAAAGACAGCAATCCACAGCTGTCCTCTCTGTCGTAACTCTCTTGATGACTAGTAACACGGGACGCATCTGACATTTCTGGTGACAGCCTCGAGCTTGACGAAGAAGCAGGGACGCTTGATAATCACCACTGTGACACCATTAAGGCGACGTTTAGGGACCTCCCTCAGACATATATCTGAAGATGAAAGAGATGAGTGAAAAACCCACATCATCGTTTCATCCCGACAGCTAACTGTCACCATAAAGCTGGTGGTCACTCACACCATCACAGCGTCTTCCCAAACAATGCACTGACTCATTGTCCTATCTCTTTCTGGGCAGAACATTGTTGAGTGACTACATCCTTTCCTTTACTCATATCTTACTCATTTCAGATGTTTCTCTTCACAGACACAAAGCACCTCCCAGAATAGACTTATTGTGGCTCCATGCTTCACAGGTCTCTAAAGAGCTTTTATTACGTGACATTCTCACTTTCAACACTCGTGTCCTCAAATAATGATACAATATGCGATGTCCTTGAGGTTCAGTAGGCTATGTGAGCGGAAATCCTGAGCAAAATCATTTTTTCTTCCTTCATCGTCCTGCCTTCCACTTTTATAAGCAGTCCAGTAAAGCAGAAATGTCATAAAAATAATCTTTAAAAATATAATGAGAAATCGTATGGAAGCTGTTTAAAAGGGAAGGCAATAGCAAGGCAATAATATAACTCTTTTTCTTTTTTACCAGAGGTGCCCCTGAGTGACTTTCTTATCCTGTTAGTCACTGTTGTAACATCATGTTCCCTTACTAAATGAAATTAAATCAATCACAACATAATCATCAGTTGCCTTAGTGTTTTCAGCCGTCCACTTTTCTATTTCCAACTGAGCCCATAACTATATTAATAACTTATTAAATCGGATTATTACATTACGGGCATGCGTGCATTTATATATGTGAGCACATCATCTTCTCTCCGATGGATTTGCTCTGCAAATCAAGTTAATCACAGCATTGAAAGCAATAATGAGTGTGGCATGCTACTCAACAAACTAACAAACCCATTAGCTAGTCTGCCTGTCTCCAAATCCAAAACCTTACATTCATTAGACAGTAATTCAGAGCAGAAAATGAGATTGAGATCCTTGATGCTACAGAAGAACACATCCACTGCCACCCCCCCCCCAAAAAAAACCGCTGCGATGGCCGAGACAAAATCGAAAACAAATTTCTAATTTTATCCATGAAGTGAAATAGGAGTTGATAATTAGTTTGGGATAAGAGCGAGATGCTACAGACACACACAGCACAATCAGTTTTCCAATCCATTCCTCCAGCCGTCCAATTTAACGCAGCTGCAGGAGCCTATAGTGCCACACACTACTGTATGTGCTTATGTGACTCCAGGAAGCAGGGGTGTGAAAAATGGTGTCATGAATCCATTTTGCAGGTTTCTACACTTTGCTTTGGGGATTTAGGGCACTCTTCCAGTGTAGTACATCATCATGATCCAATTCATAGCACTTCCTCCAGGTATGTGTGACAAAAGAAGACCATCTTAAAGCCACAACGGTGTCAAATGTCTCTATAAATCTGCCTTTCTACAAATGTTGTGTGTGTTTGGAAGTACTACACTATATTCACCAGTATGACATGTGGTCCAATATCTTTCCTCCTCTCTCTCCTCACAGATATCGCCGACCAGTGGTGCTCCAGACATCCACAGAAATCAGCAACAGCCATCTCATCTCGCCACTCCATCACTGCACCCCCCCCACCACCACCACCACCACCACCAACATCTCCTCCATCTCCCACTCTGTCATTTTAACTGTCAATCCTTCTCTCCATCAACCCACCCCTCCCTATCTCCATCAGTCTGTGTCTCCACTAGTAAACCTTTCAAGCCATCTTGTCATGTACTACCTTTCTACATCTTCCTACTCCATCTCTGTTAGCTGAACCTCTGCTGTGCGCCGCGGTACAGGTTGGGAGGAGAGCGGTGCAAGAGGAAGTGGGTTACTGTGATGGTGGGTTAGGACAGGTTTCAATCCCTAAACCTCTCTGAGGGCCAGTTCACCAAAGTGTAATAACTGTGATGGGCACGGGTTATGCTAATTTTTCAATTAATCCACATATATATATATATATATATATATATATATATATATATATATATATATATATATATATATATATATATATATATAAGGACTGATATAAGGACTGAGTAGGCCTGTATGGCCATGAGCTCACCAGACTTAAAGGGAGTTGAATAAAGTAAATCTAGGAAGGATATAGGAATCTAATTTTAACATATTTAACCACCATCTCTGACACTGCACAGCTCGGTTCAGTAGCTCCATTCTCAGAAAAGAAGCTTAGAAATCTAGAATCATTTCTATTTTATTTTTGAGGTTTTTCTCATTTTTTGCACATCTGTTTACATACATAGTTTTTTTTTGTGCAACACGATGATTGATGAAAAATAAGTGAAGGCACGTACTTAAACTGTCAAAAGACAAACGAAAAACAAAGCGGACACATGGAATGCAACAGGAGTTCAATCTGGTGGGTATGTAGACAACAAATCCACCAGTCCACTAACTATGACCTTAATGCAGGAACACATCACTCAATTTAAAAAGCACTTTGATGACAGTGTATAAAAAAGAACATTGTCAGCAGCATAAAAGTAGACACTTTATATTAACAAATCCTTTAACACTGGAACTTTCTGGATGGTTTTAGTCACACAGCTTGAAGAAAATAACAAACTACCTAAAATACATACAATACGTCCATCCATTATCTGTAACTTCTTATCCTCATCAGGGTCACAGTGGGCCTGGAGCCAATCCCAGCTGACTCTGGGTGAGAGGCAGGTACACCCTGGACAAGTTGCCACACAGGGCACATAGAGACAAACAACCATTCACACCTATGGACAATTTACAATCACCATTACTAATCAAGTGCTTGTTTTTTGACTTTAGAAGGAAGCAGGAGAGCCAGGTACCTGGAGAGAACTCAAACTCAAGCCCCAGCTGGGGTTCGAACCACGAACCATCCTGCTGCAAGGCAAACTAACCACTAACTAACCAACTACTGCACCACCATACCGCCCCTCAAGTAAAATATTTGAATGTTATAAATTCAGTAGATTTTTATTAATATTACATATTTAGTAGTTAGATTTTACATATATCATAAGTATGCAGTTACTTCTGAAAGTTCTGAGCCTTTCTTTCCTTCCTTTCTTTTATTTTGTCATCCTCCTGCATGCTCTCTGGTCAGAAGAAGCTCCATCTTTATTGTACATTCACACTCTGCCATAAATCTGACATTCTGCTTGACATTCAGGTAGCATAGCAACATGACAACATGCCCCTACAGCCTGGTGTGAGAATATAGATGCTTTTTGAAAAGGTTGACAAGAGAGAGGGAGAGAGAGAGAGAGGGAGAGAGGGTGGGGGGGGGCTCTCTCAGAGCTCTCCACAGATTTGCTTCTTCTCCTTTTCAACCCCACTCTAGAATCCCATTTGAAATTTAAAGCACCTTTTTGTGTTTGAAAATACCTTAACACACGCTGCCATAAATACTGCCCAAGGGGAGAGAAGGCTTCGGTTCCTCCTGCCTACTTGCATGATTCAACAGGGATGAGCTGCTATAATGGAAGACACACACATGCATACATACTATATGTGTACACACTCTGTATATGACAACATACATAAATTATATATAGAATAATTCATAGACAGCACATATATAAAATGTATATGTCAATCAGTTTTGGTATTTACTGCACTGTATATATGAATACATGCAATATGTATTCACTCATTGTCCACTCTTGTATGCATTGTATCGATTCTGTATGCATAAGGAGAGAAACAAAAATAAATAATTTCTATTGTAAAATGTGCTGGAAAAAACACAGCACACATAAAACATGGAATACTGGTCAGAGGGGTTATGTAAATGCATTTTTTTCTACTACAGAGTCTAATTCATAATTCATAAAGATTAAAGATGAATTTCATATGAGGCTGTGCTGTGTTCGATTGGCCCTTCTCCCCATTAGAAATGCTATAGCCCAAAGAGCTTCTCCTTTCTCAATGATTAGAGGGAGACCAGATCCTGTCCCTCCTGACCAAATCAATACATCTCCTGATTTGATCCTGCCTGTTAGCCTCCATTTGCTGCGAGGAAAATCAGCTCAGGATGGAATATCACTGTCCCCGACACGCAGCCTCACTATTCACTTGGGTCAGTGAGAAGCTCTTCCCCTTTCTCACCACAACTACAACTACAACTACTCTATTATTAGTGTTTCATTTTCAGCATGTAGGGTGAATTTTATTTTACAGTTTGCATGCATGTTATTGCCATGTGGCGATTCTATAACTCCCCTGACTGTGACAAAAACACACATGCCTGAGTGCTTATTGATTTCAGAAAAGTGAACACTGTTTCCAAATGTTATCTGTATGTTGAAAAGTTATCTAGTGCAATATGTGTTTTCTAAAAATAAAAATAAAAATCCAATGAATGAATTCAGCCATGTTTTCATCATCAAGTCAGTTATCAAATGTCTCTGAGTAAAATCTTTACTCAGCTGTGGAAATAACATGGACACATGCACTATAGTACAGATTTGAGGTACTACATTTATTTCTAGCTACAGCTACATCAGTAAAATACTGAATACTGCATCAGCAATAACATTATAGTGATATATAATAGTAATCATGTCATATATAATAGTGCCACACTAACAGCATGAGCAGTGCATTTTGCTAATATTACTACAGAGGATTTTACACATCAAAGTGTGCACAGTGTGTTATAGTACTGTCACTCTGTTGATCCTGTAACATTTCCTACAAGACACAAGTCTGAAGTGAACACTGTCAGATTATGGAAGACTGCAGCAGCACAAGCTTTTACACTTTCCCTCAGTTACTGTGACATTCATCAAACACACCTATAGCTCAACGCCTCACAGCAGTCTGAGCGCTGCTTGTTGCTTTCACACAGAATTTAAATGCATACGTACAAATGTAGTTACACACATACACACACACACTGTGTTCATTCTCAATCTAAAGGTTTCATGAATTGTGGCTATCTGGAATTCTCTGAAAAATAAAATTAAAATAGTTAATACTTTTAGTGAAAATGATCCCATGCTGCCAACTTGTGGTGTAATGTTTTGTATTTACACAATGAGGTTACATTACCTTATAAATAGGTACTACATTTAATGAATGATGGTTTGTTCAGACAAACAGAGACAGAGAGGACAGGGAAACACACATTTAGGGTAGACGTACTGTAAGGGCAGATCAGATACAGTGCTGCAGTGATGAAGCACTTTTTAAAGACACATAAACACTTCAGTGCAGCATTTACTGACTTATGTTACGTTGTAAAACTGAAAAATCTCTTAAGCTAAGACATCTGATCTACAGCCCACTGAAGTGCAAAGATGCTAACTCATTTCTGAGTTTTAGGACCCATTCCTGCAGCTCTTTAGACAAATGATGTCTTCCACAACAATCCCTTACCAACATGGACAGTGATGTCCTGTGTAAGATGATTTGTTGAACCGTTCATACACCCCCACCACCTCCATGTTAACTGTAAACCCATTAAAGGCTTTCCCATCAAACTTTAAGATAAAAAAAAGGCTCAAAAAGTGCCTCATCTTCCCAGAAAGCAACAGCAGGCCACTCCAGACTTTATCACCGACTCCATGATGCAATTAGCCATCACGGTGGTGCAGCTGTGGTTCTGCTGATTGTATTAGAGAATCAGAGATGTCTTTCTGGACAAAACCCCAGAGATTGAGAGAGGGATGCTCGCAGAGCCCTACAACACAATAAAGACAAGTGGCAAAACCCACAGACTGTGTGCAGCTCTACTCTGAAAAATGAGAAGCAAAGTTTTTTTGTTGTTGTGGGTTAGTTTTTCTTTTCTTGCTGTGGTTTTACAGCCCAGGGGTCGTTATCTCTCAAACACAGGGAGAAAGCAAGAGTTGACTTCAGACAATGCACATGCACACGCACCGCCGCACTCACAAAACTTCCAGCAGGACGCAGGGGATTGCTGTGAGGAAGCCCCCAGGGGAGAGGTGACTTTTGACATGGACAGCAACATATCATACCCCTGAACACACACACACACACAGATCAAGCGTCACACTCACCATCCTCACCCACCCCTGGGGGACCAGAAATAGAGGCAGGCTGGGGAGATAAGCGCTGACACTGCTGCCTTTACCCCCCTCCCACCAACAACACCACCATCTTTCTCCTCCTCATTCAATTCAACACCCACCCCTCCACTTCCCCTTGTTCCCAGTACGCCTGCCCAGTGTAGAGAGCGTCTGCCAAGTAGAGTGTGTGTGTGCTATCTGATCAATCTGTGGCACATACGCACACACACACACACACATACACACACACAGAGCTAAAAGCCATTTTGGCCCCTAAAAGCCACTCCATCCAGGGACACAGACCCCCCTCTGAGAGGCCACGGCTAAAGTTTACAACAATAGGGTTAGAGTAATTAGAAAGGCACTTCCCTTCTGCAAGAAATACTTAGAAGAGAGGAAGGGAGGGGGTGAGCAGAGAGTACAAGAAAGAGGGGGAGAGAAGGGGGAGGTAGATGTGGAAGAGCGACAAAGAGAGTGGCCACAGAGTTGAGCCGTAGATAGGCCGAGAGAAAGAATCTGAAACAGAGAAAGAGGAAAAAGAAAGAAACAGGCCCCCAGAGTACAGCTATAACCCTATCTATTCACTGCAGAGGTTGTAAAGATGGAGGAACAATCAAGGTGGAGAGACAATGAAAAGATGGCCGGAGGGCAGGGAGAGATCACTCTGCGGTCATGACATGTGAGAGGAAAGGTTTACTGCTACTGAGCAATGAAGCATTAGAATATTAGATCTGAGTGAGAGCTGTTAAGGATTCATCCATCAATATTCCCCGACAAGGAACCCCTCCAAAAAACCTGCTGCTCAACCAGAAAAACACACACTGTGTTCACATTTCACTTCAAACTACACACACTGAATTAAAAATGTGCTTTTGGGACATGCAGGCTTTTGCTTTGCTAATTAAACAAAAGTGCTTCTTTGACTAGAAAATGTGTTTCAAATCCACCACAGCCCACTTTGTTTCCTCTCAGTGTGACCAGTAGCCCAAGATCAGATCTAATTACAGAAGTCAATCTCAGTGCTATCAGCAGGATGAGGCTCAGATTAGGACTGGACCATATGGCTTGTTGGGGCAACTGTGGTTTATACATAGCACTGTGGGGTGAAGTTAAACACACACACACACACACACACACACACACACACACACACACACACACACACACACACACACACTTACAGGAACTTTGGCTTACTCACACCACATGAGGAGATCTGAGTTAACCCATGCCGTCAGTCCAATATGTCGATGCGATGATGCCATCAGGAGGCATTTTAAACTGACATACTTTAAAATGAGACTTTATTTCCACATAACGATGATGAGAGATAAAGAGTTGGCAGAGAAGTAAAACAAAGCTGAAAAGAGAGCAGGGGATGTAACTGCACATAAAGTGATTTTAAGACTGTGTCTCACTTTAAGACGTGGTTAAGTGAGCTCACTGGTATATTACATATGGAGAAAAGACATGATGGACAATCTTAATACATTTTCAGATATATGGCAGTCATTTCTGGCGCACCTTATGACACTGACCCTGACCAGAAGGGAGTTCATAGAGTGCCATCCACCTTTCCTCTCATTGTTTAGTACATGTGCTAAGATGCTAGTGCCATAGGCATGCATAAAAGCACAGCAAAATACAATTAATACAAGACTGAAACTGCTCCAATATAAATGGCTAATGCAAACTTATAACACCCCAGTAAAGTTGAATAAAATCTATCCTAATATTCCAGATATTTGTTTAGAGAAAAAGGGAACACTGTTCCATTGTGTTTGGGAATGCTCAAAAGTACAATCATTTTGGGGGCCATTTCCCAGATGGTGGGTAGGAATGTTCCTAAAATTTGGTTTTATTAATTGTTTTTGCAGTGATTGAAACATGCCTTGCGTTGGAAAGAGTTACAAATATTGGGAAAAGAAAACAGTTTGTTAAAGTATGGAAACCTTTTTTGTAATTTTAATAAGAATGCTGCATTAACTTAACGATCATCACTACTGCTGCTGTTATTTATTTGTGTTTTATTACTTTATACTTATACAGTATTTCCACTCACAAGTGAATAAGATAAAAATATCAAAGTGATTGATGAGTTGATAAAAACATGATCAATTTTATCAAAACAAAATCATGTTAATGAACAAAAAAAAAGGTTAATCATCCAAGTTGTTGAAGAACTTCTTCTCAGTGAAAGACAATGAATGAAGAAGATTTTTACTTTAAACAGAGCCTCATATTTCCACACCAATTGTGCATGGACAAAATGTTTCACGAATGAGATAAAGATCTTCACATTTTGAACTTAAGCCAAGACAAGCCTGCTTGTCTTTGTTTTCATCGTCTTTGAGGCTTCTTTGTGTATTTGTTGTGTAACTGTTGATTAGTGTGAAACTAGCATTATGCACCATGTCACATGTGCACAGACAAAATGGCACCAATTGACACCAAATTTTGGTTTATGGCACTACTAGTGTTGAAAAACTCCACAGAGTGCCTTTGACGCTTCATCATATATAGCTGTGCACTGTCGGGGTACTCTCCTGACCTCCACTCACTATGGTAAGTGGTGTGTGTGTAAAAATCCGACAATCAGCTACATCAGGATTTATGTCTACACATCGCTAAGGCCTTTAATGTAAGTGTTAACAGCCTTGAAAGTGTCTTGGCAGATGTTTTTCTCCCCGCAGGTTGGAGTTGTTGTTGATTGTGTTTATACCTGCGCTCGCACAGAACAGGAGTTTACTCATATGAAACCACAGTCCAACTGATAAATCACCTCCTTTGGCAAAAAAGATACGGGAAGGCTGAAACAGTATTTTGCAGGAAAAGTTAGTGGCATAAATAATGAGTAAATCCTGGCTATGCCTGTTTGGCCCTGCAGTTGGAACAAGGCTAATTAGTCCTTAAGGGAGAAAATCACATTTTGAGAAGAAAATGAATGATCTCACACTCACACTAATACAATGCAGTGATAACAGAGAGGGGGGGGGGGTACCTAGAGTGAAAGGATAAAAACAAGAAACAACTGATGCAACAGCAGCTAACACACTTCAGAGAGAAAAACACAACAGGAGAATACAGTTACATACAGTAAACGGAAAAGTCCTCTTCATCTGCAAGATGTGTGTTATTGATGGGCAGAGTTTTCATCAGAGAGGAAACAGATGCAGAGACAAGACAGAGAATCCAGATCAATAATGGGAGAGGGGTCACTGACTCCAACACACACACACACACACGCACATACACACACACACACACACACACTAAGTGCCTATGGAAATATTAGGAGTTGGTCCACAGGATGAGCAGTCGGTGGTGGCAATTCTACAATCAGAATACAAGACAACAAGACATAATTCAAAGAGCACCAGTCGAACTCCAGCCAATGAAAAATGATGCAGGATGTAGATCAAACGTGTATTCACGTGGAGAAGGTTCCATCAGATCTGTGTGGAGTGATCATGGAGTATAGAGCCATGACAGCCAGCTGCTCCACCCAGTGACTTAAACATCATAATGTCATGTCTGAAAGTAAAAGTATTAACTGTTACCATGAGATTGTTTCCTCTTAATTTCCTAGTGTTTTCCACTCATTTTCTTTCCTTCCTTGTGTGTGTGTGTCTCTCTCTCTGTTTGTGTGTGTTGCTGGGTGTGGCCTCTGGTTCTCCCTCACCTGCCTGATCACCTCACCATCTGCTCCTCGTCATCCAATCAACCCATGCAGTACAAAAGACCAGCTCTTCCTCCCACACACCACCTGATCGCCCAGTCTTTCTTGGAGTAACAACTCTTTTTTTTAAAGATGTTTTATGATTTGTGCTACCCTTGATCTCCTGTGCCTCAGGATAACTCTTCACCAGGCAGATCCAGCCTTGTCTCAGCTTCAATCCTGTTTCTGGATTCTTGCCACCACCAGCCCTGCACCGTTTTAGATTCCCTCACTGCGAGATCTCAACCTCCCCCCACACTATCACCTCTGGTTATCAATAAACTGTTTAAACTCTTCTTGGTCTCTGGCTTCTGTTTGCATTTTGAGTGTGCTAATGTTCCTGATAACATTAATTCTTCACAGGAAAACAGGAAAGCTAGGGAAAAAAACACCTTAACAAGCAAAGATTTTTTTATTTATTTGCCCTTTACATCAAACTTTTCTAATGTGATATGTGAACGCTCACCACACAGCTAATGTTCAACAACAGTTCAGTACATACAACTACAAGCGCTGCACAGTGTTGCGTCTTGAGATCAGTGTCAGATTCAGTCTGCTTCTGATTCAAGGTGCTCGGCGCAGTACAGAGTACAAGCTCCTGTTTATACTGTACATGTGCTGAACCCCTCTAGCTCACATGCATGTGTGAGTGTGTGTAAGAAAGCTCTTGAGACATCGGATCAGTTTGGAGAGGAAGGCAAGGTAACGCATCACTGTCACGATGAGAGCCTCAGGCCTGGCTGCGCACACGGACACACACACACACACAAATATAATACAGTGGGACAAAGCTTGAACATTTAAATGTAAAGAAATTTATACAACAAACAAGAATGACCAAGCAGAAACTTTACAACCAATTAAGAGTATCAATATGCTTCTGTAGGTTCGACAACACAATCCAAATTGGTTTATTTGGCTTATTGAGACTTTCTGCATAAAGTGTGCGTCCTGACCCTTTTCCATAGATGTGATAATGGGATTCATTGCTTCCCCTCTTTCCCCTTTTTTCTCTTATCCCTCCTCCTGTCCTGCACGCCATCCATTTGAAAAGGAAGGCACTGCATTTAAATTATGCCGGCAGTTTACTGTAAGAGTCCACCAGGGAAATCGAAGCAGAGACAGAAAGGGGGGGGTGAAACAGAGTTATGGGAAATAGCATAAGATGGAAGGCAAAGTACGTACAAAGATGTGAATGATAGAGACGGGAATGGTGGGAGGATGCAGAGGGTGGAGTGAGTGAGTGAGTGAGTGAGTGAGTGAGTGAGTGACATAGAGTAATAATGGGGGGAAGAAAATGAAGTGAGGGAAAGAAGGGCAAAGGGTCAAAGTAAGAATTAAAATTTGAATTAAGAGGTGAGAGAGAGACAGAGGGCGAAAAGACAGACTTCACTGTCTGTCCTCTGTCCTTGATTTGTTTTGTTTTCAAAGATAGAGAAGCCATTTGCCGTCTGTCTGTCTGTCTGTCTGTCTGTCTGTCTGTCTGTCTGTCTGTGTCTCTCTCTCTCGCTCTCTCTCTATCTGTCTCTCTCTCTCTGTCTCTCTGTCTCTCTGTTGCTTCTGTTGACCACACTGACCGCGATCTCTTCTCTTCTTCACTGATGACAAACAAGCCCAGGCAATCCTAGAATGCTCTTTGTCATCCCCGCAGTGGAGGACTGGTGCGTTTGGCTATTTACATGCAAATGGCCTCACCCCCTCCATCCCACACACATACACACACACACACACACACCTTCCATCACCCCCCTCTCTACTCTCATTCATTTTGTCCTGCATTGTGTTCACTTCATTTCAGAGGTGTACTTACTGGAGTGTGTGTGTGTGTGTGTGTGTGTGTGTGTGTGTGTGTGTGTGTGTGTGTGTGTGTGTGTGTGTGTGTGATGGGGGGAAGAGTATTAAGGGGTTCCCCATCACTGCAGCCACACATTTTACTGCACTGAATCTGAAACAACCCACAGTTACATGCTAACATGTGTACTATAATTATTCAGAGCTCTGCACTTTGTACCTTGGACTGTTCTACAGATTTCATTATAAATCATTTAAATGGACTTTTGGGCGAATTAATCCTATAGATTAATGGATTCTATAGATTACAACCTATAATAGCAAAACAAAAACATGTTTCTAGACTTGCAGAGAGAGTTGTTATTTTTTATTCTGTACTAGTGGTTCATCTCCACAATGTTGGACCTGACCTCAAATGGACCCGATGAATATTAATTTTTAAAAATAAATGGGATACGAGCACAGTTGCATCTAATTCAGATAATAAGAATAATTTAACAGTCCATAGAGATGAATAAAGTCTGCACTGTAAGGATTTGTTTGTCTATTCATATATTCATATATGATTAATATGTTGTTGTTATGTGATATGATATGTTATCAGTCATTCATTAGCTGCTGTTAATTGTTGGTATTAATACATATAATAATAAACACTTAACTTTCATATATCTCCTTACAGTGACATTTTAGTCTGTTATAGACCATAAATGCTAAATGGTTAGATAAAAAGTGGAGTTGGCACATCTCTCATGTCCAACATTGGCTGATATTTAAGTACAAGCCAGAGAAAGGGAGCAAGGTGAGGAGCTGCATTCGTGGATGTCATAAATGATTCACACACAGGAGTTCATTTCTCCTCCATCAGCCTCAATGAAAGACAAAATGTGAACTAGCTGCAGCAGCAGTACAGTGTATGTCCAGTCTTCTTTGGCATATTTCCTTCAACATCCCCTGCACTGAAGTTACTCATGACTTCTGTCGACGTGTACTCTGACGATGATGGACAGCTTAACTTGTAATACCACAGTGGCTTAAAGGACATGTGTAGTTTTTGGCAGGTCTCCATTATTGGAGCAGACACAGCTGCTGTAGAAAAATCTATTTCTTGTTTCTATTTAGATCATGAACTCATCAGACAGATGACTGTTCCCACAACGTCACTTGCTAAGAATTAGTTGAAGAAGACTCTTTATTCTGTCTGAATATGAAGCTACAGCCAGTTAGCTCTGAATAAAAACTGGAAATAGCTAATCTGGCATGTTTTATACCGTCCATGGGTTCTAACTGTTTCCTGATTTTTTGCTAAGTAAAGCTAACTTCATATTAGCTGCACAGTCATGCAGAGTGGTTTCAGTCTGAGCATCACTCTCACTCTACAACTGCAACTATTTTATGATATTCCAGCTTGTATTGTGTGATAATTTAATTTACAGATAATTTACTGTAATTTACTTCTTCTACAATAAGTGTGTAATTATCCATAATGGTCACCTCTATAAGTTTATATTGCATATAAGACTTTCATTTTTATTTAATCTATTTAGTTTGTTGTCTGTTTTATCTTTATTTATCACTCACTCAGGACTCTTGAGCTGCTGTAACGAGTGAATTTCCCCGGGGTGGGATCAATGAAGTGTATCTCATTTCAACAAGGAAGAAAAGAGTATTTCCCAAAATGTCCAAAACTTAAAATTGCTGAAGAAATGAACTCACACAGATACAAAAACAAGCAGGCAAGAGGTTCTTCAGTTAGGACCTGCCGCTCCTCGCCTGCTTCTGCTCCTTCCTTCAAACCATTACTGAGGCACAAACAGGCCATTATACCAGACAGCAGACATGATTTCTCTCCCTCTCTCTCTCCCTCATACACACTCAGCACACAGCCCTGCTGCTTCCTCTCCCTGTGAATGAAAGAGGAAGTGCAGAGGAGACTGAAGTGTAAAGAGTCCTCTGTCTCCTCCGTCTCTCTCAGACAGGAGTGACACCACAGCCGACAACAACAACAACAACAACGACAGTGACAAGCGGCGCTGCCGAATTATTCATGAGGGCTGAAGAACGCAACCGCAAAGGAGCTCAGTGTCTACAAAACTCACTCACTCAGCAGCCTGTGTGTTTTCAAAGCCATCCCACTCATGATGTACAACCCCAAACTTACACCCTCCAAGAAGAGATTTCCCTCTCAATGGCGCCCACCTGGTCTGAGAAAGGAAGGCGCCAAACTAAAGATTCAACTATCAAAGTGCCTATTCTCTAACTTGGTTGAAAAGTTTGCAGTTTGTCACAAGTGGCACTCTGTTGCAAAACAAGACAACTTTGTGTGACACCTGAGCGCATACAAAGCGTCTGTTAAAACACTGTGTGCTGCTGGGAGATGTGTTCCACATCCATAATGAGGAGATAAACAAACTTTGTCTCAAGTCACTTTTGACACACTGAGACTTTGGGAAAGTTCGGAAACAATACTTTCCCCCAGAAACTGCATTTCATACAGAGAAGAGCCTGTTCCAACAAAAACACCTATTATCTCTCATCTTTGAAAGACTACTGAGCATCCCTTATCGTGAAACTGCATTTAAATGACCCGTTATTGCTCTAATTATGCTTCAGGGGTTTATTTGTTTGTTGAAGAAAGGAAGTTCACTGTTCTGTTGATGCCGCCTCAAAAAGCTACGGGTCTCTGTGCAGTCAACAAAGCGGCCTCTGCTGCTGCTATGTTAGAAATAATAGAAACAAGTTGATATGAAATGTGTTACAGAAAACTCATCATAAACCTCTCTACACAACTATAACTGCTGTAAATGATCTAATGAAAGTTCATCATTAAAGGACAGGTTAACATTTAACTCAACTCTTATGCTCCATTCACACTGAATTTATTTCTTTAGGGTTGATTTGACTATTGCCTATACTGGTCAGTGATTTAAGTCTGTCAAGAATGTGTATGTCTGTGATGCACAGTAATAATTACAACCCTGTGTGGACTCGCGGATCCTCCTGTAATTCCATTAAGTCTGGTTTGGAGTGACACTGGACTTTAAAAACTGTATCAGTGTTTGGCCATGCTAAAGATGTCAGTCAATCAACTGAAATATATCAACCAGATGGATGACCGTCAAAAGTAGTATATCAACATCACACAATATTGTGCACATATTCATGGTTGCCAGAGGATGATTCCTCCTAACTTTGACTTTTTGCCGTACTTTGTGTTTAGTGATAATTAACAAATGTTAGCATTCTAACACACTAAAGTCAGATGGTGAATAGTGTATTAAAATGTGAGGAGGAGGTGATTCGTCAAACTCAGACTGGAGCCTCAAATCAACTTTGGCTGAACAAAAACTGCTTTTGGCTTAAACAAGGACTGTGGATTTTGTCCTCTCTCTCATATATTGAACATCAGGGCCGAGATCAATTATTGGCCAGCATGAGCAGGAGAAATGATCAAAAACCATTTCCATGTATGTTTGGGTGTGTGAGCAGCACTTTGACAGTAACAATATAACCACAATACCACGGTCATGTGATGCCTACTGCTAGGCTGATCACTGCAATTTTTTATGGGGTCAATCTAATGTTATTGTATGTGACAAACTCAAATCAAGGCATCATGGGATTGACAGTGCATGGCTCGCAACATGCTATGAAAACTAACAAGTAACTGTTTTCAATGTGGAAAACCACAAAACATCAGGGATACATTGTTTTTTCCCACGGTGAGCTCAAATCCATCCTGTACTGTATTACAGCAGACTTTAAAAAATATAAACCCGTCCTTTAAGAGTCAGTTGTTCTTCTGGACTGAAGCAGCAGGGTTAAGGGCCTGCAGATCTCAGAGTCAAGACCCTACCACGGTGCACCATGCTGGGTGCACGACTCCCCTGAAGCTCCCTGGAGACCCCACAGGGTTGAATCTGATTAATGTGGGTCACAGGGAGTGTATGTGTGTATGTCTGTGTGTGTGCGTGTTTGAGACAGTCCACACTCAGACAGCCTTTGGGGTAATAATGAGAAATGGACCTATTTCTCAGAGTAGGCAGTGGAGCATAAAGAGGACACACATAAACACATGAAACATGAACGTCCAACCACACGCCAGCATAAAACCTACAGTCACACAAACTCACACGCGCACACCAGCATAAAACATGCAGTCACACAAACACACAAGCTTGTGTGCAATTTAACATATAGGGACACATTTTACAAAACAAAATCCGAAGCCTCAAATATACACAGCGTATCTGTGTGCATATTGTGTAACAGTAACAGTGCCCCCGCTGAGCTGCTTGCAGCGCACTTCCACCGTGTTTGCTGTTACTACCATCCTGCCTCGTCTATCCCAGTGACTGAGCCATGAATACTGCATGGCTTTCCTGAAAGCACGGGGCCCTGTGGAACTAGCAGACAAAGTGTGCGGGTTCCTCTGCAGGTCACTGTGCCACATCGTCTCTGCTCTATATTTACTCTACCAGGTCCCGACTGTGAGTCTGAATGTTTGTGTGTGTGTGTGTGTGTGTGTAGGAGGGTGGGGGTTGAATGGGTGGATGAGATGCAGGAAGGTGATGTTTGTGCGCATATTTATGTGAGAATCTGGGCGTGCGTTTATGTGTGTCTGGAGGGGGGGGGGGGGGGCGCACACATGCGTGGAGTGTTTGTGTGCACATGAAGGTGAATGCGTACCTATGCATGCATGCACTTAGAGGTGTGTTTATGATTGTTTTATGAACCTGGGGATTCAAGTGTGTGCATGTGTCTGTATGGAGGTGACATAATACTCATTTCCTGGTAATGTCACATGTTTGCCTGCATGAACCAATGCTCAGGCTGCATGGAGAATGTATTCAGTGTACCAGAAGAATCATGATGTCTCACACTGGGCAGGGGTGGGGGAAGGGTGTGTGTGTGTGTGTGTGCATACATGTGAGAGAGACAAAGATGACCAAACACTAGCTACAGACAATATGTGAGCCACATTTCCCATTTCCCTGTTGTTAGGGGGGCTGCAGCTCTTTCAGTGATAATAGCAGGGAATGCAGACAATGGTGAAGGTGATTCAATAAACAACCCAGATGCTTCATTCTGAAACAGAAAGTACACACACACATATACATGTACACACACACGCGCACACACAATATAGGTGCACAATGAAAACCTCCTTTGCAGAACTTGACATATGGCGCACACAATTTCCCTCTCAATTTCAGATCCAACTCCCACAGACGTCCTCGCACGCCGGCAAATTGCCACACCTCCCCCTTGCCCTCCCTCCCTCCCTCCTCCTCCTGCTCCTCTCTCCTCATCTCCCCATCTCTTCATCCCTCCCTCCCAATTCACTCCTCTTTCTGAAAGTCATCTGCTCGCTAAGCAGTAAGCAACATCGCGGGCCGCTCACAGAAATGAGAGTATACAAATGATTTGTGGCACAGGCGTCCCACTGGCGCCAGCCTAGATGGCTGCGAGGGGGAGAAGGGGGGGTTCCAGGGTGGGGGGATAATGTCACTTTCACCTTGTGTTTCTCTAGCAGGCCCATGATGATCATTTTTCCCCATTTTCATCGCAAATTTGTTTCGGGCAAGGGCTAGCGAGGGAAGAGAGAGAGAGCATAAGGGAGAGATGGTGGGAGAGAGCAAGGCCTCTTTGAGTGGAAGCAGAGCATAGAGAGAGAGGGGGGAGGACTAAACAAGAGAGATAGAGGAGGAGGGTATATATAAGGGGGGATGGAGCAAAGAGGAGAAGAGGTGGGGGCGCATCTGCACAGTGACCTTTTTCTGATCCAATCTCACTGATGAATCCTAATGAAGGATTTAATAAAATCACAGTTTACAATCTGTCTCTGCATCAAAGCGTGCAATCCAATTCAAAACACAGGCCCATCTACATTTCCAATATTGTTGCAAACCCATCAACCTCACCAAGCCCTTCCCTGAAAAATAAAGTGAGCACATGTTTGTGTATGTGTGTGAGAAACAGGGGGAGAGGGGGAAATTGGCCAGGCTGGAGAGTGAGCGGCTGGCACATTTGTTCCAGCTGTAGCCTAATGTCACAACTCGTCATATTCATTTGGCCTTATAATGAGGCTAAAGTCAACAAGGTGCAGCATAGATGAGTGGAACTGCTGCCGCGGCTCACTGCTTAATGAACAGAGAGAAGTAAACAAGAGCGTAAAAGACACAAAGGACATGATACTGAGAGAGAGAACGACATGGGAAATCATTTCAAACTTGATAATGTACAGACCTGCTTTGAGTGTGCACACACACACACACACACACTACATACACAGCGTCATAAGATTGCAATGACATTTCCCTGAAATCAAAAGGGCACACCTGTTACACTGTCAGTGAGCTCCGAGTCTGCCGAGTAAACAAGACAGATGGATAGATCAATGCAACGTTTGAATGTCTGTGAGTTGATGCAGTGAAGTGCAGGAGGAGAAGGGCCGACTGCTGGAGAGCAAAACTACAAAAACTGTGGACCCCAAACCCTTCAAACTCAGTAAACACTCTACAACAGTGACATCTGCTGGTGAGAAGTTAGAATAAGAACATGTCCACCGCAGCTTTGAGCAGGGAACACACGAGAGAAGTAAACAAAGATTCTACGAAACATACGCACGCAAAAGAAATCAGAATTTAGCTGATGTAAAACAAATTATTACACAAAACAAAGTCTAAAAAATAAACATTAGGTTTGACACTCAGCACACAGAATAGGTTTCAACAGAAATCCTTAAGAGGTATGAGGTAAGTAGGTTTTGTAGCAGAGGTGATATAAGAGTATGTTAATCTGGCACTTGTTAACTTGTACTTGGTGTCTTTAAAAAAATTCCCAAATTAAGCTTTTTTTTATCTCATGACTCTTATGTCACATAATGTGCTGTCACGTGTGATGTTCTTTTTGACATTCTATATGCTCTTTAGGCTGAGCAAATACCCAGATAGACCCAATAGAGGTTTCTGACCACACCCAGGTGTGAAGGTGGATATCTACACCTGGAAGTGAAGATAAGAGGATAGCCTGCAGGTGCTGCAGTTTTTGAATACCTCGTTCTGTGCATACACCTTTATACACATATATAAACAAATGGGCATGGAAACATTGGTTCTTTGGTTGAAAAAGAACTCACAACTGCACTCTGCTGCCCCAGAAGCCGCCTCCTTGCTACATCTGCACAGTGTGTTAATGAATAACATAACTCCATCTGCACTGTATCCACAAAAATGGGGTCGAAGCCACGCTACCAATAGCACGGTATGGATCAGTGGTATCTCTGAGGAATAGGTGCATTGATTGGATATGAGATCTAAAGTGTGACTGCTGCCTGCATTTGAACAGCTGTAATTTCTCTCTGATTAGACTTCAGATTGCAATTACTTTCTGTATCGACAACACATGTTAATGAGAGTGTTTGTGCCAGAATCCCAATCTACAGCAATCGCACTGTGAGCATCTATGGTTTAATACGAATGTTTAGGTGTGAGGTATGTGCTAAATATTTGCTAATTGTGTGTGTGTGTGTCTCCAGAAGGCCCGAGTTGATCGGAGTGTAGAGCGACAGCTGTGCTACAAATCAGAGCCCATTTACTGGTGACAGAGTCATTAAAGCCTGCTCATCTCATAAAACACAATGCACATGGTCAAATACCATTCACTCCATTCACGCTCATAACTCAGTCTACTGGGCACGCACACACACCATCACACATGCTAACACACAGAGCCACATGCACACACACACTCACAGATGCACATACAAACACACAATCTCTTGCAAAGCTAAACCGAGTGTGTCAATTGGAATGAGTATAGGGGGTGGTTAACTATGTGTGTGTGCGTGTGTGTGTGTTGCTTGTGAAAGTGCAGCCATAACGACACAGAGGTAAAGATGGATATTTGCTAAAAGCACAGCAGCAGTAAACACTGTCACACTTTGTCAAAGAGTTGTTTTACGATAAGTGCACACCACAAAACACAGACTATCTGACTATAGCACAAATACACAAAAAGATACTAAATCTATGCAAACCTACAGCATGCATAATATATACATATAACTATAATCATACAACTATGATTTCTGCTGCCACAGCCAAACATCCTCTCTCTCTGTATAATGCTTGAGCACAGACCATCATCCATCAGAGCTGGACTGCTGATGAAAATATGATATAGTGGATCACATGAGTGAAGATGCAAATGCAAAATATACCCATACTGGTACCACTGCTGGATACAGAACGTCCTCACTTCAATAATGTCAACATTAAAAACCTTCGTGCAGAACAAGCTAAATATTTTCTTTCACATTTTCTTTGTCACACTCAGCAGCACCTGGTGCTGAAGGAGAGCGTGGGTCAGCCTTCCCCTTCATAGTTTTATATGCCGATCTGAGGATTAATGTGCCATAGGCAGGCACTGAGGTGTAAAATGCAGCTAACCTCAATCTGATCTGGGGTCAGCCACTAGACACCTGGAAGGTCATCAACCATGTGTGAGCTTGCAGCAACACCTAGGCTGCGTATGGACAGGGAGGAGCAATGCTGATGGTACAATCGCCATTCTAATGTATTCATTTATTTCAACAATATGGATGTATTAAATACCATGAGCATTTTTTTTTAGTAAAAATGAAAGGAGATTGAGAACATCTCTGGTTATTGTTGTTATACACGTTATGCCCTTGAGGGGATCAGTAAGTAGCAGGTAAACTTTACTCAATAAACTTATTTATAAAATACTGTTCAGAGGTACTCTGTGCTGTGCAGCTCAAACATTAGTAAGATAAAACAGTGCAGTGCTCCTTTTCCTGCCTTGTTTCCATTAGTATCCGTTAGCCCAACTCTGAATTCACTGTTACTTTAATAAGTGAAAGAAATGGTTCGGCCTTTTCAAGCTTTATTTTGACAGAGACAGCTGGAGAGTGACAGGAATGTGAGGAGAGAGAAAGAGAGACGGGGAATGACATGCAGGAAAGAGCCACAGGTCAGATTTGAACTCTAGACCTCCACAGCAAGGACCAAGTCTTTGCACATGGGGCGCTGCTCTACCAACTGAGCTAAACACTGCCCCCCAAAAAATGATGTTTTAAAGTGTGGCTAATGGTGGAATCGGTTAATCGCTGAATCACTTGTTGTGATCAGGTGTGTTGAGTGATCAACAGTTTTAAAAAGTTACAAACATAGATTCTTATCAGGGGCCCACTCTGGATAAGTCACCAGTTCATCACAGGGCTGACACACAGAGACAAACAATCGTTCATGCCCACATTCACATCAGTTAACCTGCATGTCTTTGGACTGTGGGAGAAACCCGGAAAGAACCCACTCAGACACGGGAGGGAACATGCTAACTTCAAACTCGGAACCTTCTTGCTGTGAGGCCACAGGGCTAACCACTGCACCACAAATGGGTCTTCATATCCACAAACAAAAAACACCCAATCTGAATAAATATTACCATCTTACAAATAAATCAACCTAAATAAATGTCAGCATTCAGCAGAAATATTCCCAACTTCAGATTCATTCATAACATTTATTTTTAAAAAGCTTCTGATATAAATGTAAATGTACAGATGGCTGGCTGGTTCAGATCATTTGAGCTGATTAGGACTGGGTTAGATCTGTGGGTGGAATTTTCAAACTCTTTTCGCGTCCTCCTGTCCACAAATGCATGATGCATGTAGGTGCTGATGGAAAACTGGAACATCTGGTGATTCATTAATGTGCGGAAGTATTTCGCTCAAAAACATCCAGTAGCTCATCAGTATCTATCACATATTGAAATCTGACATGTGATCCTCTTCAACACCAGAATGTCTTTATATATTGTATGAATTGTACTTCAATATATTTCTTGTGAATAATTTATTATCAACATTGTGTATATGAGCTACTCTGACAAGTGAATTTAAAGTCTAGCTTGTCTTATCTTATTTCATTTTGGTTGTATTTGTGTGTAAAGGGACAGTCACACCAGCATCTAAAACAGTAAAATCAAAAAATAATGTTTGTTAAAATATTGATTCACTTGTGGGGCGAGGTAGATCTACACAAACTATTGACACTCGGTTCAACTTTAGTGAACTCTGACATCAGTCTATGCGAAGAGGAAAATGAGAAAGGTCGTGCAGGAGCCAGGAGTGAAAGAAATAACCACTGTTTTTGTTTGATTGAATGAAAGTGAAGAAGTTAAAAGAGAGCTTACCTTTAAGTGAGTAAGTAAGTAAGCTTCTTTCTACATTTTTATTTGAAACATTTAATAACAGTATTATTTATTCATGTATTTAGTTATATGTTTGACTTAGAGAGTTACACTGAATCCCACTTTAACCTCTGTGCCTGTGACCAACAGCCTTCTTGACAGTGACTTATGGGGGAGACTCCATTATTAGAGGAAGCCTGTAGCTTATCAGTTGCACCGTCCACACTTATCCAAACCTCCTCTATCGAGTAAACTGCTACAGAAAAGAAGCATGGTTTGAAGACAGTTATGAGACAAGAGTTGATGCCACACATCAAATAAATGGCCTGAGTTACTGAATCACGAAAGACACATTTGGCACAACCACTGACACTAATTTCTCTGCATAGTTTGCCAGGTTACCACTTGAGCCTGAACCACTGTGACTTTACTGCCGCTTTTATCATCGTGTCTACAATTCCAGTGCATAATCCTTGTACGATCACATGTAATTCACATCTGGAGGGTACACAAATACCCCAACCCCACAACACACACACATACACAGGCATCTGTCTTACCTTTCTCAGAGAATTCACAATCCCTCATGGCCTGGTCACAGTCAGAGCATGTGAGCACAGCAATTGATGACCCTTTGACCTTGAGATAAAGAATTCGGCTGTACATCACCATGTGCCTGAAGATGAATTGCAAAAAAGAAAACAGCATTTCTTTGAAACATAAGTCATTACTGAAAGTCCTGAGCTCGGTAAATCAGTTTTGTTTTCTCTAAATCAGGAAATAACTAAAAAACTATGCTGTTATGACAATTTAAATGATTTACATCACGATCTGCCTATTTGGCATTTCTAAGCAGCATAAACACTTAATAAATGCTCAGACACACTATGTTGTCTTAAATATTTACTACTTTTCCTCTTGTGTAAAGTTTACATAAGTGACATTAAAAAAGAAACCTTACCTCCTCAAAAGTTTGAGTAAACTCTCGCTTAAAAATGAGAAAACTTCTGTGCAACTTTTTCTCAAATACTTAGAAGCTAAAATCCCCGAAGTTCTCTAAACTTTTAAAAATAACTGGAGAGCCGAACAGCCGCCGAACACGATGACAGGACAACAAAAGAAAAAAGTTCCTCTTTTCTTAAAGAATGCTGTCGGAGTGGTTTTGTTGCCACTTAAGCTTTCAGGAAGAGTCACAATGCTATCCTTTGAGGGGTGAGAGGGAGAGCAAAACAAGGGGGTCATACAAACCAAAATATAGCTGGGGGCTTAAAATCCACCAAGCATCTGCCATGAAAAAGCACATTATACTTTTATTTTGAAAAACAGTTAGCTTTAGTGTAGTCTACAGGAAGAGACAGGAACGCACTAATATGCCCTTTTCAGGGTCTAAAATCAAATCAAATTTTAATTTACATCAGAGACCTGGTTTGTACTCAGAGAAGAAACCTCTCCCACTGAAAAGACATTGAAGAATAAGTCATGGCAGTCTGGAAGGAAAAAGTTCAAAGTGGATGTGGAGTGTCGGTTAGCAAACTGTTGTGCCCCAGGCAGTCCAGAAGTCCCACAGACAGTTCCCCATTGTCCTGCCTTGTGACTCTATTAGTGTATCTCCTCTCAGCCTGCTCCTTTCACACCACTGTGTCCTCTGTGAGCTGGTCGTGAGTGGCAATAAGTCACAAGACCCACTTGAGACAAGAAAGGTTCAAAATCTCTAAAAGAGGAATCATTCCAAAAAGATAATCCCATAAAATGTGTGAATGGAGTTATCCTCCACTCATGGTGACTGAAGATCCACAACACACAACAGTCCCCAGCCTATAAAAACAGTACAGGGGTCCAGCAAGTAACCCAAATAATAAACACTCACCTGGATTTTGTCAGTTTAAGTCCGTTGGGCGCTGCAGGAGGTGAAGACAGGTGGGGGAGCTGCTGTGATTTCCCTAAACAAACACACACAGGAGAGCACCTGCAATTCAAATGCAGACCAGCATGTAAAATGAAACATTTGCCTGCGTTTGAATATGGCAAAGGGGCGTCAAACTGCTCCGTGTAAACCACCAGACTCCCTGAATCAAGCAACCAATGACGAAAATAAAGCTTTGTTGGCTTTGTTCATCATGAAATGACGAGTCATGATTTCATTTCACAGACTACAGATCATTCTGGTAAAACGTGACTGTCTAGTATAGGTATCTAGTGTTGATATGAAGTAAGCAGCATAAATAGAAAACTCTCTTCAGACATTTACAGTAAACAGGAGGTGGTGGAGCTGGTTTCACTTTGACCGAGGCTCTCTCACTGTAGCAGAAAATGCCTGCCCTCATGTGGACAGAGGAGCAAGATGCAGCATGTCGGTGGAAAAAGAGAAGTATTGCTTCATCAAATAAGATGTAAGGGTCAAAATGCAGAGGAAGTATTTAGATTTGTGTGCTGTGCTTGTGGTTTGTAATCTGTTCAGGCTCTCTGGCAGATGTTCTGCCAGAGAGCCTGACAGGAACTATTCCAGACTTCTTCATCTCTCTCATTTTCTTTAAACTGATCAGTCTGTTGGGGTCACTTCTTTTTTTCACTACAGCTAAAAAGACGCTATGAGGTTCACACACTGACCTACTGTAAACACTTCACTTCCAAATGACTTTTTTCTTTAAATTCTGCAAAATTTGGGACCTAGTCTGAATATTTTGGGGGCAATATTTTAAGTAAATGCAATTTTTGGCAATATTTAAGAAAATACAGTATGACTGTATTAACAATTCATTTGAAATTATTTTTAGCTCAATCGTTTATACAACATGTTAATGGAAAAAATGCTGGAGATGAAACCTTGAAATTTGTTGACTTATTATGAGACAGAAAGGCAGCAAACCCCCACATCAGTTTAGCTAGATTTGCTTAAAAGTCAGACTAATACATACATATATAGACCAACTCCTTAGTCGACTAATCGTATCTGTTCAGCAGAATGTGTTAATAAAGAAAACCCGTGAGCAGTGACACGTATTGGAAATGGAGCTAAATATGCTGAATGTCATGGGTTGCAGTTCACCACCTGACTGATGGCCGTTTCCTGCTATCTGAGGGCTATGCGGATGCAGCCAACAGGGGCCACCGAGCTGCAAGTTCAGCCTGGATATATTTTGGGAGAATTTAAAGAACTTGTATATTTTGGCACTTGCATGCTGTAGATAATAGTTTTTCCTTATATTGAAACAGATCCAAAATGGTGCACCTGGAACATCAGTGTTATTCTAACATGTTTTTTTCTTTATTGTTTTGCACATTAATATGGAGGCTGGCCATTGTATTTTTATTCATATATGTTTCAGGAACATGCTGCATCGGTTGCACTTATTAATATCCTCCAGCCTGTTTTCCTCTTCCCTTCCACAGATCATCTGAAAGGCTAGGAGGGCCCTAGAAACGGCTGTGCCGAGCAGGAGCCAACATGTCTGCAGCCTCTCCAACGGCTGGAAGTTACTCTCCCCCGTCCACTCCCTCCGTGTCTTCGTGTGTTTATCAGCGAGCATCCCTGACCTTAACCCCACCGTAACTCCACCTTCTCCGCCATGATTGGCTACGTCCACTGCACCTGTTCGATCCTCGCTCCAATCGGCAGGCTTCGGTCGGTCTGCTCCAAGATGGCGGCTTCCAGTGCTCCGCATCATACATCATCGCACTTGAAAGCCGAATATTACTAAATATTAGTGAGCATTACTATCTCGCGGCGACCTAACCGTGTGAGGAGGCAGACCAGAAGAAGAGGAGCGAGGCTGACTTCCACACGGTGAAACGCGGAAACGGTTCCTCCATGGTTCGTTGGTGCGGGGAGCCGGTTTCGGCGTAGAGGGGGGTTGTGTTATCCGAGTATGGCCACCGAGAACAGGATCAATTTTTGGAGGAGAAACGCAAAGATTCCCGGAAGGTGAGTTTGCCTTCCTCTCTTTGTTATACACACTTGGTGGGAGCGGGCACACACTCCTGCGGTCTGCTTCCGTTCAGTGTTGTAAGTGTGAGCCACGGCCAGCACACGAAGATTAACAACAGCCTGCTGTGGCTTCAATCAACTCCCAGTGAACTGTACTGACCAAACACTGAGCTCTGTGGCTCACCGTGACGCTGAGCTGTTAGCCGTGTGTTTTAACTCACTTGACCGTGTGTCTTTATCACGGCCTCCAGCTGAGGCACGGCTCTCCATCCGTGTCCGCGCTCAGTGTCAGGGTGAGGTGTCAGCTGTCGCAGCCCGTGCATCGCCGCCATATGCTTTCTCACTCAGATGAGAGAGAGCTGACAGCACTGTGTCTCTGGCGGCTTTGTTAGCAGAGTCACAAGTGTAGAGGTTAAATAAAATCCATCCTAAATTAAAGAGTTGACCAACAGGTCAAAGTTCAGTCTTTGGTATAAAGGGCAAAAAAGAGACTGTATGGTGTGTATGAGCTGGAAATAAATGAGCATTGTGTTCCTTAAGTGGGGGGCATCAGTTTTAGTTAAAGCCAGCACACTGCTGTGGGCTAAAAAGATGTCTGAATCCAGGCAGCTGCAGCATGTCCATACATATACATACATATGTACAATTACACAAGCTGACATCAGCACAGACAAACAGAACTCACTTGTCTTTTCTGACTGCCGCCATCAGAGTCAGAATGTCTTCATGCAGATGTGTAGAACAGAGTATTTAAAGTCAGCCATGTTTGAACTATCCTCTGGGTTCTTCAAACATTGTCAGCTTGTTATTTTCCATAAAAAACTGTGACTCACTGTGACTTGAATATGATAGTAATATTTAGAGAGGCCAGGCTAGTCTCAGCCTGTACAGCTTGCTCAATAGGCATCGTGGCAATGAGCTATAATGGGCACTGAGGACCTGCAGGTATTCTCATCTCTCACCAGGCACACTCGTGGAATATAGAAACCGAGCAGACTTCATTGATAAGACATGACCTGTCCATGCTCATGCGTTCATATCTTTATTGGCCTGAGTGTCTTTATGACTGTGAAGTCTGAGTGGGTGTCCTGCCCTTTCGAGAGGATCTCTGAGGAGAGGGCATTGCTGTCTTTGTCACACACACTGATCTTTCTCAAACTGTGGTGGGTGGAAGCCTGGAAGCCCAAACACAAACATATGTTTGAACAGGAAAGCGAGCAGCTAGTCTTGCCTGCCTGTCCTTGAGCCGCTCCTGATAAAACAAGACTGAGGCTGGTAAACAAGAGACTCTGGCACTGCCAGATAATCAGCAGGCCCAGTTCGCGGCCAGCCACTGAGCTTACTGTCAGTTTACTCATACAAATGACATGAATAAAGCGGACGTCTTGGACCCTCAGGCATCCACATCCTAGTAGTGATATTTGTTACCTGGTGATAGTACCACAAAAGCCTCTGCGTTACTCTGTATAAGGCGCTTATCGTGATTGAAATTTCTGCCACACTGACAACATTTTGGAGAAACCATCTTAGACCATTGTGCTGAAAAAAGAGAAGTCAACGGGGCGGCGTTTAGCTCAGTCGGTAGAGGTTCGAGTCCCGACCTGTGGCCCTTTCCCGCATGTCATTCCATCTCTCTCCCCACATTTCCTGCCACTCTTCAGCTGTCTCTATCAATAAAAGCAAAAAGGCCAAAAATGATATTAAAAAAAGAGAAGTCATTAAAAAAAGACAGCACTCTGAATGACAGATGTCAGACAACACTCAAGCTGCCCTCTAGTCACAAATCTATGGTTTCTATGTAAATGATTTGATTACAAGACATAACTAATGTCTGACTGTGCTGTTAACACAGACCCAGATGTGCACACTTGCCTCAGTTTGAGCACACGTTCCTTAATCCAGTCTAAAAGTTTGAACGGGGTGCAGGACCTGCTGGCTCTATGAAGGAAAGGAGCCTCGGTGCCAATTGTGGTTCTGGCCCAGATCCCATCCTATGACTCTTGACTGTGTTTGCTTTGGGTCGCCAGAGAGTTGGAAAGAAGCTGAGCATTAAGATTCTCACATCCGCTGAACATAATGTCCACCACAGGGTGGTGAAGAACACGGGGTCTGTGCAAGCTGTCCTCTAGTTCTGTTTGATACACATTCAAACAACCCAATCTAATTGAGACCGCGTACGGGTTAGGTTATTTTCTAACAGGGACGAACTGAGCTGTCATTTGTTAGTGGAAGGCACAATGTGAAGCTGCAGTTGCTTGCTCTGTGCTGCACAAAATGCTCCCCACTGTGTTTTTAGGCATCAGAAAATCATTCAAAAACATCAGCACATCATTGGGACATTACCCAAATGAACACATTTAAAGGAACCCATAACTGCTCTGAAGCAAGAATCCACTCCTCCTTACTCTGCCAGCAGGGAACCAAGGATGTGGGTACTGTACCCACTGTGCCTTCATCCATAAGTGTAAGCCTCCTTACACAGGAAAACAGATACCCATACACAGGTGACCACCTGCAGAACCGTTCACGTCAGTCAACTCCTTTACTGCCCACGGTTTTGTCAGGCTGTCGGTGAGCACAGCCTGTTTCATGCAGGCAGGTCGTGCCGTCAGCTGTCTACAGTATACTGATACTGAGAAAGTCAAAATGTGTGTATGGGTAATGATCTGAAGAAGGATGTATACAAATACACATTTTAAATTCTGATTTAAATGAGGAAGCAATCAATACAAACTGTCTAACTCATGGACTACACGGACACTTGCCTGACAAACATCTTTGTATGACAGCTGTATATCCAGTGTCATTTCCAGCGGTGATCCTTTCTCTTCTGTCACCCTTGTTGTGGAATAGATGAACTGATCAACAAGGAAAAATCTGCATTAAAAAATTAAGACAGTCTGCCAGTGTTCCTCAGAATAAAGAGGTTGAGTACATTTAGCACTAGTTAGGTCTGGGACTGGGAGGCTGCTGGGTTTTCCTGCACAGAGGTGACAGCGTTTCACATGTCATCTTCTACAGTGTACAGCCAGTTTATGGAGCACAGCATCCACCTCTCGACCCACGATTGAGACGCACGTAAGTGCTGAACTAAGCTGGACTGCATGGCGTCGTGTTACCCACGTCTATCTATTTTCTTTATTTATATTTGTGTTATTTTTAGCCTTTTGGCAGCATTTTGTTCCATGCTTTGCATAATTGTACATTGTGGATTGAATGCACATGCACTGTACCCGTGTCAATGTTTACGTTTTTAAACTTTTGTTGGATTTGTAGTTTTTGTTCCTTTTGGTCATCCTCTCCTAAAGTTCTGTGCAATTAGCTAAAAGTGTTTCTATGAATGAGACCATTATTACTTCAATTCTTCTCTCTTTTGTTTGTCTCTCTGTCTGTTTGCTCTCTCCATCTGTCCCTCTGCAGGTATCCCAAAGACACAACGCCCAAGTTGAACAATCTCAAGTCTAAAAAGGCCTCTAGCTTCCATGAGTTCGCCCGCAGTACCAACGATGCTTGGGACATCGACGATGAAGAGGACGAGGATTTCCTTGGCACCCAGCTCCCTTCATCCTTGCCATCAGGCCTGCACTCAATGTCCTCACAGAACCAGGTACCTACAAATAATTTTTATACAGAGTAGTTATGGCTGTGAGTTGGTCTATAATGAAAGGAGGTTCTCTGATGTGTTTCTACGCAGCAACAGCAGAATCAGGGCAGTGACACAGAAACAGGCGTGTCACACAGGCTGGAAGGCCCCAGGACAGAAACTCAAAACCTCCAGGATGTGCAGGAGGACACAGAGTGTGAGCACGTCAACGGCAAGGTTGTCAAGTCTAGTAGTGATGCCCACCTCAACACGTCCTCAGGTATGTGTGTAATGTGCTGCAGCAGCTCATATGGCATTAAGAGCTACTGAGTAGCTTATCAGATGATTCAGGGTGAAGCTAATTACTGACTTTGTCAGGGGGCTTATCGTGCAGTCAGGATGAGTGGGGTTCTATCAGGCCTTCAGCATGAGGCATGCAGTCCTCAAACTGTTTCTTCAAATGCTCTTATCATCATGAGTGCTCCAGGAACAGTGTTACTGTGCACTGACACTGTTTATAACATTTTAGGTCTTTGAGTTTACCTTCACGTGAACCAGGGTGTGTTGCTATTCATCAGTCCAGCTAACTTGCTGTGAGTAGTCAGTACTAATATGTGAACACCATTTATTGTTTAGTGGGCAAGAATAATGACATGGTAAATTCCAAGTCAGACAAAGAGAATGAATACACAGTGAAATCAGTTTTAAAGAATAGAAAAGGAAAATAAACCTCCAAGAATGAATCTGGTTGGACTTGTTGGTGCAACCATAGTATAGACTGTTAATGATCCACCTCTGTACTATAAATAGTCCCTCACTCCAAATCTAATCCTGAAGTTTAGATGTCTCTCAGATTAACCATAGAAGTGAATGTGGTAACAAAAGGAGAAATTAAATATCTAGACTGACACACGTTTCTGTCTTTTCCTTTGGATAGACGCGGGTCGGTTTTGAAGGTTATCATATATTGTGGTTCTTTCTTGTTTTCACAAAACTCATAAGTTTTAAGCGCTGCTTTTCTAGATGTTTCTTATCTTCCTTGTTTGGCCACAGTACGCTCCACGCTGCAGAAGCAAAACACTCTCCCAGCCCGTCCCATCATCCCGCTGGTGGCTCGCATCTCAGACCAGAACGCGTCGGGGGCGCCGCCCATGACGGTGCGTGAGAAGAGCCGGCTGGACAAATTCAAGCAGCTGCTGGCCAGTCCAAACACTGACCTGGGTATGAGAGCAGCACACACTGTCGCTGAGTAGACATGAATGCGCTGTCTGTCACTGTGTGTTTACATCTGCTCTGTGCTGTTACAGAGGAGCTCCGGAAGCACAGCTGGTCGGGCATACCCAGAGAAGTACGGCCAATCACATGGAGACTTCTCTCCGTAAGTCTCATGACCTTGAGTTTTGCAGTATCACATGTTCCGCTCTGCTCTGATCTGCTCTGATCTTGGCTTGTTGCACAGAGTAGAGAGTAGCAAGTTAATTCCTTTTGCGAACATGCTCTCATAATGTCAAAAGTCTTCTTCCTTCTAGGCCACCTTATCTCCTCTCCTTTCTCTTATCTCAAATAGCTGGCCTGTTCCATTCCTCTGAAACTGTTTACGTAATCAAAAAGAAATTTTCTCCTCGCTGACACTTCTTGTCTCTGTATTTTCTCTCCTCTCCTCTGGGTCTGACAGGGCTACCTGCCGGCCAACAAGGAGCGCAGAGAGCTGGTGTTAAAAAGGAAGCGAGAAGAATACTTTGGCTTCATAGAGCAGTATTACCACTCCAGAACAGACGAGCACTATAAAGACACATACAGACAGGTAGTGCTACCACTCATCAGTCCAAAGAATCTGTAACCACCATATTGATGATATGATACAGACCTGTTATCAGCTGTCCACAGTAACAGCTCAATATTTTTTCTCCCTGTTAGATCCACATTGACATTCCAAGAACCAACCCTCTGATTCCCTTGTTCCAGCAGCCTGCAGTACAAGAGGTGAGACCTGAACTACTGAAGCGCAGTCAGCAGTCTCAGCAGTTCATATTAAGTGCATGTGGATGATTCTGGTGATTAAACATGAAGCAGGAGCAGAATCTTTATCGTCAGTTGTCCCGGTGTCATAGAGCTGGCTCTCATTTAACCAGGCTAGTGCACCATGAGAACTGCTGCACGGCTAAACTAACTGCTGACTAATCCATTTACTGGATATACAGACAGAAATATTTAGTTTACAATACAAATGGTTTTGATAAAATACATTTTTTTGTACAACCGTATGTCCAAACTGGACTTTTTCTCTGATTGTGTAGATCAGCTTTCTGACACTGTTTATCCCAAATCAAGATGAGGTAACCTAAAGACATCCAGACTAAGTTGCACTTGTGCCATGATACAGGCACCAGGACTCAAATCTCAGACTTGACTTGAAGTCAGCTCAAACAGAGACAAATGAGACTGGAGAGATTGTAAGTGTGCCAGCCACAGAGGAAGAACCTGCTTCAGATTGCTCCACTGCAGAGGAACATCTCTGTAAAAGGGAACTTCACTGACAATGACTTGTTCCTCAGTTGTGTTGATTTCATGTGGCTTTCAAAACACAAATATTTGTGTCCAGATTTAGCAGAAACTTGTGATCCTTTATGTCATGCTGACATAATTATGGTGTTATTTTTTATACTGTTTTACACATGTGAAGAGTAATCTATCAATTTTATATATTTGCACGGTAAATATTCATATTAATCATGACACATTGACGTTCACCATGCCCAGCCCTAAGCATACTACATACAATTTTTCAGAAAACTTAACACAAAATATTGAATCTCACACTGCACATAGAATAATAACAACAGAGGATAGGTAATACATCGATATCAAATGCTCATCAGAAATAATGCTGCTCATCAGTAACAGAGTCTGAGTCTTTTCTCACAAAAGTAGCAAAGAGTAAGGCATCTTATTTATTTGATATTTACACTTCTTTATTTGCCATGAATCTAGATAACAGTCGGTCTGACTTTACTCGACAGTCAGTCCTTTGTTCATACAGAGGAAAGGATCAGTGTTCTTTACTGCGTCTGTTTCTGTATCAACCATACAGTTTGTTTTTACTGAACACACTGAGGCAAAAAAACACTGAGTCTGTGGAAGCTGTGTGTATAATGTGTTCACGACTCTCAAAGTATTACCTCTTCAACAAGGCTTGGATTGCTTTGAATTCTAACACAAAGCATGTGTTACAAACTGTTTGAAAGACACAGGTCTTTACCATGCTGGATGTCATTTGCTGCAATAATATTGTTGGCTTGACTTCTTCTGGATGTGATAATCGTGTACTGAAATCTGATACTATGGCAGCCCAAAAGGAAAAGAATGTTTCATTTGTCTGCTCTGGACTACCACACATTTAAAATGTATCACAGTAATTATCCTTTATGGTGCAATGCTGCTCAGCAGGGTGACAATCAAATCAGCAGTGTGGAGTGAGTTACACACACTGAAGTTATGAATCATGGTGACAATGATCTCTGGTGTCTGCCTGTAAGTAATCAGCCATTTTGTTGTCTTTCATTCGTCAGGTGTTTGAGCGTATTCTTTTTATCTGGGCCATCCGTCACCCAGCCAGTGGTTACGTCCAGGGAATCAATGATCTGGTCACACCATTCTTCGTCGTCTTCCTGTCCGAGTTTGTCAGTAAGTTACTGATGAGAAAATTCCTGCATAGAGTCATGTTCTATTCACACCTTTTAGTTTGTGATTTATGTTATTTGGCTTTTTTAGCCTGGTAATGGATTCATGTTTTTACCTCTGGCTTACAATGTTGTGACCAGGGCTGCCTCTGAATCAGGAGTCTGCATTTCAAACTGAAAGTGATTCCTGCTTTTTCTAATCTATATTTCATGTTTAAATCGGTGTCCACTCACCTGCAGGGCAGCAGCCCAACACTGCACTCTTATATCATCAGTGTCATATTGTACCTGCAAGACTCACATTTAATACATTTGTTCATTATGAAAGCGTCAGATTCCCACAGAGTCAGCGGAAGTGAAAGTGCGCGTCCTGGTCATAGTTCAGTTGTAAAATTCTAGTGCACTACAGCTCCTGCCACACTGCATGGCAGCAGAGAAGAATGTACCCGTGTCTGGTTGAAAAGTAGTTTATCGACATCACTAACAGTCAGCTCTGGAGCTAAGAGCATCGCAGCAGACAACAGACACGAGTCATGTTCCCCTGCCTCATGCTGTCCGATGTGACAGTGTCCTCTGTTTCCATTACCCTTCTCTACTTCCATCTTCTCAGAGTGATGACTCCAATCACTGACTTTTCAGAGACAGCTCTGGTTGTTATAACATCCAAGGTGATAAACATTTCTTGAAGCACCTGTGTGAGTTTTGTTGTTTGTTGTCCCAGCGGAGGATGTGGAGAACTTTGAAGTGGCAGCGCTGCCTCTGGACACCCAGAGAAACATCGAAGCTGACAGCTTCTGGTGTATGAGCAAGCTGCTGGATGGAATACAGGTCGGGCTACAGACACACACACACACACACACACACACACACACACACACACACACACCCACACCCACACACACACATCTCAATAAACACTTATTTAAATCCTTTCAGGACAACTACACCTTCGCTCAGCCTGGAATCCAGAACAAAGTGAAAGCTTTAGAGGAGCTGGTCAGCAGGATAGATGGTAAGCGGACTCCTGTCTGTCGTTTCATGTGTCGCATCAGGTGTTAGGTTGCTTCTACTTTGTACTGACATCTGCCCCGCTCACTCCTCTATTTTAGGCTTGTTTACTATGAGCTCATGAAGAAAGTGACCTAATTTTAACGTGTGTGTGTGTGTGTGTGTGTGTGTGTGTGTGTGTGTGTGTGTGTGTGTGTGTGTGTGTGTGTGTGTGTGTGTGTGTGTGTGTGTGTGTGTGTGTGTGTGTGTGTGTGTGTGTGTGTGTGTGTGTGTGTGTGTGTGTGTGTGTGTGTGTGTGTGTGTGTGTGTGTGTGTGTGTGCATCCAGAGGACATCCACAATCATTTTAAGAGGTATGAGGTGGAATACCTCCAGTTCGCTTTCCGGTGGATGAACAATCTGCTGATGAGGGAGCTGCCACTTCGTTGCACAATCCGTCTCTGGGACACCTACCAGGTAGAGCTGCAGGGTGCACAGAAAGTAATCCAGTACAGCCTGAAACACAGCTGTAGAAGTCACACTGCTGCAAGCATGCTCCATTCTGTCTGTAAAGTGCACTGTGTTTAGGACAGACTAGGTTCAGTCACAGCTGTGTTCTGATTGGCTGTGATATCGCTCTGTGGTCCTCAGGCTGAAGCAGAGGGTTTCTCCCACTTCCACCTGTACGTCTGCGCTGCTTTCCTCATCGAGTGGCGCAAAGAAATCCTCTCCATGGTTGACTTTCAGGTACTGGTGTCTTTGTAGTCGTATTAATTCTTTGTAGCTAGAATACTCATCAATCAATCAACCAATAAATCAATCAATCAGTCAGTCAGACTTTATTTGTATAGCACTTTTCATTCTGACCTGTGGCTCTTTGTCATTCCCCATCTCTCATCCTCACCAGAGGCAAAAATGAATACATAATAAAATAAAATACTATTGATATAGTATTGTCACCACGAGCATGTGAGCATGTTAGTGTTAGGGCTTGTCTGGTGTCGTAGTAAAGTGAAAACTTTTTGGTGGTTTTGGATCAACAAAACAAGATGATTTGAAAATGTCCCTTCAGATCAATGTGATGGGCAGTTTTCTTTTTTTTCTAACATTTAATTGACTGAACCATAAATCAGTTCACTGAGACAATAATTGTTTGTTAACCATTAGTTGCAGCCCTTAAAGGCAGCTCGATGGTTCCCACAGTGAAATATTCCAACATTACATGTTCAGTAGTCAGACATAGGGTTAAGTTTTACGTACTTTATGTATTTGTGAAATGGAATATGTACCCTGTTATTATCCCCTGTTCTCCAGAGTAGTGTCAGTGAGAAGTAAATGTCTCTTGTTGCTTTCAGGGCCTTCTTATGCTACTGCAGAACCTTCCCACGATCCACTGGGGTAACGAAGAGGTGGGTCTCCTCCTGGCTGAAGCTTACAGACTAAAGTACATGTTTGCAGATGCCCCCAGCCACTACAAGAGATAGGCCGGAGGCTGCATCACTGCAAACACAGCACCTTCACCAGACTGTGACTGGATGGACCTAGCGCACCTGACGGTGTGCAGACATCAACCTGAAGGGAAGTCTTCTTGTGCAGCTCCAGGACACCCGCAGGATGTCATCCCAGAGCACCAAAACTTCTCCTGTGAAAACCAAGCTCAGTGAATGTCACGCTGGATTTGGATTTATGGTGCACCCACAGAGTTCGGTGAATATGACACTATTTGCAGTCAGGTTACTGCATTGTATCAAAGGACTGTTACAGTATAAACACATAACTATGCCTCTTGGTGTATTGTTTTTGCTCATGCACCACTGATTGTCTCCAGTGAAATGTACGCTCAGAAGAACTTGCTGTGATATAAAGGGATGATGAATGTTTGTGAGATCATCCTTTTAGTGAAAGAAGATATCTACAGATATTTTTATTTTGTTGTTGTTTTTTTTTTTTTAGTTGTTTTTTAAGAGGGAAATGAAGTGACTACAATACTAGTCCGACACTGTCGAGCTGTTGTGAGGTTTTGGTTTAAGGTTACCAAATCTGCACTGTACAATCAATGTCTAAAAGTCCTCACTCTGGACTTGAATCAGTCACTTTAATTGACTTTCATATATATATATATATTTTAAAGTTTTAAGACCCCGAAGTAGCAAACAGATGGTGTTTCTTTTGGAACAGTTTTCCTTCCTGGTTCTTAATGTATGAATCACTGAACAGTGGGAAACTTTGAACTTCTGACTGGACCAGAAATAATGGAGACCTTCTGATTAATGTAGCTGTTCATAAGTCAGCTGAAGATAAATCTAAATTTGATTCTCTTTTTGAATTTTTTATTTTTTTAGTTCAGAATTGATGGCACATATTAACATGATGGCACAAAATGAGAGAAGTTTTCTGTTTTGTCCTGAGTGTGTTCATTTTACCAAACTAATGTCTTTATGCATAACTATGACAGTAGTCTTTTAAATGATCTTACGATAACCACTGAAGTATCTCATTAGATACCTGTGGTCAGTGTACAAACAGCGTATGCATAATGAATAGATAAAATGTTGGATTTCCTCAGTTTACGGGGTTGAAGACGTTTAAAGAACGTCTGTCCGTGCTCATCGGTACTGAAAGATATTTAGTCCCATCATCCTACTTGAGACAGTCCAGTGGACACAGTGCAGCTCAGAATATGACAATGCCTTTTGTTATGAGCATTTCTATTGTACTTTTAACATGTAACCTGGATACATTCTTTGTCATCGTCAATGCTTGTGTTTTATATTGTCTGAGCTTCTTGTTAGGTTTGTGTCACATCTGTGACTTTTTCCAGCTGCAGACACGATCCGCCAAACTGGGGGAGGGGCTGATCTGCGTGTGTGTTACTACTCATCTACCTTCATTACCAGTGCTAATTATAACACACTGTATGTTTGAAAGATCTGACAATCATTAGACTTTGGTACTTTGATTTCCATAACATTAGATGTTATGTTAGAGGTTTTTGCTTTGTAAGTACAGTCTAGAATCAGGAAGTGGATTCCTGCCGACTACCCTGGTCATTTTAGACTGCAACAAACTGAACTGAGAAATATCTTTCATGGTTAGAATGAGTCTCAGTTCATATTCAGGAAGTGCTTCTGAAGATACTTCTTAAAGTGAATCACTGGAAACATCCAACACTGTGTGGTATTCCTCTTTATGCTTCATTCATTGTTAAATAGAGTTCATCATCTTTGTTTAAAGCAGTCTGAAATATGTTGGATGGTGGTTGTTAGTGTTACAGTATGCCTTTAGCCTTAACGTAGGTGTTCTTCATTCAGGTGCGCCAACTGATTGTGTCACTACCAAACCGGTATTGTTCACTCCACACTGTTTTTATCTAAAGGTCATCTGTCCTCAGAAAGCCACAATGATAACTAAAGACTGACAACATGAAAACCTGTTGATTTCTTTCTGAAGTGTTCACGCTGTTTCAACAATAAAATGCCAAAATGTTTATTGGGCCAATACAATCTGTTTTAGAGTGCTTCAGTAGTCAAGAATAATAATGCTGTATATTAACTTTTTGTTTATATTAAATGATTGTTCTTCATTTTGGCATTCTTGTGTGTGTGTGTGTGTTATTTTACTGCACTTATAGTGCCTCATTTGCATATTCAAACAAATATTTCAGAAAACTTCTATACTTCTATACAAAATGGAAAATTGCCTTCCATTTGAATTACGCAGGTTTAATATAAATTAACTAATAAACTTAATGTGAAGCAAGTAATAAGATTTATGTAATCATACTAATAAACTCAATGTGCTTCCACTACACAGTAGTGTAGTAGTTTTCAGTTTCAATATTAATGAAGCCAATTTGTTTTGCCCAAAGTAAAATGAATGCAGCCATTTTGAGTGGGTGGATTTTTTCCATTTTAATTGAAATGCATACGTGCATTCATGTTCTAACGATGCATGCAAAACATTTGCATATTTAAATATAAAATTTCAGAAAACGTATAATACAAAATAAAGCAAAGTAATAAAGTAATCAGTTGTGGAAGTTTGATGGTGTCATTTTACCGTGTTCACCTCTCCTTTTAAAACTCATTTCAGGCTGCTTCATCAAACACATTCTAATTAATCTCGTTTAATAAACCTCAACAGATGTTTTGAAGCGGGCTAGTGACGTGTCGGAAGTGACGCTGCCAGCTCAGACTCAGAGAAGACCCCCATAAAGTTCGCTTTCATTTGCAGCCATGCCAGTGTGGTTTGTGTCAACTGAACCGAACCTTTACCGGACATACCGCGGGAGTTCGACCAGCTGCAGACACACACGCCGCGCCCCGTCCGCCTGAGAGGCAAAGGTCAGCCGAGCAGAGCGGAATGCGTCCATTTGTAGCATGTTAGCGCGGCTAGCGACGAGCTAACGTTAGCAAACACGAAGCTAAGCTGAGTGGTCGCGCAGTAAAGCTTGGTGACGTTCATGTGGCTGCAGCTCGGACCTGTCTCCAAAATGGAGCTAATGCTGTCGAGCTGTTGTTAACAGAGCTTGTGTTCTGCTGTAGAATGAGGCTTAGCTACCTGTTGACCAGATAACGTTAGCAAAACAGAAGCTAACAAGGAGGCACTTCCCTTTCCTCACCAAAACTTGACTGGCTGCTGACTTCACTGTCAGCCAGCAGCAGCTTCACTGAACACAACTCTGCCTCTGTCTGAGCCTTTCACTGTGAGTCTGACATCTGTGTGGTTTCCAGGGTAATGACTCAAACTTCTGCTGTCTCATCTACAGCAGGACAAGGCTGGTGAACGAGGATGGATGGAGTCAGCTGGAGCGCCACCAGGGCCCAGGAGTCGTTCAGCCGCTCCAGGACGGCAGCAGACACTCTGTCCAAGCTCGCCAGCTTCATCGCGCGTAGAGAGACGAAACCACCGGCGCAAAGCCTGAGACAGCCGCAGCCATCCCACCTGCCCACGTTTGTCTGTCAAGAATGTGGTAAGGGCTTCCCTTATGCAACAGATCTGTTGCACCACCAGGAAGTGAAACACGCATTGCCCAAACCTCACCGGTGTCCCTCCTGTGGGCAGGCGTTCTCCCTGAGGTCATCCCTGCAGTTACACAAGTGTGGTCACGACTCCTTCCCGTGTGAGCTTTGTCACGGAGAATCGCGGCTCGGTTCTCCGTGTCCCGCGTGTACGACCCGCACCTCAGAACCCGGCAGAGGGCCGCCTCACATCCTGGACAGCAGCCCATATGCGTGTGCCCCGTGTGGGAGAGGCTTCAGCCAGAAGCAGGCCCTGCTGCACCATCAGCAGGCTGGTTGTAGTGAACCACCGACCCCATCAGATCTAGTTGATGCCGGTAGCCTTCCAGATGATTCTCCGCCAGTTTCTGAGGGGGATTCGACCCGCTCTGATTCTTCAGACACCCTGCGATCCAGCAGCAGAACTGTCAATATGTGCCAGTTCTGTTTGAGAATGTTCCGCACAGAGGCTGGACTGCAGCGCCATGAACAGTCCAATCATGCAGATGAGCGGTCGAACGTCAAAGGAGAAGGTACTGGTGGAGAAGCAAGGAAAGGAGGGAATACTAAATCTGAAAAGAAGCTTCTGAACTGTCGCTCCTGTGACATGGTTTTCAGGAGCACCTCTAAGCTGTACCTGCACAGAAAAGAGAGGCACAGCAGAGAGAAAAACATCAGGAGAGAACCGAGGCCGGTCCTGAGCAAGCGCCGAAGAGGAGGCGCGTATCCTTGTCAGGTCTGCGGGAAAGTCTTCCTCCATCATCTGTCACTTAGGGCACATTACAGACGGCACACCGCCACAAGCTTCAACACAATCAAAACTGAAAGCCAGTCTGCAGGATGCACCACCAAAGACTCTGAGTTATCAGAAAATGGACCAAATAAAGTAAAAACCAGCCCAGCAGAGAACAAGACTGGTTCAGGGAGGCCCAGAAAAGAGCCCAGATCAGAGAACAAGATTCCTGATCCAGAGCGATGCAGAGAAGTGCCTGAAGTGGAGGAGGAGGAGGAGGAGGTAGAGAGAGAGTTCCCATGTCCTTCCTGTGCAGAGGTTTTCTCTGTGCAGTCACAGCTGACAGACCACATGGAGCTCCACCAGTCCTCCATAAAGAGGAAGAAGTGCAGCGTGTGCACCAGCGAGATGGACACCTGTAAATGGCCAGGCTCGAAGAGACACCGGCTGTACCACTGCGTGCCCTGCCAGCAGGGTTTCTCAGCACTGGACTCTTTCCTAGAACACTGTCAGGAGCACCTGCGAGTCAGGGTGGAGGAGGACTGCATCACAGAGGGCTACACGCACCAGGCCAGCAAAGCCTGAGATCCACTTTGAATGTTGTCAGCGATTTTGCCTTTTTTGCCTTGATTAGAGAGCGGATAGTAATAACATCTTTGTGATTGCTGTTGATTAATCAGTTCATTGATGAAATGTTCAGAACATGTTTTTACAGCTACAGCTGTTGGTCCAGTACTAAGCAAACCAACATGCGAGACAATGAATTGTTAAAGGACTGCACTGTGTTTTTGCATGTTTTATGGAACCTTTCAGATGTTTTCTATGTCCTAGGCGGCCTATTATTAACGTATTTTTATTAATTTATAACTCATCACTGTGTCGTGCATTGCAGTTTATTAAAAAGCTTTGTATGTAGTTTTGCAGCCAGCTCTAAGATGAATTTATACAAAGACTTGCGTGCACTAATCGTGGGCAGATGAATAAATTCAGGTTTATGACTTAAAGATGATGGAACGTTTGCTAAAGTGGATTTTCAGCCTGAAAGGTTGGAGAGAAAACATGCAAAAACACAAGTATGTTTCTTTTAATAGAGTTCTCCATCACTGACACACCACTATTAATTTGCCCATAACGTCTGGAAGTTGAGTTGGCGTTAGCTCAGAGACTTTCAATGACGGCTCTAAGATCATCTCAGCCTCATGGGGCTGTTTGGACATGGTTTCTGTATGTTGTAGCCAAAGCACTGTCAGATGTCTTTCTTGTTTGCGAGAGTCTATTTTTACACCAGACATCTGGAGTGCTTTACGATTCTGCTGTATTTTAGTTATTAATTTTGGCAATAGCTAGAAGAGCCTCTGGTGTGTCGCTCTATTATGTGTTGGGTCTGGACATTTGTCATTTGTAGCACCGCTTAGAGCACTAGATGCAAATTTAGTGCTGCGAACATGACCACAGAATATTTCATGTTTTGTCCCAGGGTATGAATGAAGTCACAATGTTTTCAACGTTTTTCTGCTGTTTCAAGAATCCAACATGTGGCAGCAGTTCATGCCATGATCTATAGGATGATCAAACTCTTGATGGCAGTCACGGATAGTTGTACTCAGTACATGCCTTTCATTAGGGCTTGTCTTCTTAGCTGGCATTCTCTCTGGTGATGTTACCTAGCTATGCAAACAGATAGACTGACGGCAGCCCTTCAGTACGTCTGTGATGCTCGATAAGTGCGCTTTGGGGAATGAACTAGGATCAACATGAGTTTCTTTTTTTTTGTTTGTTTGTTTTCTTTTTTTCTGAAGAAATTTCAGCTACTGTGAAAATGATTACAAATTATTTAATAGGTTTTGAAGCTTCCACTTTTGTCTTTTATGTCTTTTGTAAATTAGTTTATGGCTCTTTATAGGTACACAATTAAAGATGAACAGTTCTCATGAGGTGTTTGTCTCTTTACTGTCTTTACTAATCTTGTGAATAGAGTCAAGAATGGTTGTGATGGTTTGAGATTGAAATTATTTGGATCATTTATAATGACACTTAAAGGAACACTTTATTATTCATCTGTTATCTGTAACCTCTTATCATCATCAGGGTCACTGTGGGCGAGAGACACCCTGGACAAGTTGCCAGTTTATCACAGGACACAGATACAAACAGCCATTCACATTCACCATTCACTCACATTGATACCTATATGTATTATTACTTAACAATAATAACTCCTATAGTTTTAAGTCTTATTCTGTGAAATTCAGGACTGTATATTAGTCAGTAGTTTTAGTAGTATTCCCTCCTGCAGTTTACCACGCTGTTTGCTGCTGATTGTGAGCATGTTTACAATTCAGCATAATATATCTTACAGAATGACACAGCATCAAACATGTACATTATTTTCTTCCATATTCAAAATATTGTGCCGTTTCTGTGCAGAGAAGCACAAAATATAATAAATTGAAGTAGTCCCAAATATTTCTCGTCAGTATCTAAGTTTACTTTTTGTTCATTATTTTCATGTAGAAAATAGAAAAGTCTCGTCGTGCCAGCTTAAAGGGAAGTAACCGGCTCTGTGGCCTCCTGGCCTCATGGCGGCGCTGCACACACACACACAGGCAAAAAGCCGCTCTGGAAGTCGGTCAGTCACTTCCGGTCTCTCGGCGCACGTTTCCCTTCCGCGGTTTTGTGAAACGAAAATCAGACGAACGAGTTTTTCTGCGTTTACAGAATAAAGACAGAATGAGTAAAGCGCACCCGCCCGAGCTGAAGAAGTAAGTTATTGTAAAATAAATTAATGAATGAAATTAATTAAACGCACTCTGTGTTCTCAATGAAAGCGAAGCTACAGCAGCCGTGCTACATTGTTTGCGATGGAAACAAGCTAACATTAGCTTAGCTTCCCTGCTTTACTGGTATATTGTTAGCTGGAAGTGTCTGTGACTTAAGCTAATGTTGTTTTTGCTTTAACAGGTTCATGGACAAGAAGCTGTCCTGTGAGTATACATAACAGTTGACATTTCAACACGAGCATGGTTCACATGTTGCTGTCTGTGTTGTTGCTCCTCTGAAGACTGGCTACATCTGATCTCTCTGCCTCACACACAGCACACAGGGGTGAATGGAGGTTGATGTGTGTCCCTTTTGTCTTTCAGTGAAGCTGAATGGAGGCAGACACGTGCAGGGCATCCTGCGGGGGTTCGACCCCTTCATGAACCTGGTGGTGGACGATTCTCTGGAGATGGGCCCTGGAGGACAACAGAACAGCATCGGCATGGTGGTCAGTACCTCGGCTGTCATTACTGTGTTTTTCATATTGTCGGCAGATCCCATAAAGAGAACAGCTGTGTCTGACGATTGACTATACTCCACTATATTCCCCCTCCACCATCTTAATTTGACTGTCCAGGTTGAGAGCTTGAATATTCTGCTCGGTCATGCTCTCACAAACTCCCACAGACCAATGTTAGAATGGAGGGTGTGTTTTTTTTTTTTTTTACAGGGTCTGCTCTCAGCATACAGATGAAGGGGAAATTGGTCATTAGGAACAATGTTTAGTGTAGGTCACCCATGAAACTTGCCTGTGTGGACGTTCATCATCTCATAGTTCTATTCTGGCTAATGTGAATGTACATGTCCAGTTTTCCACTGAAATCTTCAGGAGTCTGTTTTCTGTGCTGTGTTAACTGTGTGTGCTCTCATGTCTTGTAGGTCATCAGAGGAAACAGCATCATCATGTTGGAGGCTTTGGAGAGAGTATGAGAAGAGGAAAGGCTGATCCACACATTTTTACATTCTGTTATCCTGTTTAGTTTTGTGGTTTGAAAGCGGTGATGCAGTCGCCTGTCTTTGAATTGTAACACTGTTATGCCTTCATCAGATTGAAGATGTTTTGTTTTGAACTGTTTAATCTTGTGAATAAATCTGTTTCTCTTTGTATTCAGTGTCTGTACGTTCAGTTTATTACCACCTGCGACTGGTTATTCACCATAAGTTATTACTCCAGGAGTCCCAGTGAGGCTGTTTTGCATCTTAAACCTGCCCTGGAAACACTAAGAGAGCGGTTTGGTTTGGCAGTTCAAATAATATTTGAAGTTATTTTGTATCTTAAGCCAAACTACAGGGAGTCAACATCCAGTAATGCCTCGAGTGGAATATTGTTCAGTTTACAGCACTAAAAGTAGCAGCTAAACTCAGTACAGATTAAATAGTTTAAATCAGTCACAGTTTGAGGATACACAGCAGGTCATCTTCAACATTTTCTCTGTGTTCCTGTATTGTCACATTCTGGACCAGTGTTGACTGCAGAGCCCAGAGACATTTTCCATTGTGTAATACAGTGAGTATTCTCATCTGTCTGACAATTGAATATGAAACAAATGATAAATACTTCATTAAATGTTGGCTTCAAAACAACTTCAACTCCAACACGCTTATGCAGCAGTCAGGTAACAATCAGGTACTCTGGTTGGACATTCTGTGAGTGCTGATATAGAGAACAACAGCACTGAGAATAAACCACATGTATCACTGCTTCACTGGTGTTCCTGTAAACGTCACACTAACGTTACATTAATGTTTGTCATCTGAGATTGTAACAATGCCTGTATTTCTACAAGCAGTTTAAAAACACACATGGATCAGACATGAGCTGAGCATGTCACTGAACATTAACAGTTTTTTTGTTTGTGTTTTCAAAGAAATTCATCCTATGACGTCATGATAAATCCATGAATTCAAACATTGTTTTGTTTATGTTTCCTCCTCTGATTCTCCAGAACATAACAGATCCAGTAGTTAGTCATTCATTAGAGTTGACTCCCTTCAGCGACACTGGCGATAGGGGGCGCTGTGTTTGGGACTCGCTTGCCTCCTCAGGTGGACTTTTATTTTGAAAGGTGATTGTCGTCATCGCCGAGACGCTTCTTGACGTTCTCTGTCGTAGCCGTTTTGACGGTATGTGGAAAGTAGCAATGTCGGAGGAGGTTGGGAAGGCGCTACAGTCGGTAGTGGAGCGGGTCAACCAGGCGGCGGCGCGGCGGCCAAAGGTAACTGCAGTCCGGGAGGCTCCTCTGCGGAGCGCCGCTAACGTCGCTCCACTCTCGGGGGGCCGAAAATGTCGTGCTGCGGCAGCACGACTCGTTATGTAAGGCTGCCAAACACCTCAACCTTTGGATGGGAGGCAGGCGGGCTTGTGGTAGCACTTTCATAACACCATTAGCGGTCTGTTAGCGGCGTGCCAGCGGGATGACTTTGATTACATGCTGGATCAGCGTGCATGCTGCTGCCCCGTAATTCACTCTTTGATTCAGTGATGGCGTTTGGCATGTTTGTATTCGTCCACACGACCATGCTTTGGGCCGAGCTCCCCTCACACTGCAGCTCCGTCATCATTAGGTCATGTAGGTCAGAGTGTGGAGGCATGTACGGCTCTTCAGTGCCCTCCACGTGCCTCTCAGTGTGGATGGATCCTATAAATTTGCACCGTATGATGTGTGAGGCAGGGACAGTGAGCTCCATCACAGGGGCTGAGTCACTGTTCTGCTGGAAACAGGAGAGCTCAGCAAGCATGCTGCATCACACACACACCCTCTGCTGATGCACTCACTGATACAGATGACAAATGAGCCTGTCCTGTGCTTCCTCAGACACTACCAGCTGTGCCGCCACGCCTCGTCGCTGTCAGCAAGACAAAACCCCCGGACATGGTCGTGGAGGCCTACAGGCAAGGACAGCGTAACTTTGGAGAGAACTATGTGAGTATAGCTCGCTGCTCGCTTCCACACTCTCCAAGTGTCCCAGTGTAAATTTAAAACTGAGAGGAGTCAGGGTTTGACATAATGGAGAGTCTGACCTCGTCTTCTATCTCCACACCAGGTCAATGAGCTTGTGGACAAAGCTTCGGATCCTCTGGTACGTTCACAGATTTTAATTGGCCTCACTGTTTTTCACATCCCGTTCTGTGACTTGACAGATTTTTTATTATTTTTTTTCTTCCTCATCCAGATTTTAGCGTCATGTCCAGAAATCAAGTGGCACTTTATCGGCCATCTACAGAAGAATAACGTCAACAAACTGTTGGGTGAGTACAGGTCAGCCGTCCTGCTCCAGCTGCTTTTAAACAAGAACAAACTCTGTACCGAGTCTCGTCTTTGTGTTCACAGGTGTGCCGAACCTGTTCCTCGTGGAGACTGTCGACTCGATGAAACTGGCCGACCGGGTCAACACCTCGTGGCAGCGTCTCAGAGGAGCCAGCACCCAGAGGTTAAAGGTCATGCTGCAGATCAACACCAGCGGAGAACAGAGTTAGTGTTGCTTTCATCGCGTTTGTCTGCTCCGAGCTGAACAAAGACCAACTGTGTGAACAGAGCTGACCAGTAAATATATGTTGTAGGTAAACATGGCCTGCCACCAGAGGAGACAGTGAACACAGTGAAACACATCGTGTCCCAGTGCTCCGCCCTGCACTTCTCAGGACTCATGACCATCGGGCGCTACGGCTATGACCTCACCCTGGGCCCCAACCCAGACTTTCAGGTACTAAAGAGTGTGTTTGAGCTGCACTGCAATGTTTGTGCCTGTTTTGTTTTTTGGACCAGCTATGGCTTCTGATGGGCGGGTGGCCAACTGATGTACATACACAAGAGGGCCATGATGATACATATACCATTCAACACCACCCACTACCACCTCAGTAATAAACCTAAAGTAGAGCGCTTTCTTTTCTAAAGCAGAGGCCATAGCAGAGATGCATTCATGTTGTGTTGGGTCACACCACATTGTACAGATGAGGTAGACGATCAGTAAAAACAAACTGCTGTACAGAAATGTTAAACTGGGTATAAATAGTTTGTCCACCAGAGAGCGCTGACAGCTTGATTCTTGCACTCTGTTCTGGAGATCACAGTCAGAGTTCTAAAGAAACAACAAAGCTGAGGGATGTATATCCAGACTCCTGTCTGGGGGGCATCATGGCTTTTTGGTCATGTGTCAGCTAAAACATTCTGCTGCACGTCGTCTCTTCTTCATTCCGCTACTCTCAGGAATACACTGGACACCTGTGATTTGTGGATCACAGTTTTATCTGAAGATAATAAAAATAATAAAAATGAACATGAAATGGAGTGAAGCATCTTCCCATTAAGAGACACGAGTTATTTAAATCTCCTGACAGGACGAGTACAGCCTGATCAAATATTTGTTCTGTGCTCCATCAGAGCGCTCTACAAACATTTATTTCAGAAGCTGGAAGTTTCATTGTGTTTCCTCTGCCCTGTACAGTTTGTAGTTTTGCTGCTTAAGTATTAACAGTATATTGCATGCATGAGAACATTTCAGATAAATGAACACAGACTCTCTGTAATCATTAAAGAACAACACACACACACACACACACAGCTTGCACATTGTTTTGATGGGTGGTGTGGAGATGACTTATGTGTCTGGATTCTTTAGGTAATTAGGTAAGAGGCGATCCATGTACCACTACATCAGTCACTCCTGGTGAGGTCAGAGTGCGATCTTCTAGTTAATGTCATGTGAATAAAATCAGATGATATATTGTTATCAGATTTTTTTTAAAACTCCCAAATAGTGATATTGGTCTAGGGCGAAAAAGTGCAGGTCAGGCTCTAATCTCAACAACGTGTCCTCTCTCGTAGATGCTGCTGAGTCGGAGGCAGGAGGTGTGTGACAGTCTGAAGCTGCCTGTGGAGGAGGTGGAGCTGAGCATGGGCATGTCCACAGACTTTGAACATGCGGTGAGCAACATGTGGACTAAAAATGTCTCAGACTGCCATTATTCTATTATTTGATTCCATGTGATTAACGCACATCATACTGTCTAATGTGTTCTCTGAGGGTTTTCTGATGTTCCATGTGCTCTCCTGTGTTGAAGATCGAGGTGGGGGCCACCAACGTGCGAGTGGGTAGTATTATATTCGGCAACAGGGAGTATCCCAACAGCGCAGCGAACACTCCAAATCCCAGTCCGGCTCCGAGTCCGGCTCCGAGCCCGGAGAAATCATCCAAGGTGGTGTCAGAAGAGGCCGCCAAGAAGATGCAGCACCTCACCGTGTCTGGACACTGAGAAGAAGTTCTCCTCCTGTGAAATATCTTTAAGAAAAAAAAAAAGAAAAGAAAAGCAGTCCTCATGTGCAAACTGATCAGAACAGTGAAGCAGATCATTTCCACAGAGCCACGTGGAGCTAGGATTGCATAATTTTAAAGTGTATTTGCTTAATCCTCTTCACTTTTTGTGCCCTTCTTGCTCTTTTAAGCATTAAAAAGTGGCATTCAGTACCGAACTAGTTCTACCTTTTTTAACAGTAGTGTGTTACTAACCTTAACTGTGCTCTGATGTCCTTCTCATGGAAATCTCTCCTACCACAAGGTTACAGGATACAAAACATGCTGATGTGGAAAAATGAGTTGACACCTGATAGTGAAGGTTTGTTTGTGCTGATGTGATATTTTCTACCTTTCCAACCCAACATGTGACAGTGCTGAAATGTGCTTGACTGTGTACAGTGTCCCACAGATGGGCGGTCCACTCAGTACAATGTACCGTTTTTGTTGTATCGATTTGACAAAGACTTGATTTAATAAATCATCGATCCCTTTATAAGGACACATAGTATTGTTTGATATTGTTTCGTATGGTGTGCCAAATGTGGCAAATCTCTATTCTTGATATTAACAAACCCGAGAGTAAAGCTGAAGACGGCCTTTCTGTTTTTGTGTAACAGTCCAGTGTCCATGCTGTGCTGCGGTGCACTGTTGGAGGCGAGGGGGGGTGAATCTATGCAAAGTGGTGATTCTGTTTGGTTTTTACACTGCAGCTGTCACAGTGTCGCAGTGTTTTCTTCAAAGATGTCACAAAGGTCAGCGTGTTTCCTGTCTCCATGAAAAGTGCTTTCATTGTTTGATTCCAAAAACAAAACAAAAAAAAGAACTTGTGGTTAGACATGTGGTTGCTGTCTTTACGAGGCGTTTCAGCATTGTTTGGTTTGGAATGTGGCGAGCAAGCCGAAACCAAGCAATAAATTCTTGTTGAGAAATATCTGCCATTTGCTGTGTATTTCTTTCAGTTCAGGCAAAGTGGCACAGATAACACCAGAGAGAGATGGACAGCAGTCAGGCCAAAGTTTCTTTATTAAGCACGTGGAGGTGACATCTGGACCACAGTAAAAATCTGAATATTTTTCGAGTGATACTTCAACTTAAATAGAAGTGAACGCAGAATATATTGCATCTTTAAAGACCTGGACTCAAATCTAAACTGCAAGAAAAACATGATAACCCTGTGAACACGCTGCCTCTCTAATTCATTCCTCATTATGGATCTGATTCATTAATTAACAGTATTAAAACCTCTGTTGATAAATGGAACCCAAATTAGCTTCTTACAGTCAAAATGGCTTACGCTCAGCAATAAAACAGGCTATGACCGCTCAATAAATAAGTTAACCTGGACACAACTGAAAATCCTGTATATCATTAGGTCAGTGTAAAAGGCATTAGAAAATGAACAGGACAGTCAATAAGCTACACCTGTTATTTACAACATACAGCAGAATCCTGTTAGTAATAGACGAGTATCACAAACTGTATGTACAGACCTAGCTCTGCCCAAATGTACAGGAGACTCAACTCTAGCTAGAAACTATATACAGTTAGAAGGATGGTGACACGTCATTTAGAAGCAACATATAAACACGTGTAGTTGTGAGAGGATATGAGAACATGTAAGTGTTGGATTTGTCCACACTGAGAACTTGATCTAAACTGCATCTGGAATTAAGTGTACTGATTATATTAACTGAATGTATAACATCTGAAGGCTGAAAGCTCTAGGAAACCAGTAAGTGGTCAGAACCTCGCTCTGCATATCGTCATCACATTTGAACACACTATCAGTGTTGAAGCTGCCTGTGAAGGATCTGCTCGTGTAGTTAATGAATGCTTAATAACACAGTGTAAGAAGAAGTTTGTGTGTATTCATAGATCTTTGCAGCCTTCTTAATGTGTTATTAGCATTTAATTAACTGTTCACGAACACTCTGCGGCAGGTTGTTCTCAAACATATTAAAATGTCCTCAGTGCCGCTTACAACTCCATTAGTGGTTATAAACCATTTAGGGCTTATATGCTGCTTATAAATGCTAAATGCAGGTGTTAAAGGAGCAGTGTGTTGGATTTAGTGGCATCCAGTGGAGTAGTTGTTGATTGCAACCCCCTTGCCTGACTATCTCCTTCCTAGCATGGAGGAGAAACTGGTTTCTGTGCTGCAGTCGGAACATGGCTGAGGAGCTGCGGTGTCTGCAGATATAAAAGACTAAAAACAAAACAGTTCTTGTTTTCAGGTGATTATACACTAATGAAAACAGAGTTATGAATATTATAATACATTTCTGCCATATTCTGTAAATAGAGCCCCGTAAATCCGACTTTAATAGTTAGTTAATAGTTATCAAAAGGACGTGTAAGGAATCGAGGCCAGTATAATATTTGCAATAAATGTAAACAGTGGATGAACAGAGTTGAAAGCAGATGGTTAAAAGTTACCTGGGAATAAAACTATGTGCAACACAAACAGTGACAAAATATTACACACATCAAATCAGGTATCAGTAACTACTCAGTTATTACTTGGAACAGCTTTAACATTCTTACATATCTACTGCAGCAGCCATTCACTCCTGTATGATCTCAGTTCAGTGACGTCTCTGCGTCTTCACACAACAGAGAGGCAGTTGGAATGTTGTGCTACTGTTGCTAACGGAAAAATAACAATAGCTTAAAACATTTACAAGGAAATGGGCCCAGGATCAAGACTGCCTCTGGGAATTTGCTTGTACCATTTATGGCTGATATTAAGACCACATGTCCCCCTTTCCTGGATGTTTGGGTGTCTCTCTCCACTCTGGTTGGTCAAGTCTGTCTCTCATGCTCACGTTGCTTCAAAAAAAAAAAAAAAAAAAACACCCATTACACCAATTTTTTGGCCTCAAAAAAGCTCTTGAGGTGCTTCATCTGCCAAATGCCGGTGACAATGAGGATGAGCGTCTGAGCGATGGACCACCAGAGAACGCGCTGGTTGGTACTCTCACTTGTCATGCGAAATCGCTCCTCGCGATACTGCAGAAGACAAGATGCATAAAAAGTCTTTAGAGCAGTGCAACGGCACAGACTTGGTGTATATGTGTTTTGTTTTGTTCACTGACCCGCTGGTAGTTTTGCTCCTTCTGGATCTGTTCCACTTGGTCCAATAGCTGTCGGACTCTCAGCTGCAGCTCGGTGAGTTTATCTTTAGCTGCAATTTCAGGGTAGTTGTTGGTATGTTCTCCGACCTGAATATCCAGATGCACTCTCTGCAACATTGGGAAAACAGACAGTTTGAAATGCTTTTACTCTGTGTGCATTAAAAAGAAATTCAAATTGTCTGATAGAGGTGTGTGGCTCATTTAGTCCTGAATTAGCCTTTAAAACTGAACCAGGCTTCAGTAGTTTCATAAAAGCAACTTGAAGTTATCAGGATCAGGCAAGTCAAAATAGGGAAAACATGTACTGTACATACAAAACTGTGTGGCGGTCACCACCACGGAGCTGAACCGTGCCCACAAATATTGGTACTTTACTATTCAGACATTTCTGGAGAAAGTCTCCATGTTTCATTTCACTTTGTGTATTTTGGAGATACACCAAGTGCCATTTACCTCATTAAGACTTCAGGCAGCAGAAATGGACTGCAACTCTGTATCTGCAGTCAGCTGATGACCTCGCTCTACTCATCTGCTTTTTTACATTTTAGTTTCTTAAATTTTAAAATAAATAAGTGTTGAAACCTAATGTTCAATTAATATAAGATGCAACATGGAAATAAACATTCCCCATCTCTCTCTCTCCCCACGCTGCCTGTCACTCTTCAGCTGTCCCTTTCAATAAAACCTTGGAAAGGTCCACCCGGACCCAAGCATATATTTTATAGCAAGATAAACTTTATTTCTACAAACTAGACTGTCTGGTTGTTGGATTTTGTTACTTTGGTTTGGAGAATACCAGATACTGAAACTTCTGTTTGAATGTCGGTCTATTCCTCTCATGTGTTCAAAAAGATTTAGTTTCATTTTATTTAAACATTATTTTATTTGCAGTGTATTTGAAAGCACATGTTCACTGGAATCATGTGTAGATCATTCTAATTTGATCTTGGTGCAGCCGACACATGTGTCAACATGTGATCAAAGTGACTCGTACACAGTGCGGCAGTCGAGAGGAAACGGTGTTTCCGTCTGTCAGGTTTACTGTAACCGTGTATAGAGCTGAGGTGGAGCTAAGACTGAAAACTAGTCTTACCAGGACCGGTTAGTCTGGTGGGTTATGGTTCCAAAGTAACTTCAGACGTCAGCCTTATCTAAATCTCCTTTGGAAAACAGAATATTCTTTCATAATTCTGGTTGAGCAGGTAACTCTGCTTCATGAAGCAGCCTTCAGTACAAAGAAACAGGCAGGATTTATTTGATAAGGTCCCTGTGTGAATGAAAAGCATATCTCCTCAGTCAGTTAGAAAAATCAAATCAGCATTGACTGTATTCATACCAGCTTCCCCCCTGCAAACAGAGCCATCTTTGTGGAGTTGGAGTGCAAACAGATCTGATGTTCTCCAGGAGTGTGGGAGGTGAAGGTGAACCGTCCGTCTGACCCATACTGACGAGAGAGGATGATCTGGGAGAGCGAAGAGAGAGAAAGACTTCAGATTCTATTATATGTATGAATGAGTGTGTGTGTGTGTGTGTTAACATACCACTTTATCTGTCCTTACCTTTGTATCTGGATCCTTGATCTCAACATGCATCCCAAGGCCGGGTGTGGACGGGAGGAAGGAACTGGACTGCTTATCCCACAGCTGAGTCCTGTATTTTCCTGCAAAGTAACACAGACACAATAGTTCAATCATCACGCTGTCACCATTATTTACACATCCATCCTGCCTGCCGCAGCTGGTGAGAGTGCCCCAAAAACTGTATGTAAAACTAAAAAAAAAGGAGCAGAGAGACGCTAAAACGCTTAACAGAAGGAAGGAAATAGCAGTATTAGTGATAACATCACGTGACGCTTATTTCATAATCTGCTAATATGTTTTTTCCCCATCAGCTGTTAAATATCAGTATCAGCATAAGCCTTCAAATTATCCACAATCACTGCACTTTAAATTTTGAATTCTGAAAGCACAAAACATTCTGCAGCTGGATTCAACTTTTTCACAAAGAATCAGGACATCCTATCCCTGGACACCGGACACTGTGGATCCACAGTGCAGCACCATCGTTGTAGTTTTAGTCACAAACATCATACAGTACAACGGAGTGATCCAACTGAGGACACTAGACATCACCGGACATTCTAGGAGAATCCCCTATCTACATGTATAGATCTGCATTGTGCCGCAGACAAACGGGGTGTGCAGTGTGTGCGGTGCATAGTGCTGCTAATGTGAGCGTTGTATTAGAAATAGTAACTCATCACAATATTATTGTCACAAATCAAATACGATGGACTAAAATGATTTACCTCTCAGGAGGAAATAAATACTGTTTGATCACTGTGGTTACGGACTAAAGCTCAGTTCCTGTTCCACACCTGCATCACCCACATCTAACACGAAGAAACACAAATATATTGTACTTCATTTTTATTCACTGTCTCTTAAATGGATAATATAAGTCAAGTATTACATTCTGCATTGTGCTTTATTTTACAGTCCTCAATCTGTATTGAAGACAAACTCTGGCTCGTAAAGAAGCTAACCAGCAGCTACAGAAGCCTTACGTCACAGAAAACTGAAGTACGGAGAATTTAAAGCGTATCAAACGTTTGAGATATTATAATATTTAATATATTGTTATATTTCTTCGAGCTGTGGAGTCTCTCCGTCGTCATTGCTGTCATATGTAACGCAGCATCTCGGCTGGAGCCAGCTGTTAGCGAGGGCTGCTAGCTAGCTCCGTGAAGCTAACACAGAGCCGTGAACGCACCGATCACCATGGTCTCATCCGGGATCTCCTCTATGAAGCACTTCTTCTCAGTCTCTCCTATGTGAAAGTACAGGCCGTGACCTGGATAAATCCAAGTGCACATTAAGAGAAGTCCGGCGGCTGCGGGGGCAGAGAGCATCATGGAGCTTCACGCACTTCACGCACATCAGCGAAACAAGCTGAGGCCAGCAGGCGTGACGTCATCTGCCACTGCGGAAGAAGGAAGGGGATTTCCTGAGGGACGAACCCGGCTCTACCCTGAGTTCAGCCTGTAGGCAGAGCTCAGCTCAGGCTGGCTTTCAAGTCTAGTCAACTTTATTGTCAGTGCTGTGATGTACAGGACATACAGAAAATTGAAATGGAGTTTCCCTCATATACCGGGTGCAAACAGCGATATACATAAAAAAAAAATAAAAAAAAGACATATAAGAAAAAAATATGGCAAATCTAAAACATACAAACAGAATAAATATGACAAATTTAGAAAGATTCAGTGGTATAAACAGAAGGAACAGTATAAACTGAGATTTATCAAAAATAATGTGAAAATAAATAAGATGTGTACAGTGTTAACAGTTTTTTAATAGTGTACAGCAATTGACTGTACGTTTGTAAAAACTGTTTTTTAAAAACTGACTGCTTTCAGTGTGCATACACATATATAAACATAAATAACAAGCTCAACAGATGTTCAGGCTTGGTATGTTTAATTAGAAACTGAAGGATTGACAGACATACTACAAAAGATATAAGCTGCTTACTGCAAGCTGTGCTCTTGCACTACAGCTCCTTCGTTTTAGAAGATATTGTATATATTTTTCTATTTAAATATATGTTTTCTTCTTTATGTATTTTTTTTTACTTGTTTACATGTTTATTCTGCGCCAGCTGCACCAAGTCAAATTTTAAGTGCAAACCTACTTGCTTACTTCACCTGATTCTGATTCTTAAAGTGTGTGAGTCATGCCAGCTAAGCTTCCTGAGAGGAGCTGCTGCCTGACAGGCAAAACTCAGGGCAGACAGCATTCTTCATTTCCTGAGCTAACAACGGTCTCCTCTTTCGCTTTGACAGATAACTGAACATCGAAAACACGCGCACTGTTTTACGATAACGGCACAAAAACCGGACTAAAATGTCATCAGGGAGACGCACAGTTCGTTGACGTAGGCCGTTGTTTGTGTCAGTCAGAGGACGGCTCAGGTTGACCAGCTAGCGGCTACTGCTTTGCTAATTTACCCCAGTTAGCTCCTAACTTAGCCAGCTAGCGTTAGCCAGCTTTGCTAAATAGCTTCGTTCACTAACAGGTTGTGAGTGTGACAGCACGGCTGTCTTATTCCGGATAAAACACACTGAAGAGGAAGAAAAGGTAAGAAAAGCTTTGAACCTGTAATGTACGTAACGTTATGTCAGCAGTGTAACAAAGGCAGATTTAATCCTGTCTAAGAAAACAACATCGCAACATTAGCTGTAATAAATATAAGTTCATCATAACAGCAGTTTAAATGGACCATTCCTGTTTGTTCTTGTGCTCGTATGCCGTGAACACATGTAGAAATCAATCTGTGTTTCCCAGTCCAACTGTGTGTCTCATGGTACTGGATGACGTAATGTTTTCCTCCCGTTCACCGTTCATACCTGGATGCTGGTTAGACGGCGCGAAGAGGTGTGCTGATGCTTAACGAGTGAGTCATTAGACTGAAGCCTGAAGCAGAGCAGATTAGAGCCCATCACCCTGGGAAAGCAGCAGGTTTTATGGGGCGATTGAACTGAAAGTGAAAGTGGGTATGAGGCGTGTGTGCCATGTGTCGGTGTGTGATGATGAATGCGGATCTTGTCTGTCCCCCTTCACATAATTAAATGATGTTTCTCGCAGGGGGTGAGGTTGGATGTGACGCTAAGTATCTCGGAAATCTCACTGGATTGGGTTAGGTACAAGTTAACAGTGCTATTTGCGCAGCGATGTTTCACATTAATAGTTATGTGTGTGTGTGTGTGTGTTTCTGTAGGGATGGTGCAGCCCCAGCCTGATGGCCCAATGCAGTGGGAGATGTCAGGAGAGGAGAGCGGAGGGGCCCTCAGGGTCCCACCAGAGCTTGCTGCCAATGAAGTAGTGACCAGGCTGCTGGGTGATAACCAGCAGCTGAGAGGTAGGATGCATTCCCATGATTTAAAATAAATAAATGTGGTAAAGCTCTGTGTTTCATAGTTTTTAACAGGATGCTGGAGTATTACAGACATGTTCACAAGATAAAGATTTTAAAGAAATATTTTAGGAAATGATTTTTAGTAATATGCACATGTTAGCAATAAAGCACAAAGTAGTCGTGATTATCCTTAATTTCACTGAGGTCCATCAGTACAACCAGCCGTTGAAATGGTGATAAGAGAGGACAATCAATTTGACTCAGTGACACAGCAGAATCTAAAGTTCACTTACACATTAGTCAAGTCAAGATTGTAGCAGCAAACCCCTGAGTTCAAACTGAGAAACCAGTTTGGCTGCCAGTGACTGTAATGGCTTACATGTGAAGAAGAAACAAGCCTACAAAAGCTAACCAGACCAATAATCACTGTAGTAACAAAACCGCTCCACTGAGTTACTGCTGGATTGAGCACTAATGTGTTATGACTAATTAATTTAGCATTTTATTTATTATTTGACAATCATAAATCCTCATAATAAATAGTCACAAAACCAGACCACTGACTCAGTATTGTCACATGCACAGCAAGTTTGCTAATATTAGCTAACATTAGCTACCTGGGCTACTCACCAGCAGCGTCTGGCTCAATTCGTGGCAGCGGCAGCTAGAAATGGCGCTTCCAACTGTTGCTATTATGGGCATCTGTTTTTAATTTTTATTTCATAAAACAATTGTCAGAGTTGTATTAGACTCACTGGCAGTAGCATTTCTATTACGTTCTATTATGAGTTCTGCATTAATTTGCGGGGTTTTCTTAATCTCTCAACTGCTGTGCATGTGTGGGCATTTGTTTTTATTTTATAAAATACCTGTGAACATCAGTCTCTACAACTCCTCCCTCAAAATATCAGACTCCCAGTCATGTCCGGCAGCTATCATAATTGCTTTGCAATACATAAGTGCAATTTTCTCATGCATGCATACTGCACCTTAAACAATCAGTGTCTATTCTCTGTACAGTCTCTCAAACACTAAATTCTTTTATATGGTTTTAGATTTATATAATGTATAGCTTTTTCTGTAATGCTTTTGTTTTTTGTTGCTATTACTTACTATCTAACTTACCGTTTGGAAGCTGCTGTAACAAAAACAAATTCCCTACGGGGATTAATAAAGTATTTCTGATTCTGATTCTGATAAAACAGTCATTGTTGTATTAGACTCTGGCTGTGGTTCTGGAGGGGCTTAAGGGCCCTCCCTTTGAGCCACTGGAGTGACATCCATACACTTTCGGTGCATCCCTCATGCACTCAGCTCTTCCTTGGCGGTGTAAGGAAGATCCTATTGAGCTTGTGGCTTTTGCTGCCTCACCAGGTGAGCAGTGGTCGCATGCATTATGTCCAGTCCATGTGGTGTGCACTTACATGGATAGGACGAGGGGTTTCAGATGGAGCGATTAGCTGTTCTTATCACACAGCTGCGCCACACAGCAGCAGAAATCACATAAAGGAAATGCCGCTACCAGAGAGTCTAATACAACGTGGATGACTGATAGATAAAATAAGAACAAATGCCCATAACAGCAGCAGTTTCCGTGGCAGTACCAGACACTTGCAATTCCTGTGGCACACACACACACGCAGTGGTTGAGAGATTAATTAAGAAAACCTCTCAAATTAATGCAGAAATCACGTAATAGAAATGCTACTGCCGGTGAGTGCAATACAACTCTGACGACTGTTTTATAAAATAAAAATTAAAAACAGATGCCCATAACAGCAGCAGTTGCTGTGGCAGGGCAGTGGCAGCTGCCTCAGACACCGGCAGCTGCCTCGACAGGTTAGTGGCAGCTCAGGCTGTGCCACTACTAGCTGCCACTGCCACACATTAAGCCAACCCTTTCTCCACATTTTCAGTACAGATGAAAAAACAGGGGGGGAAAAATGAATGTTATGAGTAACTTTTTCTGTACCAAACCTGTGTCTGTGCAGAGGCTTATCTTTTAACAAAAGAAAAAAAACATGATTTGTAATGACTAGAAGTGGTATTAAGTATCACTTTTTATACAATTTTTAAAATTTTGGTATCATGGCAACCTCAGGCTCTACTACTATCTACTGCCCCTCCTTTTACCCTCATTCCTCTGTCCTCCAGAGGCCCTGCGGCGGAGCAACCTAGCCTTGCGTCAGCGCTGTGAGGAGATGGAGGGATGGCAGCGCAGGACAAGAGAGGAAAGAGAATTCCTCAGCTGTCGTTTCCAGGAGGCCAGGGCCCTGGTGGAGAGGCTGGCCCAGGAAAACCACTCCTTACAGGGCTTGGTGAACGGACCAGCATCTTCCTCGAACCACTGCTGCAGTTCGAGCCAGACTGAAGACCTGCAGGGGCGTTCAGCCAGGAATGGACCACTGGATGGACCACAGGTTTGTTAGTTGAGATTCACAATTCTGATATGATTCTCATATTCACACATTGTCACAAGTTTTTATTTTATTTTTTTATTTGTGCAATAAGGTGTTCACAGATGGGACACAGGCCAAATACTGTGATACAGAGTGATAACAGAGGCAAGCTGCATGAAGGATGATTGTATTGTATTGTGTATGAGTGTACATTATATGAGACACTTTAGGAAAGAGTAAAAAACAATAATAACCATAACCATATTGAGTTGTTGTGTAAAGTGTATTCTTCTGTGGATGACAATAGTGGCACCTCTTTGTTTATTATTGTAGGTGGATGAATGACTTTAGTTTTTGTTTTTTTGCCTGTAATGCCTCGAATCACAGTGTAGCTGTTGTGTTGCGGTACAGCTGTCCATTTAAGTTCTTAAGGCTTGTGTCTTTCTCTTGGTGCTCTTTTATTATCAGGTCCAGTACTTTCTCCGCACATTCATTTCCCTGGGAAACTGCTCGTTGATGCCAAACTTTGTACCTCTAAGTTCATTGTCGTTGCTAAACTAGAACTGAGAGTGAATCAAAAGTTTTGAGAGTGAATCAAAAGTTTTGAGAGTGAATCAAAAGTTTTGAGAGTGAATCAAAAGTTGTGAGAGTGAATCAAAGTTGTGAGAGTGAATCAAAGTTTTGAGAGTGAATCAAAGTTTTGAGTAAAGCTTCTAGGTCGTTATGTGTGTTGTTTTCCGGTATTCCTGAGAATATTAAATTGTCCCTCATGTTTCCTGTTTGAGTGTCCAGCATCTCTTTCATACGTCAGGTTGTCTATGTGTTGCGTGAGCATTTCCACAGTGGCGTGTAGAGTGATGTCTTCAATCTGGCTGTGTGCAAAGTTTAAACTTGCTTGCAAGTCTTTTATTTCGGAGTGTTGCGATCTGATCTGAGTTTGTGCTCGATCGGTTGTAAGCAAATCGTTTGTGTCGTTGTTGTTTTTTTCCTTTTGGCCGCGTTTTCGTCGGAGGAGTTGGATGGAGAGGCTACGGAGCCAGTCGTCGTGATGCAGTGTACGTAGTAGTGGTTTTCCAGGTCCGGTTTTCGTAGTTTTGTCTGATCTGTGGTTATATGGATTTTCTGTTTTGAGCAGTGCTATTTATTATTCTATATTATTTATTAATGTGATTTGAGTTCTGTGCATCAATGCCAACATCTGGTAGAAAACACAAAGCCTGATTACTCTGCTGAGCCCATTAAATGTTTGTTTTGTCCCCTCTATCATCACTGATACAGTGTTGATACGATGTTGATACAGCTAAACTTGCAGTATAGTTGGACTGTATAACTGTGGTGTGTATGCTTGTAAATGCCTGTAAAGGGTGGAAAAACAGCTTGAAACTATAACAGAATTGTGCTGTTGAAGAGTAGATGATCTGTTTCTAAGTGTTTCCAACCATCAGCAGCACTTCTTTCTGCTGTGTCTTTCAGACTCTGGATCAGCGGGAAAAGAAGCAAGCTGAAGAGATGGATCGGGACACACAGACCGTACCACCCCGCAGCCTGGTACGATTTAAGAAGCTCTTCAATCTGGGCACTTTTTCATTTCAGTTCTGATTTTTTTTTTTTTTTTTTTTTTTTTTTTTTATGTTTTTCATCTAACTAGTGTGTCTGTGTGTCTAGGATGATGAAAATAGCTCCTCCGGTAGCCCCCTCCCCTCTCCCCCCACCTCACTTTCAGAGGCATGGGGGGAGTTAATGGGCAGGGAGAATGGTCAGGTGAGCCTGCTCACTCCATCCTGCTTTTGCAACAACCAGATCACTGACACTTAATTCTGTGGCCGCCACACTTCTAGATCTTCACCCCAACTTGTCTTTGATTGCACTCAGTAAATCCTGACTTTCTACTCGGATAAATCATATGTGATGGAAGTCCTGGCATGCAAAACCTGGCATCAAGTACCATGCAGTATATAAAACTGTTTTAACCTCTCCCACTCCAGAGTTCCCTTTAATAAACATATTTTATGTCTTTTTAGGGGGGCCAGGGGTCTTTAGGGGATGGCAGCAGATACATAATATGAATCAGATAGAAGTGCGAGAACCTTAAGATTTGAGATGCAGCTCATCACTCAGTATCAAATAGAGATTTAGAGAAAATAAATCATGGTCATTCCTAGTCTCTGTTATGTCTCCACTAACTTGTTTTAGCAGTTTTTTGGGTTGATACATTTGTTACATAGAAAACTGAGAAAAATGGTCTCAGCACGAAATATTACAAAACATTGGGGAACACCATTGACCAACAACAGAAATGTTGACTGTGAGTGACCTAGAGGTGACAGATCATGTTAAACAGTGAGGTCCAAAAGAGCTCTTCCTACAATGAAATGGGGACCAACATGATCACACATGAATGCAACTCATCAAATCCACTAGAGTCAGACTCAAGGTGACACTAGCTGCATTGGATTAATAATAAGTGAACATGTCTTAAAGAAGACGTGGATATCCAGAGAACTATTTTCTTCCATAAGCCTACCTTTGGAGTGTTGTTTACCCCCAGTCCTGTCAAGTTAGCATGGCATGGTACCAGTGGATGAGTTTATACATAATAGCAGTATCTTAACTACAGGTTCTAAAACTGTGATGTTTGCTGAGGAGGTCGATGTCCATGCAGTGGAAGAGGTTAATAATAAACTTGCACCAGCTATGTAATGAGGAACTGTATTCTAGAGGTCGTCCATGTTGCTTCCATTCACCTCCGGGCAGGAATACTGGATTGAATGCTAGCTGGTCACCCTAAATTTGTCTGTGTCCCACTTTGAATGGAGCACAGCATTAACACACAGCTCTAATCCACCAGTTGATCCTTTTTATAAAATCCCTCTGTGTGTCCTGTCCTCTACTTTCTGTTCTCTCACATCTTGGTGTATTTCTACTTCTTGCTTGGAGCTGGTACTCCAGTTCAGGGTGAACAGGGTTTGCCTCTGTCCATTTCCCTCCTGCCATCACTTCTCCATGCATTCATTCACCCCCAGTTCTTTCACTTTCATGTCTTTCTCTGCAGCCTGTGGAAGGTGCAAATGAATTCCTCCAGTTGTTGAAGAGCCACAAAGAGAAACTGGAGGAAGGAATGAGAGAGCTGAGGAAGAAGAATGAAGAGCTGGAAAGGGAGAGGGACGAGGGAGACAAAGAGAAAGAGCAAATGCGGCGCTGCATTGACCAGCTGCGGGCCAGAGTGGCACAGGCTCAGGTGACATAGAGCAGTAAAGCAGTCCTACAAATGAACAGGAGAGATACCAGGAATTCTAGCCAGCCATAACCTTCTGAACTTAAACTTCAGTTTGACATAAATCACACGCCTCTGAAAGTGCAACCCGGATTAGCTGGTGTTGCTCACTGCACAGAGATCAACTTCTGAGGCAGCTTTCAGGCTAACTGAGCTAGCCTTCTGTTTCCATTTAAAGGTGGGTTAGGAGATTTCTTCTGGAGCAACCTCTTCACGACCCCATTACAGCCAGTAAAATAGAAGGTTTGTCAAAAAAACAAAATATTTTAGTCCAGTCTAGAGGGCAAAATCATGGAAAAACAATGTCCAATCATGTTGATGGGGCTGTACATTCTGATTGGATCCTGACACGTCCATCAAACTTCAGTCCGCTTCTCCCTCCCCCTTTGCGCTTTCACCCATTCATGAACGAATAGAGACCCTTCCATTTCTTTGGAGGCGTGGTTTCAAGGGGGGGTCTGAAGAAAAGGCATGGGTGTGTATTTTCAGTTTTACCAACATCTCCTACCCCACCTTTAAATGGTAGTCCAGTAGTTAAGTATACATTAAAGGTTCCAGATATACCCTGAAATCTTACTTTCTACAAAATTGGACATGGTAGTATAAACACATTCAGCTGTCATATCCAAGTTGACTCACACTTAAAAAGAATGTTCATAATGGAAGCAGCAGATGACTTGCAGTGCTTAGCATGAGTCGAGCTCCAAAAACCTATACGGTCCTACAGTGCTTCTACAGTTTCAAGTATTTGTTAGTCTACAAACAAGGTAATATGTTGTATGTCCGACATTGTTATGTGACTCTGTAGAGGATTCTGAGTTATCTGATGTGTCTAGGCAGTGAGACAGTCATATCCTCTGACCTCAGTTATCAGAGTAATGATCAGAATGGCGCCTGCTTTCCTGAACACAAACGTACAGCTGCTCTGTGACTCAAGGAGAGAAGTCAGAGAGAAGTCAGTGTCTCTAACAACCAAACATATAATATTGTCCCTACAGTGACCGCAAGACATGTGCTTGAATACAATGAGGCAAATAAAGTCAGACAACTGAAAATAATGCACAAATTAAATGGCTAACAATAATATAGGATAAAAACAGAGTGACCAACACAATCAAATCAGGCCTGATCAGTGGCTCTGGGTAATGTCAGTTCTATTACATTAAAATGATCACAATGATCAAGGTGTATCATATTAAGTCAAACATGAAGTAATAATCGCGTAGCTGCTTTGCTTGACGTGGCCCTCTGTTACATGTTGTTATATTCTGTATATCTTTGTTTACAGGCCAGCAATGTCGCTGAGGAGGTTGTTCAGCATCGCTCTGAGGCACAGCACTCCTCTGACTGGTATGACACACTTTCCTTCCTGATACTAAATGCTTCAGTGCATTGTTTGAAGCTAACACCACTAAACTTTCTGACTACACTCTCTGTGCTCAACAAGTTATCTTAGCAGCTGCTGGACTGGTTGCTGTTTGAATTAATCTCAACTGTACTGTGTTTCTGCAGACAGTTCTCCTGGATGTTTTTGAATTTCTGCCCCTCTACTGCTGAATAAAGCCTCATTGTCGAGGTGTCTTCCTTCCTCTCTTTTTTTTTCCTCTCTGTTCCCTTTTCCAGCTCCAGCCTGGCTAAACTTACAGAGCAGCTTCAGGCCACACAGGGCAGGTGAGCCCACAGCTCTGTGTGGCTTCTCTTTCTCACTGTGTGCATGCCTTCTCTCTACACTGTGTCTTTGCTGCCTGTGCTGCCTGCCTGTCTCGTTTGTTGGAACCTTTTTTTTTTTTTTTTTTATCTGTTGTTTAGTTGTAAATAAGGCATATTTTCGATGTTTTTTCATCCATTGTTGTTGTTTTCTATAGAATATCTGATGAGACTAGCTCACATAAAGATATCATTTACTTGACATTACTCAATAGTATTAAAAGTTGAACTGAGCCAACTTAAGGATTCTGTTCACCAGCTGTTATTCAGTATTCACACAGCTGCAGGACTACCTGCTAGCTAACATGTGTGAAGCTGACGTGAGGTGAGCCCACCTCTCAGTGTTTCAAACCTGAAACAGGTCCTCACAGAATCAGCTGCTTTGTGTCTTGTACGTTAGCTGCTGCCACTGATGGTACGTTTGAGGTACTTAAATAAATAAATAGATATATTGTCCTGTTTGTGCTACTGTTTAATCAAACCATTGTTTTAGTTACTATTCATTTTTCAGATAAATATTTTAAAACATAGGATTAGATTTAAATGATTTTAATCATCAACTACCATAGAGAATATGGAGCAGTTAAAATGATCCCTACAACATTAAAATACAGCTTTTATGTTACATCAATAATAATGATCCAGTAAGACAGTGAGAATTGACACGGTCTGTGTTTTTTTTTTTTTTTTTTTTTTTTTTAGTAGTAGTACTTTTATTACATTTTACTCAAGTACATTTTGTTGTAAATGTTAAGCAAAATGTTGAACATGAAGCAAGTCACTTTTAACAAGCATATCTCAAAATATTGAGGCCTTGAAATGTCTTTTAATCTTTACAATGTCACAATTTAGTCGGAAGCTCCTGACACCAGAGGTCACAGAGCTGCTTTTGAATGATTTAACTATGATTCAGCTCAGTTGTTACATATACATTCACAGTGTTTGGATTTAGGTCACATTGTGTGTCAGTTTAGTGCAGAATCTGTTGCTGCCTGCAGGTATCGCGAGCTGGAGGAGAAGCTTGATTACCTGCAGAAGAGTTCAGCTCAGCGGGACAGGACTGAAGCTCTCCTCAAACAGAAGGACAAGGACTGTGCCCAGGTACAGTCTGGATTATTTACTTTTTACTCACATGATCAAAATCTAAAATCTTCCAAACGCTGCAGGTGCAAAGAACCAGATGTATATCAACTGTAATTCCATTTACTTTACAGCTGGCTAAGGACTGTGAGGCTCTCAAAGCTCAAGCAACTTCCCTGTTAGGAGAACTGAACGAGAGACAGAGCTGCCTGGACAAAAGCGAGCATGAACGTAAAATGTTGGAAGAAAAGTAAGATCACTAAGATCACTGTAAATATACAGTATGTGTAGAGACGGGTGTGCTGATGGACTTACCTCTGCTCTTCTTGTTTGCAGGCTGGGCAGTAAGATGAAGGCCCTGCAGGTGGCAGAGCGAGACCTGGAGCAGCAGAGGAAGCAGCATCATGTGGCCATGGACAAGCTGCTGCTGCAGACCCAGAGCCTGGAACAGGCTCTGAAGACGGAGAGACATGTCGTCACAGAGGAGAAGTGCGTTCAACACAAATACATACAGGCTTATTAAAATTCTGCACTTTGCATTTTGATATTTAACCAGACATTTAAAAGATTTCTTTCACTTGAGAAAGGCAACAATAAAAAAGGCTTTTCTAAATGGGAAATTAGTAGTAATTCTAGGATTTAGGTGGTATGTAGTGATGTAGGTGTAACTTCCTTGCCTCGCACTCTACCCCACAGTGTGAAGAAGAAATTACAGTGGCCACAAAACACACAAGAATTGTCTCTATCTAGAGCCAGTGTTTAGTTTGTCTGTTGTGGGTTACTGTAGAAACATGACAGTTTAACATGGCGGACTCTGTGGGAAGAGCGTTAACCATAGATTTTTCCACATAGTTTGGAAAAGCCTTTAGGAAGTCAGCTGACACATTATAAATATAGACAGTCTATTTAAGTGGGTGGTCATGGTGGATGAGCAGATCTCACATTCTCAATATTTTTATTCTTTTCAGTTTTCAGTCAGTTTGGTCAGGTTTAGGAAATTATGTTTTAGTTATGTTATATGTTTGGTAATATGTTTAGTTTCAGACAGGGCACAAACCTTTCCCACATGCAGAAACAAATCTAGTGTTACTATCTACCAACCGTGGAAGAGGACCTGCAGCATCTGTAAATATAAAGGGCTCATTCTAGTGATTATACACTTCTTCTCATCTTGTACACACAACAATAAGATCATCTTTTCTGGACCTTTTCTGGGTTTGACAGAGTCGTAATGATTTTTATTGTAGAAGTGAATAGTGATGTTGTGATGTTCGCTGTTTGACTGTGGTAAGTGCTGATTCTGAGGTTTGTTAAACTGTCCTATAAAAATCTGTTTCTCTTTTCTCCTCTCAGGAAGAAACTGACACAACTGCAGCATGCCTACACGTGTCTTTTTAGAGACTATGATTCTAAACTGAAAACTGAGGTAAAAACACTTTTTTAACATTGTTCTATCCTCATTCATTTTGCTGTTTAGCTTATATGTTCATGTCTCAACATTCCTCTATGTGTGCTGTGTGTTTGTGTCTCAGGGAGGAGATCTGTGCAGTCGACTAGAGGAGGCAGAGAGAGCGCTGGCCCTGAAACAGGACCTGATTGATAAACTGAAGGACGAGGTGGAGCAACAGAAAGGCTCTCTGGAGACTGTTCCTGTCCTCACTGCACAGGTACACTTCCACAGATGTTGAGCACATCTGGAGACAGATGAATTTGTTCATTCCAATTGTTTTGTTGAATTAAGTTCAAAGATTTGTAGTCAGTTCAGTCACATCATCATGTACCACACTCGTATCAAAGAAGTATGAGGATGATGAGCAACAGCACATTAATGTTGCACTATATATATATACACAGAGAAGTGAATGTGTGGGGGGGAAAAAAACAAAAAAGCATAATGAAAAAAATCATTTTAAGTCAGTTTACACATATCACAAGAGAATTTTAGGTCGAAAACAGACCCAGCAGCCATGAATAGCAGTGTGTGGAGGGCAACAACAGTGAATAACTGGCTCTAATGCTGCTTTCTTTCACAGTTACTTGTTATCACTTGTGATTTACACACAAACCGTCTGTATCAACCGCACCAACAATGTAGCATGTTGATGTGATACATGTTGATTGAAGTCATATCTCACCATCTTTGCTCAGGCTGAGATCTACAAGGCAGATTTCTTAGCGGAGCGAGAGGCGAGAGAGAAGCTGAACCAGAAGAAGGAGGAGCTGCAGGACCAGCTGACTCAGGCCCTGGCTGAGATTGACAGGTTCAAACAGGAAGCTACATCACGGTAAGTTAAAAGGGGGGAGGGATTCATAAAGCACCCAGATCTATTATTGTATTTTCATTCATCTAGGTACACATACACACACAATACGTTACGTGTGTGTGTGTGTGTGTGTGTGTGTGTGTGTGTGTGTGTGTGTGTGTGTGTGTGTGTGTGTGTGTGTGTGTGTGTGTGTGTGTGTGTGTGTGTGTGTTCTCTTAGTGCCCTCACTCTGAAATGGTAATCACATGCTGTATTAGCATGAGGTGACATTAGCTTCACTGCACACCGTCAAGACTTAGACTTCACTGATCTGAGGTCAGAGTTGAATATTAATAAATATTGTTCTCTCATGAAGGTTATGTGCATTCACCTCTGTTTCAGTGCACGTATTGAGCAAATGAAGCTGAGACACTTGGAAGACTTTTCAACACGTCCACCTCCACAAGGTACATCAACACACGTCCACACAAAAAAATCGCTGTTTAGGCCTTTGGTGCACACATTTTGCCTCAGAGGGCTTTACACTCTGTACAGGGCCACTCTGTCCTTAGACCCTCGGTTCCAGTGAGGAAAAACTTGCCCACAAAAAACCCTTTAACAGGGACAAAATGTGGAAGAAACCTCAGGAAGAGCCACAGAGGAGGGATCCCTCTGCCAGGACGGACAGACGTGTAATGGATGTCACATGTACAGAACAATCAACACAAACATATTGTACAATTACAATGAATTACAATAGATGGTAGAATGATTACAGTAGCAGTGGAACCTGTGATAGAGATAGAGAGACACAGATGCACAGCAGCAGTAAATCACTAACTATAAACTGTAATGGAGATATGGTAGCAATAATGACAGTAATAATATATGTAGTGGACGTCAGCAGCAGACCACAGCAGCAGCCACGATCCATGAGAACCTGCTGGACAAGAGAGCACAGAAACTCCAGTGAAGAAGTTTAGTTAGTAAACTACACCACAGCTCTTATTTTAAAGCTGCATCAATCGTTCAGTACACACAGACACTGACTGCTGAGCTGTGTGCCTCTTTTAGTGCTTTGTTTTTGTTTTCCCGCACATTTTGCACATGGTTCAGTTTCAGTGTATGCAACAGCAGCAGCAGACAGCTGTTTTCAGCAAACAACCTTTAGAAACCCATTGTACACTACTTTTTCAACAGCACACAGCTCAGTAGGAGGCTGAATAGGATGACTAATAACACAGCTCCAGTTGAATGATAATGTTGCTCTGTGTCTGCTAAAACTTCATGTTATGTTTGAGCTTCTTCTGCTTCCCTCTAGCAACCAAAGTACTTTATATCCTGTTGATTAGATTATTTCTGTACAAAGTATGATTTTAAAAACTCCTCATATGTTTTGTGTAAAGGTGTAATGGAGGTAAAAGTCAGTATTTCCTTCAGAAAATAAAAAGTATAAAGTGACAGGAAATGGAAATAAGTCAAATACTTTCAAAATTGCACAGTCCTTGACTAAAGGTACTTAGTTTTCATAACTGATTATTCTTTACCAGCTTTGCCAGTGAAATCCATGCATATACAATATTATGAGTAGTGGGCTACTGTAGACTACTATTCATTCAAAAATCATGAATCATTTTTACCAGAATGCATTTGTTCTCCTCTGCCTTAGGCATGTTCCCCGGTGGAACTTTTAACACTGCTCCCCCAGCCCCCGGGTTCCGCAATCAAGGTTTGGGACCAGTTGGTGATCAGGGAGCTGCCGGAGCTGAGGAGCTGCCAGATTTATGCTGTCCTAAGTGCAAATACCAGGCTCCAGATATGGACACGCTGCAGATACATGTCATGGACTGCATACAGTAACATGAGCGTAGTTCATCACACTCACACATACAGATACATGCAGTACACAATGTATTTCCGTTCATGCCGCTGAGCATGTCTGCTCCCATCTCCAGGCACACCTTGGTATGTTTGGTTGCACCGTACTCTCTGCCAACATGCATACACAAAGCTGAATACATTCTATAGATCTCATGAACATGATGGAATCAAGACAAGTGTGCAGCACATGACCATATGAAGACAGATAATCAGCATGGTATTTTTACTGCTTCATGGAATCAAATTCAACTTTTTCTTTGTTCCTACATGATCTTTTACTTCCACTCTTCCACCTCCACACACTCTGCCTCTGACATGGCACACTGATGCACATGTCCATCAGTATTTGTACATGATCCCTGATCTCTTGACTCACTCCCATTTATCACACCTCTTTGCTAAAGTGACGGTGTGACATGGCAACTGAGGAGTTACATACATGCTGCAGAGTTAGTGTGTATACTCTGACTGCCTCATCTATATTTTACACATCGGTAATCATTGGGCCTATGGTGAAAAAAGTGACAATTCAGAGGGGCCCTCTTTCCCTCAAAGCAGAAAACTTCTGACAATGTGAATAACCTAGTGAGCTTTAAATAATCTGGAATATTCCAATCTCTTTTGTTTCTAATTGTTGCTGTCTGCATTACCTCAAAACATGTATTATTATCTATTAGAGATGGGTTTACTCTTATTGAAAAAAAGTAGCCATTCTCTGTGTTCTGTGCCTGTGTACACCTTTGAATGCACCACTGCTTTATCTCTGATGCTAAGCCTGACCCTTAACCCAGCATAGACCATTGTTGTGCCCCTTACTCTGTCTCCTCTTTACCTGTGGCACTTTGCTATTTATGTCTGAAGGAGGCACAACGAAGGTCCTTCACAGTTTGTGTGACTGTTGTCTGTAATTCTCGATCATTTGGTGCAAAGAACATGGTTTCAAACTGTTGAAGATTTACTAAATAAATAAATCACTTATTCATTTGTGTGTTTGTTTGTTTGTGTGGTGTCACGCGCATATCTCAGGTCTAACACCAGGAAGAAACAATTTTCCAATGACTTTCTTTTTAATTTTATTAAAACTTCCTCACAAAAGTAACTAACAAAGTAAAAATCACAGAACAGACAAACGGGTAGACATAAAATTTTAAATATTTACGACAGATGACATGATTACAGCAGCGAGACAGGGACAGGAAGTCATGAATTCCACCTTCAAATTAAGACGACTGTGCTTTCACTATGGGTTTAAATGTTTTTCTACTATTAATTCAAGCCTAATGTCCAAGTCATATGGGATAAGAGTATATTTAAACATTAACATTCACACTATAAATGTACACAGTGAAAGCTCTGACAGGAAGTGGATTTTCTAAGGGAAGGTATCATCCAGGTTAAAATTAGGTCAGAGATCTCAGAAAGTTATATTGTAGAGAATGGTACGCCACAGGGGAGTGTTATAAGTCCTACACTCTTTACAATAATAAGTGATATATTTGATAATATACCAGCAGGAATGGGAAGATCTTTGTTTGCAGATGATGGGGCATTATGGAAGAGGGGCAACATAGATCACATAGTTAAGAAATTACAGGAAAGGATAGATCAAGTGTAAAAATGGGGAGCAGAATGGGGTTTTAAATTTTCAGTGTAAAAAAGTAAAGTAATGTTCTCAAAAAAGAAAATCAGTGAAAATAAAACGTTAAACTTATATGGAAGAACTTAGAGAGAGTAAACAGCATGTGATTCTTATCATTGATTTTTGATTCTAGATTAACGTGGAGGGAATGGTTAAGAAAAGTAAGGGAGTACTGAGTGTTAAGAGGTGTTTGGCTGGGTTAGAATGGGGAGCTGATTTTATATCACTAAAATATATATACGTACAGTAGCATTAATTAGATCTAGAATAGAGTACGGTAGTGTGGGATATGGATCAGCAGCTAAATCTGTCCTCTCGCAGTTAGATATTATTCAAGCTCGAGCACTAAGAACTGGCCTAGGAGCAGTTCATTTAAGCATATATGCGGTGGAGCTATGTGCAATATTACTGGCAATAGAATGGATGGAGGATAGGGTGCACACGAAGACACAGTCATATGTAGTGATTCATTTTTTATCACTTAAGCATTAAAAACAGGAACAGGAGTGAAAACACACCAGGAAGTATTATATGAAATACTGTTAAACATCCAGAGTAACACAACAGGCAAGATTGTTGCTTGTCATGGATATGACAGGGAGGGGGAAGAGATGACAGCAGGGCTGCAGAAGGCAGGAACAGTGGAGAAGAGTTTCAAGAGCATAACAGAATGTAGGAAATCTAGGGAAGGGAGGAAAAACATCATGAGATGTCTTGTTTTAACTGGCTTAATAAAAAGAATATGACAAAGAGGAAGTAGTAAAGCAGTCCAGCAGGGGGCAGTATATGCAACATTAAGGATGCCGACTGCCGTTATACAACAAAGAAGAAGAAGGAGCAGTCCGTTGAAGCGGCGTCACCGGACACACGCTCCATTCATCGTCGCGTCTTTATTTACCAGTGTATGCGGCTGGCGTTGGCTGTTTAAAGCGGTCTTTAGTCAGGCATGTCTGGCTCAACTCCCCCGCCTCCCTCGGCAGAGGCTGTGGGAACCGAGGCGTGTTTCCCTCCCGGATACAAGCCTTTCAAACCCGAGGAGCACGGCCTGGAGCGCGGGTTCCGTCTCACAGCCTTCTCGGATCTGAAGGGATGAGGCTGCAAGGTCCCGCAGGAGGCTCTGCTCAAACTCCTGGCGGGACTGGAGGCAGACCGGGCCGACGGAACGGGGAAGGCCGAAGACCAAACATCGGAGTTCGGCCAACAGTTGCCCGGCCCTCGGCTCGGTAAGAAACAAATTCAAAACTAGCATTGCTAGCTTGTCTCCACATCTTAACGCCAGTTGGCTAGCCTAACTGTTGCTAACTATGCTAGCTTGTGGTAACCGATATGGCAGTTCATTTGACAGATGGACAACCATGGTATTTTTTAATGCTCATCTACACTATGTCCTAACGTACAGCCTAGCTGCTTAGTCAGGATCTCGCCGATCATAGACGCAGAAAACTGGACAGTAGCCAGCACAGAGTGATCAAGAAGACGGCACAAGTTCCGCGGGTTGTGAAACGAGCTGACGGTTGGCATGATTCAGCAGAAATCTCTTTAAAGCTCTGAGTGCAAAGTTCACTGCTCCTGGTCAAACATTTCTCCTCGTAAAGCAGTCTGTAACGTTACTTATTTCCTCGCCTGAGGAGGTGTAGCACAGTGCGGCATGTGCACAGCACTGTGCAGCATGCAGTTCCAGAGTGCCGCCGCCGTACAAACCTCTGGACTGTTCACACTGTGTAATGCAATCCCGTATAACAACATTACCAGCACGGCCACAAATACACGCACTTATACTGACACACACTGCAGCTGTCCCTCCTCACCGTGTCCCGTGTTTGCAGGCGTAGGGATGGACTGCTGTGTGATCCCTCTGAGGCATGGAGGGCTCTCACTGGTCCAGACCACAGACTTCTTCTACCCTCTGGTGGAGGATCCTTACATGATGGTGAGTTACTGGCAGACGTGTGCAGGAAGTAAGGCTGTACAAACACACAGAGAATTGTGCAGTGACGCGCTCATCGGTTGACCAGCCACACGATTACACCCTGCAGGTGTGGTTCAATGCAAACGTGTGTACATACTGTTTTGTAGAGCTGCAAGTGAGGATTATTTGAGTTCATCTGCAGACGATGGATCCACATTTCTCTTCTTTTAAATACTCGCTTCATCCACTAATCCTCACAATCGTCCTTCTCACCCCATCAGAAGCGTGCTCTCTGACGGTGTGTGTGGTGGATGTCCAGAATCCTTCAGTAACTCTGTACTGTGCACACAACTTGTGTACACTCTGTGATTGTTCTACCACAAGCATCACAAATACTGACATTATGTAAGCTCATTAATGAGCCTAATATTGAATTTTGTCACTCATTTTGAGACTCATTTACGAATCTGTTAATAAAGGAACTTCTAAGAAGTTTTTCTAATGCATCATTTTCAATTCTAAAGTCTCTGTGAGGTGCATGCCCTCTACATTCCTGCTGCACGCGAAGAAAATATACATAAAAAAAATAAATCAGACGTAAGACACTTTGTTTTCTCGTCCAGTTGATAACTTCAGGACAAAAACAGTAAAACGCTGTCATTTTCCTTTTTTGACAAAACGATACCAATCGTATCAGATTCTGTTTTCCTGAGTTTCCTGAGCATCTACTTTTCTGTTACGGTGGTTGTTGTTATTTGACTTGTCTTTGCTGACTGTGTCTCTCAGGGCAGGATAGCGTGTGCTAACGTCCTCAGTGATCTGTACGCCATGGGCATCACAGAGTGTGACAACATGCTTATGCTGCTGAGTGTCAGCCAGAAGATGAACGACAAGGTAGGTTCTGTTTTAGGGCCGATGGTGACTTTGCTTTTGTTGATGATTGATTGCTTTTTATTGATGCAGCTCACTGTGTGTGCATGTGATGATTCTGTATCATCTGTGTGTGTCTGACACAGGACCGCGAGCGGGTGATGCCGCTGATGATTCGGGGGTTTCGTGACGCAGCGGAGGAGGGAGGGACCTCAGTGACGGGAGGACAGACTGTGATCAACCCCTGGATCATCGTAGGAGGGGTAGCATCGGTCGTCTGCCAGCCTAATGAGTTCATCATGTGAGTCAGTTCAAACTGTGGCTGTGACTTCCTTTGTTAGTTTACAGTCTGAACTTTTGAGCTTTTTGTTTTCATGTTGTTTTGTGATAAAATATTTCAAAACTTTATTTACCCACTTTGCCTCATGTAGTTCTATTCTGCCATTTTCTGGCATATCATTACTGTCCTGTGAAAACCGTCTATCTCCAAAATGTCCACCTCTGATGAGCTATGACAAAGAGCAGACTTTTCTTTTTGAAGATGCACTTTTCTGACATTTTGAACCTCTATTTTATTTTCAGCATCTTGTATTGTGCAGTACAATTTCTTTTGTCACTTTTTTTTCTCCACAGCATACAGACACAGCAGAGATGAAACAGATGTACAGAACAGAAAGGAAGACCGATCAATTAAACCCAATAAAACAAGCATAACAATAAAACATGATAGAAAGAGAGAAACAAAAACATCAGGTCACAGAGTACTTTGTGTCCACAGCTAAGAGTGGTCAAGTGTTCCACAAAAAATGCTACACTGCATTCTATTTTGCGCATGAGCGTGGATCTGTCACAGGAAAAATGTTTGGAAGCTTCACCTTAGACACATGAAGCTGGTGTACAGTTAAATTAGGCCATGCGTTTTTCATAAATACATACATGAGATATAATGAATACTGACATATTTTCAAGCACTGATCTGATTTGTCATTTCCAAATAATTTCCCAGTTTTCCTTTAGCAGTGTGAATGATGAGTCTTCTGTATAAAACGTGGATATTATTCCTTAAACCATTTGAACTGTTTAAATCAGTATACAGTGTCTGCTGTCTTTTCACTGGACAGCAACAATAAGTGTGTCTTGTGTGTGTTCTCCAGGCCAGACGGTGCTGTACCGGGTGACGTCTTGGTTCTGACCAAACCTCTGGGGACACAGGTGGCTGTGAATGCTCACCAGTGGCTCGACCAGGTGAGTCGACTGTTTATATGAAACAATGTGCTCACCCTCACCCTCACCCTCCTTCATCATGTGAATTCTGTCTGTTTGTCAGCCTGAAAGGTGGAACAAGATCAAACTAGTTGTCACCAAAGAGGAAGTTAAAGAGGCTTATCAGGAAGCCATGTTCTCCATGGCAACGCTAAACCGCACAGGTACAAAACACTTTGATCATACATCCCTGACTGGTTGTGTGTGTTTCCACACCTCTGATTTGAATGTCCTGTTTATTCACACGTGAACCTGCACTGGCCTGTGGTGGTATAGACGCTTGTTTTTGTCTCCAGCGGCAGGCCTAATGCACAAGTTCCAGGCCCACGCCGCAACAGATGTGACAGGTTTCGGGTTGCTCGGTCATGCCAACAACCTTGCAGCACAGCAACGAAACGAGGTGGCTTTTGTCATCCACAATCTACCTATCCTGGCCAAGATGGCTGCCATCAGTAAAGCCTGTGGAAACCTGTTCAACCTGGTTCAGGGCACATCAGCAGAGACTTCTGGTATGAAAGCTGTGGGCAACACACAACAAATGAATGAAATGGTGAGATGAATATTTGATTGAAAGTATATATTTTTTTTCCTCTTCCTCTTCTTCAGGTGGGCTGCTGGTGTGTCTGCCCAGAGAGCAGGCGGCTAAGTTCTGCTCAGAAATGAAGAGCCAGAGCTCCGGAGCTGGAGGTCAGGGGGCGGCGGGTGGAGCGTGGATAATCGGAATTGTCGAAAAGGGCGACCGCCGTGCTCGCATCATCGACAAGCCCCGCATCATCGAGGTTCCACCCCGAGGAAGTCAGGCAGCAAATCAGGACAACAGCTCCACCAGCCCCTCTCCAAGCCCCAATTTGTTATAGACACTGTGTGTGTGCGTGTGTGTGTGTGTATATGTATGTATGTGTGTATGTTGGTGTCCATCTCATCCCCTTTTACAGTCAAAGTGCTGAGAGCACACAGATGAAGTCTGTCAGTTTCAAGGGAATGGACAGCATTCAGTCATTTCTCCATCTATAAAGATGGAGAGTTCCTGGAACGTGGGTGGTGTTTCAGGGCAGTGTCCTCATTCTTAATCCATAGAGACACGTGACTCTCTAAGATTCATCTGAAGGCAAAAAAAATATTTTTAATTATGAAAACATTCCAAGTCATTCTCAGCAGCAAAAAAAGTGTGATTATTTTACCATTTGATTGGGTGCTCTGCGGTGAGGACGTGGAACACACAGGTTTTGTTTTGGATGTGGATGATGTGATGTCTCATGTTGGTGAATGTATCATGTGGAAAAGAAGCGGTTCATGGGTCGCTCCTGGCACCTGGCTCTGCCCACACAGCCCATAGGAAGGCTTGAGCAGCTTCCTTTGGACAGGCTGGGTGGTGTTCAGAATGTCCTTCTGTGTCAGCTGATCTCTAGCACCAAGTCCTTCCCGCACTTCCTTTTTATGAAGCTCTGCCCTTTAAACCCCAGCCAGGGGGCAGGTGGAGTGGATGTTTGCCTTTGGATCGGGGTTGGACTTTGACTGCTGGAGGTCTGAAGCTGTCTTTGTTTGTAGATTTCATGCTTTTCACAATCAATAAAATCCATCATGATCTCACTGAAATACTGTTTGCTTGTTATATGACTATGCACTCACTGGCCACTTTTTTAGGCACACCTGTCCAACTGCTCGTTTATGCAAATTTCTACTCAGCCAATCACATGGCAGCAACTCAATGCATTTAGGCATGTAGACATGGTCAAGACGATCTGCTGCAGTTCAAACCGAGCATCAGAATGGGGAAGAAAGGTGATTTAAGTGACTTTGAACGTGGCATGGTTGTTGGTGCCAGACAGGCTGCTCTGAGTATTTCAGAAACTGCCAATCTACTGGGATTTTCACGCACAACCATCTTTAGGGTTTACAGAGAATGGTCCGAAAAAGAGAAAATATCCAGTGAGCGGCAGTTCTGTGGGCGAAAATGCCTTGTTGATGCCAGAGGTCAGAGGAGAATGGCCAGACTGGTTCAAGCTGATAGAAAGGCAACAGTAACTCAAATAACCACTCGTTACGAGCGTCTCTGAACGCACTACACGTGGAACCTTGAAGCACATGGGCTACAGCAGCGCAAACACACACACACACACAAAAGACAAGACAAAAGCCCATTTGCTGAGCAGTGTCAATAATAGTATGGTATAATAGTATGCTAACTGGCAGAGTGTTGTCCCTGCGGCAGAGGGCGCCATAAGACGCTGTAGAGAAGCTAAACGCAGAAGAAGAAAAGCGGAAGTACGCACGGTGTAAACAATCGTGTCACTCCAGTGTCACCGAATGAACGCCGTTATCTGAAGAGTACACGGTAATGTCACAGAGATGGTGTGTGTGTCAGCGAATAAACCTCTTCTTTGTATCATATGTATAAACGTACAGTGGTTCTGTGAATGAGCTAATGTTTGGTGTGAGTTCGAACCTGTGAGCTGTGCAACAGCGTAATGTGAGCTGTGCTCCAGCGTCATATAGTTGTCTGTCTCTGCTCAGTGTGACAGTCAGCGGGCTGTCTGCGAGCGCCATGCCTTACCTGGGCAGTGAGGACACGGTGAGGGAGCTGAGGAGAGCTCTGTCCAACCCCAACATCCAGTCTGACCAGCTGCGCTACAGGAACACCATCCTCAAAGTCATCAGGTAGCTACATACAGGAACACCATCCTCAAAGTCATCGGGTAGCTACATACAGGACACCATCCTCAAAGTCATCAGGTAGCTACATACAGGAACACCATCCTCAAAGTCATCAGGTAGCTACATACAGGACACCATCCTCAATGTCATCAGGTAGCTACATACAGGAACACCATCCTCAAAGTCATCAGGTAGCTACATACAGGAACACCATCCTCAAAGTCATCAGGTAGCTACATACAGGACACCATCCTCAAAGTCATCAGGTAGCTACATACAGGAACACCATCCTCAAAGTCATCAGGTAGCTACATACAGGACACCATCCTCAAAGTCATCAGGTAGCTACATACAGGAACACCATCCTCAAAGTCATCAGGTAGCTACATACAGGACACCATCCTCAAAGTCATCAGGTAGCTACATACAGGAACACCATCCTCAAAGTCATCAGGTAGCTACATACAGGACACCATCCTCAAAGTCATCAGGTAGCTACATACAGGACACCATCCTCAAAGTCATCAGGTAGCTACATACAGGACACCATCCTCAAAGTCATCAGGTAGCTACATACAGGACACCATTCTCAAAGTCATCAGGTAGCTACATACAGGAACACCATCCTCAAAGTCATCAGGTAGCTACATACAGGAACACCATCCTCAAAGTCATCAGGTAGCTACATACAGGAACACCATCCTCAAAGTCATCAGGTAGCTACATACAGGAACACCATCCTCAAAGTCATCAGGTAGCTACATACAGGAACACCATCCTCAAAGTCATCAGGTAGCTACATACAGGACACCATCCTCAAAGTCATCAGGTAGCTACATACAGGACACCACCCTCCTTTGTGGCCCCCAAAAAACTCTTACACACTGCTAATAACTGAATGAACACATACACAAGAGGGATGGACAAATCATTCAAATCATGCAAATGTCTTCCTTTCTTTGAGGGTTGAACAGCTGCAAACAGAAACACTGTGGAAAGTAAATGAAGGAGAGAAACTAAATGTTTCTGACTGTTGAATACAGACTGCACAAAAAAATGTCCGTAAAACAAAGAAACTAGATTTCATTTCACAGTCTTATGAAAGAATTGCTGTTTTTTTTCCTTTTTGTAGCTGTTCAACCCTCAAAAAAGGAAGATACAGCAGAGAGACAGACAGGACACAGACAGGACACAGACAGCAGAGAGACAGACAGCAGAGAGACAGACAGGGCACAGACAGCAGAGAGACAGACAGACAAGCAGCACCTTGCAGCAGGGAGTTCTTCACACCGTCAGGAGGAGGGTGAGAAATCTGAATGTGTATGTTAACACTCTCCCCCTCTCTCTGTCTTAGGACGATGTCACAAGGTGTGGATGTTTCAGGCCTGTTCAGTGAGATGGTAAAAGCGTGTGCCACAGTAGACATAGTCCAGAAGAAACTGGTCTATGTCTTCCTGTGTTCCTATGCCACTTTAAACCCAGAGCTGTCTCTGCTGGTCATCAACACACTGAGGAAAGATTGTCAGGATCCAAACCCCATGGTCCGCAGCCTGGCTCTGAGGAACATGACCAACCTCAGGTGAGGTGCTACACACATTGATCTCAGTTCAAGTGTCACCTCGGTCTGTGACAAAGACAGAAATTTAAATGTGATGTCGTGTCTGTGTGTCTCAGGTTACCCAGTCTGGTGGAGTATGTGGAGCAGCCTCTGACAGCAGCACTGAGGGACAGAGCAGCTTGTGTGCGACGAGTAGCTGTGCTCGGCTGGGCCAAGCTACACAATCTCCAACCCAACTCTGAGATTGGTGCGGTGGATGGGTGGCTTTCTGATTGTCTGTTTTTCTCTCTGTTCTCTCTGTTCTCTCTGTGTCTCTTCAGTGACACGTTTGGGGTTCTGACACATCTTAACATGTTTGTAAGGTGCATGGAAAAGGGGGACAGTCTTTAAGTATCAACATCAAGCAAGGTCAACAACACAAGACGCTTGAAGCTTGATTGCTCTGGGTGGCACCTGACCCTGGTTGCTTGGCAACCTCAAGCCTGACTGTGTGAAACGAGCACACACACACACTGACAGCAACTTAATGTATGAACGCGACGGGGCCAGAGTCAGGCACACTCAAAATTTCTTTAGAAATGTTCTAGTATTACTTACTAGTCCAACAGCAGCCAGCCCACCTCGGTGTGTGTTTTCTAACCTCAGACCAGATTATGAGGAGAATAAAATACTAGTGTGTAGATGTTTAAATATGTTTTCATGCTCTGCATTTATGCCATGATCCTCCCGTTCATGTTTCTTCCAGATGCTGCAGTGGTGAACGAGCTGTACAGCCTCCTCAGGGACCCGGACCCCGTGGTGATGGTGAACTGCCTCCGAGCCCTGGAGGAGATCCTGAAGGGGGAGGGAGGAGTCGCTATTAACAAACCCATCACCCATCACCTCCTCAACAGGTTGGCTCAGAGAACTGTGTCACTAAACCAAAAACAACATGGGAACATGTTGAAAAACACAGCAGTACTGAGCCTGTCTCTCTGTGTGTATACATCAACTGTTCTATCTGCAGAAAGTTAATCAAATCAGCACAGCCAAATTGCTTCCTAACAACGGGAAAACATTAGGGAGAGCAATCAGATGATTCACATCAAGTCACTGCAGATATTTCATTCCCAGCTTTTCCAACTACTTTCCAGCATTTGATATTAAGTCAGAATTATCATGAGAAAATGATATGAAATGAGAAAATAGTATAGTTATAGCGATATTATATACAGACAGTGGTAGAAAGGACATCTACTCAACTACTTCCATGAAAAAAGGAACCAACATTGGTTTAGTCCATATCTCATTACGTTCTGATCTCGTTATCCTGACTGTGGCTCTGAGCCCTAAGCTGATTGTTCCCTACAGAAGATGTTTAAAAAGAGTCCTCCACCATGCTAGCAAGTCAGTCCATGTCAGTTCCTGTTTCAGAAATCTTCTTCCCATGACTTTTACAGTAGTATTGGAGAAAACTACATTCTGTATCCATCATTTAGAAAATGCTGGCAAACTCTCAATAACAGGGAAATAAGTCACTAAAAGCAGTCACTAAAAACCACAGGATCAGTTTGATCTCCAGCAGCTACCTGAGGTAGAGAGGAATGTGTGAATTTCACAGAGGTCTTTAACTATCCAGACCGAATCCAAAACAACAAATGTAAACCTCATCGCAGCACTAGAAGAAAAATCAAGAGATCACCAAAGTGATTCTAATGAATTCCCTGAAATTACCATGAATGTTTTGTGACACTCCATCTAATAGTTGAGATATTTCTGTCTGGACCAAGTCTCCAAGTCTTTGTCATGGCAGGCTGAAGGACTGTGATGTTTGGGGTCAGTGTGAGGTGCTGAGGATCCTCCAGCGTTACCAGCCTCAGTCGGAGGACGAGCTCTTTAATATCCTGTCCCTGCTGGATACCTCCCTGGTCAGCCCCCACCCACCAGTCATGGCTGCTACCCTTAGCCTCTTCCTCAGCCTCTGCTCCAGCCTGCCTGCTGTCAGTCTGGCAGCCCTGGAGCGAGTACGTGGGCCCCTGCTGGCTGCCTGTGGGAGCACATCCAGAGAGATGAGGTTCACTGCCCTCTGCCACATACAGGTCAGTGTGGATCATTCAAATGTCCAGCCTGTGAAAATGAGGGCCTTCCACGTTTATCATGTGTGTCACAGCCACTGTAGTCCCTCATACTAGGAAGGAATGGATGAGCTGCAGTTAGCAACTACAGCACTAGATCTAGAAGCCACTAAGTCCTCCACACTGCTCCTTTAAATAGAGTTTAGCGTTAGCTTTCCAACAAACCTAAAAGTATTCTGTGTTTCATACATTATGAATATTATTCATCTTTCAAGGCCAGCAAGTCAGTCTAGTGTCACCAACCTTTAAATATTCCACATTGGTATTATTCAATTATGTAAAGCCATTAGTGTGTGTGTGTGTGTGTGTGTGTGTGTATACGTGTCAGATGTTTGCGTTGGCACAGTTTAAGAAATTAAATTGTGTCTTTGTCTTCTTCTAGTTGCTGTTGCGTTCTCTTCCTGGCCTGATGGGGGCACACTACAAACGATTCTTCTGCGGCTATGCTGAGCCAGCCTACATCAAGCAAAGGAAGATGCAGGTGATTCATCTTTTCTTCTTTATTATGCTGAGCTGAACTCAAGTCTGTTGCCGAAGGAGCTGCTTAAGCCCTCTGCAGTCTCCTGCAGGTGAGAGGAGTTGTTCATGATGGATGTAAGCTTTGCTACATCTACTCTCCGCTCTTTCTCTATGGAGTCTAGGGGGGCAGTCCGAGACAGAGCTGGCTTGCCTCTTGAGCAGTTTGTTGAGTATTTTCTTGTCTCTGTACATACATGAGAGTGGTGTCAATCTTCTCATCTAACTCTCAGAACTCTCTCAAGAAAGAAAGGCAGGACAGAACCAAAGACCCCAAAACAAATTCCTTGTATGTGTAAAATTGTTCTTAATAAACCAATAAACCTTTTTCTGATTCTGAGAACTTCACTTCATTAATGTGCTAACCAGTTGTGGACAACAGCTGATTCATTGCTCCTGCAGTGCTGGTTAAAGAAGTTGGAAGGTTTTGAAAGTTTTTGACAGTTGAGTGTTTAGAGCTGGACCCATACGAGGGACTAACAGTGAGGATAAGGAGCTGTCAACTGATCACCACCTGGTGGTGAGTTGGCTCCGATGGTGGGGGAGGACGGCGGTCAGACCTGGCAGACCCAAACGTTCTGTGCGGGTTTGCTGGGAACGTCCCCCGTCAGAAAGCTTCAACTCTCACCTCCGGGAGAGCTTCACTCATGTCCCGGGGGAGGTGGGGGACATTGAGTCCGAATGGACCTTGTTCCGTGCCTCCATTGTCGAGGCAGCCAACTGGAGCTGTGGCCGCAAGGTGGTCGGTGCCTGTCGTGGCGGCAACCCCCGAACCCGCTGGTGGACACCGGTGGTTAGGGATGCCGTCAAGCTGAAGAAGGAGGCCTTCAGAACCTTTTTGGCCTGTGCGACCCCTGAAGCAGCTGACAGGTATCGACATGCCAAGCGGAACGCAGCTTCTGCGGTTGCAGAGGCAAAAACTCGGGCGTGGGAGGAGTTTGGTGAGGCCATGGAGAAGGACTTTCGAACGGCTTCGAGGAGGTTCTGGACCACCATCCGGAGGCTCAGGCGGGGGAAGCAGTGCACTGTCAACACTGTGTTCAGTGGGGGCGGGGTGCTGCTGACCTCAACTGGGGATGTCCTGGGTCGGTGGAAGGAATACTTCGAAGACCTCCTCAATCCCACCAGCACGTCTTCCACTGAGGAAGCGGAGTCTGGGGACCCTGTGGTGGGCTCGCCAATCTCTGGGGGCAAAGTCGCTGAGGTAGTCAAAAAGCTCCTCGGTGGCAGGGCCCCGGGGGTGGATGAGATCCGCCCGGAGTTCCTCAAAGCTTTGGATGTTGTGGGGCTGTCTTGGTTGACACGTCTCTGCAACATCGCGTGGACATCGGGGGCAGTGCCTCTGGACTGGCAGACCGGGATGGTGGTTCCCCTCTTCAAAAAGGGGGACCGGAGGGTGTGTTCCAACTATAGGGGATCACACTTCTCAGCCTTCCTGGGAAGGTCTTTTCTGGGGTCCTGGAGAGGAGGGTCCGCAAGATTGTTGAACCTCGGATTCAGGAGGAGCAGTGTGATTTTCGTCCTGGTCGTGGAACTGTGGACCAGCTCTATACCCTTACCACGGTCCTGGAGGGTGCATGGGAGTTTGCCCAACCAGTCTACATGTGCTTTGTGGACTTGGAGAAGGCATTCGACCGTGTCCCCCAGGAAACCCTGTGGGGGGTGCTCCGGGAGTATGGGGTCCCGGACCCGTTAATACGGGCTGTCCGGTCCCTGTACTCTCGGTGTCAGAGCCTGGTCCACATCGCCGGCAGTAAGTCGGACTTGTTTCCTGTGAGAGTTGGACTCCGCCAGGGCTGCCCTTTGTCACCGATTCTGTTCATAACCTTTATGGACAGCATTTCTAGGCGCAGTCAGGGCGTTGAGGGGCTACGATTCGGTGACCTCAGGATTGGGTCGCTGCTTTTTGCGGATGACCTGGTCCTGTTGGCTTCATCAGAGCGTGACCTTCAGCTCTCTCTGGAGCGGTTCACAGCCGAATGTGAAGCGGCTGGGATGAGAATCAGCACCTCTAAATCTGAGGCCATGGTCTCAGCCGGAAAAAGGGTGGAGTGCAGTCTCCAGGTCGGGGTTGAGATCCTGCCTCAAGTGGAGGAGTTCAAGTATCTCGGGGTCTTGTTCACGAGTGAGGGAAGGACGGAACGGGAGATTGACAGGCGGATCGGTGCAGCTTCTGCAGTGATGCAGACTCTGCGCCGGTCCGTCGTGGTGAAGAGGGAGCTGAGCCAAAAGGCGAAGCTCTCGATTTACCGGTCAATCTACTTTCCTACCCTCACCTATGGTCACGAGCTTTGGGTAGTGACCGAAAGAATGAGATCGCGGATACAAGCGGCCGAAATGAGTTTCCTTCGTGGAGTGGCTGGGCTCTCCCTTAGAGATGGGGTGAGAAGCTCGGCCATCCGCGAGGAGCTCGGAGTAGAACCGCTGCTCCTCCGCATCGAGAGGAGCCAGTTGAGGTGGCTCGGGCATCTAGTGAGGATGCCTCCTGGACGCCTCCCTGGTGAGGTGTTATGGGCACGTCCCTCCGGGAGGCGGCCCTGGGGAAGACCCAGGACATGCTGGAGGGACTATGTCTCTCGGCTGGCCTGGGAACGCCTTGGGGTCCCCCTGGGAGAGCTGGACGAAGTGGCTGGGGAGAGGGAGTCTGGGTCTCCCTGCTGAAGCTGCTGCCCCCGCGACCCGCCCTCGGATAAGCGGAAGAAGACGGACGGACGGATGGACGGAAGTCCAATAGTAAATTGAGCATACAGAATTAGCAGTACAGTCCAGTACTTTAACAGTGCTGTATTTCTTGTAGGTGCTGGTGGAGCTGGTGAATGATGAGAATGTAACAATGTTACTGGATGAGCTGAAAGGATACTGCACTGATGTCAACACTGACACTGCCCAGGCTGCAATCTCAGCCATAGGTAAATACACACACACACACACACACCCCAGCATGCACACTTCTAGTATAATGTGGCAGTAATGTGTTTCCATGCACAGACTACATCTACAAACACTTGCAGTTACATGCACATCCTCTATTCTCCAAACTGATACACCACCCGCTGTGGTAATATCATATTTCATTCATACGAACATCTAGCTGAACATAATGTATTCATACTAACACAGTTCCTGTTTCCTTGACTTAACACATAATCTCAAATTGTCAACAAAGTCCTCACCACATGCAAAGTAACCATAGGGTGATCACTCTCAGTTTTAACATAAAGGCTGGTGTTCATAAGTCTTGAATCTATGTTACGTTTATCCATAATCCTGAAGCGCTTCGACTCTTTGAAATCTGATCATCAGGGTGTTAGACTGCTTTACTAACACACTCTCACTCCTATCCTCTGTGTGCGGACTGGTGCAGGTCGAATTGGACGGAGCTACAGCGACAGCTGTCTACAGATCCTGACCGGACTGCTCGCACTCAAACAGGACCACATCACTTCTGGTAAAAGTGGTTACCCCCATGCATACACTTCACATGCTGTGCTGTGAGTGTACAGCTGCTCCATTTGTTTAAGTGGCTGATGAAATCACTCTGTCACCACCAGCAGAGCCTGCTCTCTGTATACTCTTCCTCCAGGACATCGTTCAATCTTTGTTTCTCCCTCTCCCTCTCCCTCACTCTCACTGTCTCCCTCCCTCCTTTACTTCCACTCCCCAGCGGTGGTGCAGACAATGCGTGACCTGGTTTGGGTGTGTCCTCAGTGTAGCGACACTGTGTGCCTGGCTCTTGAGGGCTGTGAGGAAACGCTGCAGGATAGCCAGGTCAGAGTCCATCTGCCTCTGCTGCCACACCCACATACTGCCTGTATGTAAAACAGCAGATCATGTATATAGTCTTAGCTATGTTGTGGGTTTGGAAACTATTAAAGAAATCACTCCACTCTACTCCGCCTTTAAGTGAAATGACTTATTCCACTATGTAATGTAGCAGAGTAGAGGTATCTCAAAGGTAGATCTCATTTTTGAATGAACAGATCATCGCGTAGTGTTTGGAAGCTGTTCCTACAAATGATTAACTGACAATCTTTCCTCCTCTTCGTCCACCACCTACTACCATTCCTGTTCGATTCTGGAAGCACCAATTTGCATTTGTTTAAACAGTTGGATATTTTTAATTTTCTTAAACAAAACTGGGAGACAAGCCAGAGTGGCATGAGGTGAACTAGATTAACAACATGTCTGTTAAATGTCACATTTCACTCTGTGAAAAGAAGCGTTCAGATCTTTGTGTTCAGAGCCAGAGGGGACTTTTTATTTTGTGCTGACTCTGGTGGCCTCACATGAACACTGCAGAGTGAGAAATGTGCATGACAGAACAAACATAAATGGATACACTTTGCTGGCTGCACACAGCCAGTGAGTCCGAATGAACAACATGAAACGCTTCAACAGAGGATGAAACTTTCATGTTTTCATGGAGGAAAGTTTCCTGGAAGACATTTTGAATATAGCTGATGGTCTTATTTGTTTATGTGGGTCATATTGAGGCATCATCATCATAAACTGAGACTGATACATCACCAGTAAAAACTCATTTTAAGTAGCAATACCTAAGTTAGCTACATAAGTCCAACATTAAAATGTTCAGGAAATTAATATCTGAATATATTGAATGAAACTGACGTCAGACTTGACGGCAGTGCCTGCGGCCATCTTGTTTAACGTGTGGATGCTGCAGTAAAAAGTTTGTCGGTCCGCTTGGAAACTCATAGCAGCAATATTAAACAATGAGGACATGATTAACACACTGGCGAATGCGTTTGCGGGCCAAAATCCTCCCAATACCCCTGCTCAATACCGTTCTTCTGACGAGGAAGTCCGCTCCTTTTATAATCGTGGCAGACCTCCGACAACAGGCCAGGCAGCTGTTTATCAGGCCGACCTCAGCATGCCTTCACCCTCACAGGAGTGTCCCACAACAGCCCCTGTGTACAATATAAGAAGCACCCAAGACACAAGATATAAGAATAACTAGGCTTTATTATAAACTATAAGAGCCCTGAACAGAGTGCATATAATGATATAGATCATACTCAATATCTCAGTGCAGATATGGTGAGACCTGGTAACAGGGCGTCTCTTTCATAAAAAAGCAGAACTATTAACGGAACACTCTGCTGTGTGTAGAGGTCTGTATGTAGGTCTGTATGGTTAACTTGATATAGTTTTCAGGTGATTTAATGAAGGTAAAACAATGAATGACCGTGCGTACTGGCACTGCACTCTGACGCGGCACTTCTCTGGGATAGGAGAAGCTGCTGTCGCCGATCATTAAATACGTTTAATACTAAACTAAATATTCAGTCTGCATTGGTCTATGAATGTGGGTGATTCTTAGTGTATCTAAACAACATATGAAGAGCTTCTCTTTCAGTTCACGAAATCTGTGTAGCCGCAGCAGCTTCTCCAGTCGCGTCAGATGATCTATATCATACTCTGTTCAGGGCTCTTATAGTTTATAAAAAAGCCTAGTTATTCTTATATCTTGTGTCTTGGGTGCTTCTTATATTGTACACAGGGGCTGTTGTGGGACACTCCTGTGAGGGTGAAGGCATGCTGAGGTCGGCCTGATAAACAGCTGCCTGGCCTATTGTCGGAGGTCTGCCACGATTATAAAAGGAGCGGACTTCCTCGTCAGAAGAACGGTATTGTGCAGGGGTATCAGGAGGATTTTGGCCCGCAAACGCATTCGCCAGTGTGTTAATCATGTCCTCATTGTTTAATATTGCTGCTATGAGTTTCCAAGCGGACCGACAAACTTTTTACTGCAGCATCCACACGTTAAACAAGATGGCCGCAGGCACTGCTGTCAAGTCTGACGTCAGTCAAGTTTCATTCAATATATTCCGAGTTTCATTCAATATTTTCCGAGTTTCATTCAGTATATTCCGAGTTTCACTCCATATATTCAGAGTTTCATTCCATATATTCAAGGTTCACTCCATATATTCAGAGTTTCATTCCATATATTCAAGGTTCACTCCATATGTTCAGAGTTTCATTCCATATATTCAAGGTTCACTCCATATATTCAGAGTTTCATTCAATATATTCAAAGTTTCATTCAATATATTCAAAGATTAATTTCCTGAACGGCATGCCATAGGCAGGCAGACAGGCACTGTAGATATAAAAGGATAGCTTTTAAGTAAAAAACATAAAACGATAATGATTTTAAGCACATAGTTCCATGTTTGTCTTATTCTCAAAATAAAAGTCCCAAATCATACACACTGCACCTTTTTTACACAAAGATTGTTGTGAACATCAAGGACTTCCCTGCACTCAGATGTAAACTTCCCTGCACTCAGATGTAAACTTCCCTGCTCATAGAATTCATGCACAAAGATTGTATAGAACGTTTGAGGAACTGCAGCCGTTAGACCTTCTGTGTTGGCTTTACTTTGTCACAAACAGATCAGTACTGTGAGCAGAAATCTGATCAGCTACTGTGTTCAGTCTTTACATTGAATTCTCTGCATCCATCTGCTCATTCTCCATTAGGGCAGGCAGGCTTTGCTGTGGCTGCTGGGTGTGTATGGGGAGCGAGTGGCCAGTGCTCCCTACACATTGGAGGTGTTCATTGATGGAGTGAGGTGTGAGGCCTCTTTGGGGGTCAAGATGGAGCTGCTGACAACCACCATGAGGCTGTTTTTGTGCCGGCCTGCTGAGACGCAAGACATGCTCGGAAGACTGCTGCACTACTGCATAGGTGTGTGTGTATACACATACACACACTAAATGTAATAATGTAAATTCCATTCCACACTTTCAGACTGTAGGTGTTCACACGCTATAGGCGTTAATGTGTGTCACTATTGTACTAAAGCCAACGCTTCAGACGCTTTAACGTGTGCACGTGTGACTGAAACAGCCTAAAATGTCACATCGGTCTCTCTCGGTAATACATGGGCTGTTTGAATTATGCCTGTACGCATGTGTAGGCATCACCGTTAAGGCGTTTTAGTGTGTGCTGACATAAAATGCGCCTCGTGTGTCTGTGTGTGTGTGTAAATGTAAGTAAGTGTGTGAGAAGAGTGAAAGAGATGACACTGTCACTCACTTGTTTTCCAGAGGAGGAGACCGACATGTGCGTTCGCGACCAGGCGCTTCTCTACTACCGCCTGATGCATTGTGGGATAGGAGAGACGCGAAAGGTCCTCCAGGGTCGGAGGTCAGACCCCTCCCTGGGTGTTCTGATTGGCCGCCCCGCGGAGCCCATCAGCCAGTGGGCACGCAGTTTTAACACCTTAGAGCCACTGAGGCAGAGAACCATAGAAACGGAGTCAGCCAGCAGAGGAAGCCCAGAACATGTGACCTTTGACCCCAAGACTAACACTGACCTCTCAGACACACTGAACTGTAGCCAAGTGGAGAAGGTTCATTCAGGTGAGTGTATCTCTCAGTAGTGGATCTCACCATGAAGGTTTAGATTAAAGCTGGTATGTATGCATATATATTTGTGTGTGTACATGTATGTATAGTTCATGACACCGCCTCCATCAGTACTCCTCAGAGACATTTCATCCATTTTTGTGGACGGATTATATATGGATGTTTGGTAATCAGCAAGGCTGGATTCTTTTCAATACAACCCAAGTCTGCTTGTGAAAAGTTGCGGCTAGCTTCTTAAATGTCTTCAGACATGTCCAGCACATATGTAACAAGCCTGTCCATGCAGGCCACTGGAGAATCCACAATCATTGGTAAACTCCATTTGACTGACTCCAAGTTTAGGAGCGTACTGAACAAAGTAAGAAATGAATTTGAGTGGCTTGAAGTCACAGTTACTCAAATGACTAATGGTACTCATCATGAGTCACAACACTCCATACTAGAGGATATTTTTTATTCTTATGTTACATGTGGGGTTGCTGTGTATACCTGGAATCCGTGCAGAATGTAACCTGAGCATAATGCATGTGGAAATGACAACTTTATTTTTTTTACAAGCACAACATATATATCCCAGGTTCTGGCTGGAAACACCAATGGATACTGCTTTGTACTGCAGCATATTACTGGTATCACGTCATAACATGAAGTTTTATTTTGTTATATCATGAAACGTTTTACATTAAACATTTTGGGTTAGAACATAAGATTCACATTTATCACACATATGTGTGTTTAATCTTTTTTTAAGGTCCAGAATATACTGAATCCACTGCAGCTTCCTCATCTCTATTGTGATACTGAGAGCCACAGATCTCTCCATGCCACCTTAAATGGGTCCACGTTGATCAGGCTTACATATTTAGGTTGTGTTCTTTTGGTCAAAGAATGTTTTTGTCCTCCTCTCTGTCTCCCTCCTCTCTGTTTGCCTCCTTCCCTCTGTCCACCATTCCATTGCCTCCTGCTGCACATCCTTATCCTCTCTTTTTTCTCCCTTCTTCCCTTTCCTCCGGCCCTGCATCCTTCCCCTCATTCTTCCATGTCCTCTCCAGACTCAGACAGTGCCAGTCGGCGTACAGACTCCTGTGCTGATGTCTTGGCTTCGAGTGTCGCAGTCGCCCTCAGTTTGTCCCTCTCCCCGGCTCTCAGCCCAGAGGAGTTTGAGCGCCTGTGGCTGCAGCGACAGGCTTTGCATTCTGAGCAAGGTAATGACAGAAGGAGACTCTTCCTCTTCATGGGGCAGGACATGTGGTTGACAGGAGCAAATGATGGGAGCCTGCCTTAAAAACTAATTTCCAGTAGTGGAATGTATTATTGTATTAGTCAAGTACTGTACTAAAGTAAAGGTTTAAAGAATATTTTCTGTTAGACATCAGTATCTCTGACTCTTTCTTGCTCCTTTGTTTTGTTGTGGCTAGGCGCTGAGAAAATGGTCGAGGAGGAGGATTATGTGTGCTTGGAAGCATGGTTCCAGAGCACTGCAATACCACACTGTTCACCTCAAAGCCTTCAGGCTGGAATGCAGCTAGTCAATATTCAGACTCTCGCCTTCACAGCCACCACACACTCTCCCCTGGAGGGTCTACCTGTACACGCACACCCATCATGCGCAATCTGGTGACGCACCCCGCAGCACACTCATACTGGGAGAGCTGCTGCACACCGGACAGGCGAATAAAAGGGCAGGGGCAAAGAAAGGCATGTGTGATGGAGAAGTGGGTGTAGACGGAATGCAAGCGGAGCGGGTGAGAGAAGGAGTGCAAACCACAGATGACGGGGTGAGTGGGAAAGAGAGAAGAATGAGAAAAGAAGAAGTAAAAGTGACTCTCAAGCAGCAACCACGAGATGATCAAGCTCTGAAGGGGTTTCTCTCTATCCTTAAAACTGTGCTGCACACACTCTCCTCAGAAAGAGATGAAACAGACGCATCATTGCTCTGAAGATCCGTACAAAATGCTGAATGACCACAACTGTAAAATAGAACACCCTCACTTTGCAAAGTCTTTGTAGGAAACAGGAAACCACACAGAACATGCATAGTACGTAAAAGAGCGATGAAGCTGCACCCATGCCATCATTTTCACACATCCTATGTGTCAGCTGATGCAACTTTGTCATGGCAACCTTAAATGATCTTAACGATTCTAGTGATATACCAAACAAGAATGAACTTCTTAACCTCTAAAGACAGTTTCTTCCCAGTCCAGAGGTGTAGCAGATAAAGAACAGTTGAGGTTAGGTAGAGTTTGGCCAGATGAGGGCACTATGGAGGACTACACCCACTGTACCAAAATCAACAGGGAGAGAGATAATGTTTACATACAAACACATGTCCTGATGGAAGCAAACACCTCACTCCTTCACAGGATGCAGTGCTGGGCAGGAGCACCGACACACACCTGTTCGCTGTGTGTGTGACTCCCAGATGTCAGGCCTCAGCCTTCCCTACAGTGTATCGTACAGATGTTTGGGGGCTGTCACATATAACAGCTGACTGGAAGTGAATGCACGTGAGCTGACTGGAAATAATAAAAAGAAATGGAGTCCCTTGAGTCGGTTTGTTTGTTCGGATAAATTGGTTTACAGAAGTTTGAGTTCCTTGGAAATACAAGACGTCACATGAGCTCATTTGTGTTTGGCTTTGTTCAAGCATTATATTCATAATGTTTGTTACAAAACAATTTGGTAGCAGCTTTCTGTGGCTACAGCCAGGATTAAGAGACATCTTCCTGCTGACAGTGGCAAACATCTCTAAAAGTAATACAGCCTTTTCCACGGTCGACCTTTATTTCTTATACTGACTTATGTAGTAGCATCATAATACAACTTTTAATGTGATCACGGCAGCCAAGGACTGGTCAGACTGACCAGATTGGTTATTGGATAGTACACACAGTGTGTGTGTGTGTGGACTGTTGTCGGTTGTATCTACGGTGAGGCGGGCGGTAAAGATATCTCTTCACAGTGACGACATACTGTAAGAGCTGCCACCTGATGATTTATATCAACGCCCATACGGCGTGAAGCGCCGTGGGAGGAGACCGCGGAGGTTAACACGCAGTGAATGTGAAAACGGTGTTCGGTGTAAGGCGGTCAGTGTTTCCTCTCCGTGGATGCCTTCTATGCTTTTTCCGTGCCTTATAAGTCCACTGTGAAGAACGCTGTGCTGAGGGAGGTGAGTGGACCCGCCGACATGTCCCACACACACACAGCCAACTGTCTCTATGTGCGTGTCTAGACGTAGAAATGTGTGTTGTGAGTGCACTCGCCTGTGTGAGATGAGTTCTGTTCACTTTATTTGCTTCTGTTCCGTCTGGCGTGTCGACGTCGCTTCATTTAGTCATTATGACTCAAGTTAAAATAACCAACTTTAGTCTTATTCTAATTATGTTAACGTCATTTATTAATAGCATACACACGGAAACTGTTTGACCTGTTGTAACTAACGGTAGCTGTGCTAACTTAAAGTGACGTTATTTTTATTGTAGCTGTCGTTTATCCCGAGATGAAACAATAACACGGTCCAACGAGATGAGCTACAATTTTCTTACATTAGCTTTATCATGTACATATTTATTTATTTAGTTATTGCAACACACGCTCGCGCAGACACACCTGTTCTGTCAATCATGTTCAGGCGAATTTTCTGTGTGTGTGTGTGGCTTCATATGAACACAAAGGTGACTTTCCATTCAGTTATTTTGGATGACGCTGTCCTCTCAGTAGTTCCTCTTCTCCTCCACACACGCACACACACAGTGGTAATAAATGCGGAGTTTCACCTTTACCTCTACGATGTCAGAACCTCTGAACAAACACACGGACATAGATGGTGTGCAATGGAGAATAATCTTTATTAATAATTAGCAAAAGTTCATAAAACACATGGGGGCTCCGATCTGACAGAGAGGTGCCGGTCGGGGCGCAGGCCTCCTTCTGGAGGGTCACCAGGCGCGAGCCTCTGACACAGCTCAGTGACAATCCACAAATAAACAGCACGCAGTCCTGCCCGGCATGCCCACCACTTCATATGAAGTATAAATAGACATACACACACACACACACACACACACACTAAATAACAAGTACATACAAACCTGAATAAAGGATTGTATTTAGCTCGCCCGCTCGGCGAGACCCTTCCCCGGGGTCTGAGCTTGTACCGCCGTCCAACTGCCCGGGGCAACGGCTTTGCTGGACGGCGAAGACAGGAACTGGCCGGCGGCCAGGGGGGCGCTGTGGCGGCCCCACAGGGAGCGATGGGTATGGAGCTAGATTAGAGTCAAAAGTGAAGTTGAAAACATAAGTTCTGAAAATGAAATTTCAAGTTTTGATTTTGAATTTTGAAAAATAAAAATGAAAAGGGGGCGGGGTGGAATCATGACGGACAGCTGCCACGGCCCCACGCTAGATTTGTGTCAAAAGTCTGAAACTGAAAAAGACAGATCTGAAACTTTAACTGTAAAAATAAGATCTGAATCTGAAAAGATAAAACTTGCATCTGAAAGTATGACAGTAAGACATGAAAATAAATAATGTATTCAAACGAATTACCAGAGCAAAGAGTTGATCATAACTGTATTTAACCTGAAAAATGTGTACACTAATTTTTATTTGAATACGTTGGTGTATTGTACATCGAGTCCTGCTCCTGACGTCACCCACCGGGTCTCTCCTATGTCGCCACAGTATGAATCTGTGCATAGAGATCAGACATGCGCAGATCAGAATGTCTGAATTTACAGTTCACTGTGAGAAGATATCGGACACAGATTGCGCTGTTTAATGACTGTAATCAATCAACGTGTGCAGTTATGAATCATGTCATGTTTTTAAAGCCCAATAAAGTTCTGATATCAAAAGCCACCAAGAAATAAGATTGTATGAATTCACAGAAAAGGAAAATAGTTTGCAGGCCTGGAATTTTATCATTTTAGGGGCAAGGCCACTTGGCCTTTTGTGTTGTCAATTTTTTGAGGGCACAAAGGCCATAAAATAAAACAATGATTTTAAGTTCACGTACATAATGAATTTAATGCATTATGTTTTTATTATATGTTTTTAACTTGTCTGCAAGCCAAGTTTCCCTTAGGGGACAATAAAAGCAACTGAACTGGTCTGAAGTACACAGGAAACTATGAAGTCCATCACTCACTTCAAAAACTGTAAAACTTATTAAACCAATCTCCACCCGTAAGCTTGAATGATCAAGCAAAAATCTTTGACTGTAAACAGTACTGTAAACATATACTAGCACACAGGCTACTGATTAACCCGTGAGAGCCCAGACCGATTTCTCCATCAAGGAAAATTATGGAGGAGATAAAATAAACTAAATAGACAATAAAGAAAACATTTAACTTTTTATTTTTAAGAATAGCACTCTCTTTTAAGAGATCTGAAATATTATTATTAAAAAACAGTGAAACACATTGACACCATGTGTCCTTCCAAAGTTGAAGCTGCTCCATCAGCTGCTGTTGCTGTCACTCAGATTTAGGTTGTTTTCTGCACTTTTTCATTATGGCCTCCAAACCCATCAGCATCACGTGTTGTTGTCACATGTTGGCTCTGCAATACTTTAAAAAAGTAAATAATTAGTTCTTTGATAAACTGGAAGCTTAATAACAATCACTCCAAACTATGTTACATGATTACATCCCAACTTTCCTCCCCTTTTCTACTGAACGTCACTATTGCAAACAGATTATGTAAAGCGACTATGAACAGCCAGCACACATCAACCAGCTGTAACTTACCCAAGCAGCAACACCAAGATGTAACGTTACTGTACACGCAGTTTAACGTTAACTAACTTATATGTTGAAATTCCTCTTACTCGTTCACTAATTTAACACACTGTCTGACCTCAGTCCCGGTTATTTTTTCCCAACGTCACCGCCTCGCGGACGCGGACACAAGAGTGTGGGGGTGCGTTTGATGAAGTGTCATTATAGCCCGTCCGAGCGGCAACCCGCAAGGGCACAAGGCCAAATCCCAAGGGCACGAACCATGGCCATGGCCCTCGTGGCGCTCGTGAAATTCCTTCCCTGGTAAGAAGTAATAACTCGCTGGGAGGGTTTCCCAATATTAGCTGCACCTTTGCACTCAATTGTGCAAACTTGTCCAACCTTTCTAAATCCAGTAGGACAGTGCAGACAAGTTGGAACAGAACAAGTTCAGACCTGGTGAGCAGCTTCCTGACTGAGCTGATGTCAAGATAAGGCACAGTGTGCTTCAGTCAGTCAGTTCAGGAAATAATAAGACACAAGTTATTTAACATCCAGAAAATGTTAGACTAAAAGTTCTAATTCTGTCACAGCCTTGCAGTTGATTTGTGGGGTAGTTAATAATGAATGCATCAATGTCTGGTCAGCCAGAGCATGAGCCCAGACAGGTTCTACAAAATGATCTGACCACTGATGTGGTTAAGTGATAACAGCAGCAGGTGCACAGCACTGTAGTCAAATGTCCGTTATTCCATCTCTATCTGCAGTATCTGACATACACTGTATGTGGTGAGGGCTCATGGGCACCACACAGAGCTGTTTACTTATACCAAATAGATCCCTCAACACACACGTACAGTCCAATCTTTCTTCCTTGTTCCTTGTTGCTGAGCCTTCTGAAACATTCATTAACTGTTTACTGAATTATTTACTGTTGTACTGCCTGAATTACACATCATGATGGTGGTTTGTGTGTGTGTGTGTGTGTGTGTGTGTGTGTGTGGACTGCTGTCGGTTGTATCCACAGTGAGGCAGGTGGTGAAGATATCGATATCTGATGACTTATATCAACGCCCATGCGCGTGGGCATTTGATAGGAAATGCGACGTCATTCAAAGAAGAAGAATGTTGTTTTGGCAGTGTTGCTTCTCATTGGAGGATTATACTTCATTAGCCATGTGGACTTCTTTGTTGCTGTGAGTACACACACACACACACACACAGGATGAGCAGCCAGATTGTAGAGAGAGATTCACTTTCATTCATTGTTTACAAGAAACAAGTCTCATGGTTAGTTCAAACATACCTGAAAACCTGAAAGTCAGCCTTATAAGGTAACATGACTTGAATAAATGCTTTACAAAGTAGAAAGCATCAAAGGTCACTGCTGTGCTTTTGTGTGTGCATGTTTGTATCAAACAGTGTGTGTGTTTCTGTTTTTCAGGGCCTGTCAAGGTCACATGAACCAATTCCTCAAGAGTTAACTTGGCAAGCAGAGAGGTTGATCAGTAAGGAGTCCTGGGTGGAACAGGGAGATCACTTGCCTCTCAATGTGTCATATCAGCTGCTTGCTGGAGCACCATCTACTCAACAGAGTGAGTAACACACAAGTGAAACCACTGAAAGAAGCAGAAAACCAAACTAGTCTGTGGCTGTGTAATGCAGTGTTAAACTGGGTCAGTGTTTGCATAGGAAAACGTCTTTCTCTGACCTTCATATTTGCACGTACTCTATTGTTTGCCCTAGAACAATGAATAGTGAATGTGGACAAATGTGTTTCCTTCACTCTTCACCTCTCACAGATTGATCTTTATCCATTATTTGTTCAGTCATCCACCATAGTGGTTTCTGTGAGTTTATAAATGAGCTCCTATAAATAGACCAGAGTAGTTTCTTTTGACAGCACATGTCCATGATCTGATGTTTAATCCTTGATTTCATTAATGCATTGATGCATTGTGTTTTGACTCCTGTTGACTTTTTGTTTCCTTCACATTCATGAGAGTAGCTGAGGACCTTTATGCCGATGCATCAAAATACAAATTGGTGCATAAATCCACCAGAATGCAAAACATAAAGTGTAAGATAGTCAAATGACGGTTGGGGAGGAGGACCCCCAACCTACTTATAAGGTATCCTGTATATTTCCACATTGAAGGTGGAAACCCTGCTCAGAGGGTATTGATTAACATGAGCTTGTTAATTAGTGGCTTGTAAAGCGAGTGGAACTATATCAACAGGGATGGTGGCAGAAATGCAGCCCTCTCATTGATTTGAACAGCATCAGTTAGTTAAAGCAGTTGATTGAACACGGGGCTGATTTTGGTCTTATATGTAGTGAAGTAGGACTGAAAGGCCAAACATTTATTCAGCTAGACCACAGACCTGTCATGGAGGCCCCCTGGCAACAGTAGAAGTGCTTGGAATTTTAATTAGTAAATTTGATTATACTAATAGAGACTGATGATGAACACATTGGACTGTTTCAGGGTATTTATCAGTTGGATTGTCATCAGTGAAGAGGAAGAAGGGCAGCTACCTGATCCCCACCTTGCAGTCCCTCTTCTCCCAGTCTTCTCCTCAGGAGCGCTCCTCCATGGTGGTCGTTGTTCTGCTAGCAGATTTTGATTTCAGCTGGAGAGTCGCTACAGTGAAGGAGGTCAAAACTGCTTTTGCCTCAGAGCTGGAACAAGGCCAGCTTGTGGTCCTCCATGTTCCTCAGGACTGGTACCCTCCTCTTACAGGTACAGTGCACATGTGATCGTCCTACTAGTGCACAAATTGATTCACAGGAGAGGGGTGTCGATTAACTTGGTTAATTATTACTGTTAATTATAACCAAGTAGTTATTGATTAATAACTACTATTATTACTACCAATTACCTGGTAGAGCATCTGCCCCCATGTACAAAGAGTCAGCAGCTGCCCAGGATTCAAATCCAACCTGTGGCTCTTTGCTGCATGATGTTCCCTGTCTCTCTCTCTCCCCATTCCTGTCACTCTTCAGCTGTCTCTGTCAAAAATAAAGCTTGAAAAGGCCAAAAAATATCTTTAAAAAAATGATTCACAGGGGAACATGACTGTTCATTTGCTGCTGTGATACTAAGTCTCTCATTCTCCTGCAGGTCTAAAGAGGAACTACAATGATGCTCCAGAAAGGGTATCATTCCGTTCCAAGCAGAACCTGGATTACTCCTTCCTGATCCACTACTGTGCTGGTCTGAGCAGATACTACCTCCAGCTGGAGGATGACATTTTGTCTGCAAAAAACTTTGTGACCACCATCAAGAGGCATGTTGAGGAGCAAGACGCAAAGAAGGAGACATGGGCTATGCTAGAATTCTCAGTGCTCGGCTACATCGGGAAACTCTACAAATCAGCCCATCTTCCTCTCTTGGCACGCTTCCTCTTCCTCTTCTACCAGGAAATGCCCTGTGACTGGTTAATGTCTCACTTCAGAGTGCTGTTGACTCAGAAAAAGCCACTTATCTTCAAACCCTCTCTGTTCCAACACATGGGGACTTTCTCCTCATTCCAAGGGACATACAACAAGCTAAAGGACAAGGACTTTGAGGAGGGGCTCTACACCAATCCTTCTTCTGAAGTTTACTCTAATATGTCCACCTACAAGGACTACTCCCCCAAACTGGCCTGGGATGCCGGGAAGGGATTCTTCTGGGGACGCTCCCCAGAAAAAGGAAGCTACCTGACTGTGGTGTTCATAGAGCCAGTAGTCGTGATGGGGATATTAGTAGAAACAGGATCAGGGGGTAAAGACCTTCTGCAGTCAGCTCAGGTGGAAATAGGTCATGATGTGGTTGCTACCACGAACAAGGAGAAGAGTTGTAAAGAGTTCCAGTCAGTGGGGACGTTAGAGAATGGAAACTTTGAGATGCAGGAGATGGACAAGAAGTATAGCTCCGCCTCTTCCTGTTTGAGGATACGTGTCACAGCTGGGCAGAAGGACTGGGTAATCATTAACAAAATCAGGATCTCAACAAAAGCAAGTACACCTACACGTCAAGCATAATGACATGTCATGGTTTGATCTGCTGGACCTTGTATGAAGGCTGATTGTGTGACTCTGTTCTCTGTTGAAGTGTAATTAATAATTAACTTTATAATAAAAATAATACTGAAGAAAATTCCTTCCATATGAAGAAAATTCAGAATATGAAGAATGTTTGACCAAGCTCTGTGATAACTTGTTGTGTCTCTTGTTTGATTATAACCTTTATGCAATACATGTGATATATTGCTATGCCTTATGTATCAGACACAGCAGAGGTGGTCATTGGTCTGTCCATTGTTTCTGAATGTTGAGCTGTAGAGGGAGTAACTCGCTGAAAATCATGTGCCTGCATAACAGTGAGTCATGGGGACAGGGCCATTCTGTGTAACAACTCAATGTAACACACACACACACACACGTTAGTATGACCACACCTAGAGCTTTACACTAAACAAAGTCAACCACTTTGTAAATCACTGATTTTATCAAACACATTAATGGAATTGAGATTAGCTTTTTTTATATACTGCCCATCTTGTTCCCCGTGTTCCCATGGAGGAGAGAACAATAGGTTCTTGTTTTGCAGTGTTTAATGGCACTGAACACTTGATTGTTACTCTGGTCAGCTCACAGAACAATAACTCATTCTAGAGGGACAAGTGATAAAGAAGAACCCACAGAGGCTGCAGGCCATATTGATTGGGCTATTCAAAACTTTTATTGGTTGGAGGTGTGACATATACTGTATACTTTTTTAAAATACCTATGCCAAGGATATTTTAGAATGTCTTCATAATTTGTCATGTTGCTGTCTATATAAATGTATATTTAAATCTTTGATATTTTATGTTTTTCTTTCTTTCTTTTTTTTACTCTTTGTCTACTCAGGTCTGTCATGTGAATGAAATCTGGATCTCGGTGTGAGTTCCAGAAAATAATGTATAATTTAATATTGAAAACAATATGAGAAAAGCGTTTTATATTTTTCCTTAATGAATATATATATATATATTGACCTACAACAGGGACAATTAATGGGCATTTATTTTTGTCTGTATTTTTCATTCACTGAGAATTAAATGAAGACGTTCATTGGTCTTGCTGTGCATCCCTGTGTCTTTGCTTGGAGGATGATGGTGCTTCTTGGCTGGCTACTTTCGCAGACACATTACTCACTGGTCTCCCCTTGCCAGTACTGGACCTGCTATTGGTTCCCTCTCCAGAAGTAGGCCTCACAGCTGTCTTCCCCTCAGCCGCAGAGCACTGGCTCAGTGGCCTGTCTTTCCCAGCAGCCTGTGTAACTTGTTTTTCTTCAGGAGGCTGACCAGCTGTCTGTGAGTCCTTTGAGTTTTTGCTGGCAGTTCTCTCGCCTCCAGCAACAAGGAGGTCCTGAGATGCTGGTCGGGCTTCAGCTGCTGAGGACGGTGCAGCACCGTCACAATGTACATCTCTATTGGTCTGAAAGGAATAAGAACAGGTAGGCTTATGTGAACAAAGATGAATGAACACATCCTGGCTCCTACAAATGTAATGTAGCTATAAACTTCAGTGTGCCCAGGTGTCTTATGTTGTCTGGTATGGCTTATGGTGGCTAATGTTAGCTATCATTAGAATATTGTATAACAAACATAGCATATTATGTTTGTTGATTTCATTATTTTTTGTTATTTGTGCTACTGTTACTTTGGCTTGGAGGTAGAGCGGGTTGTCCACTAATCAGATGATCCGCGGTGCGATCCCCTCCAGTCAAAGTGTCGTTTGGCAAGATAATGAACCCCAAATTGCTCCTGAAGGCTGTGCCATTGGTGTGTGAATGTGTGTGGATGGTTAGCACCTCAAACTGATGAGCAGTTGGCACCTTGCATGACAGCCAATGCCATCAGTGTATGAATGTGTGTGAATAGGTGAATGCGATGAGATGTAGTGTAAGAGTGCGGTCGGAAGACTAGAGGATGCTATATAAGTACAGTCCAGTTACCATTCATTTTAGCAGTCACTGTTCTCTTCACATCACAATGCACAATAGGGCTAATAAGTTCGGTTCCTTGGTTGGGCACACATTGAGAGAGGGTGAGTAGAGTCAAATATGTTCAACAAACAGAGCATTCTGTCTCCAGATACTGGGCTCCTCACACTGTGTCTTTCTCGTGTTTTTAAGATGAAGGCATGGCCTTGCCCTCATTCAGCTCTGCTTTGAACTGAAAAGCCTCTTCTTTTGATTCAGTGGGGCCTTTAGCTTAGGGGTCACCCAGGCTTGTTGCTGAAGAAACACCATACATTCCTCGTAAGCACAATGTTGTCAACTGATGTAGGGCTGCTAGCTACCTGCTAGCTAACATTAGCCAGCATTTGTCACTGGTCATATCAGACCAAGTGAAATTTTTACTTTATTGAAATTTTATTTTAATTAACTAATTATTCCATGTGAATTGTGCAAAGGTGTTTGTCTGCATACTGTGTGAATTCAAATTTATGAGAGGGTGAATGAGTTTTTTCAACCAAATGATGGCAGAGAGAGATAGAGAAAGATGGTGTGGCTAAGTTCAATATAAAGCAGGAGCAGGCTACATGTATGACGAGACAAACATGCACCACAGACGTTCTGTATATCGTGCCATGCAGAGAGATCAGAGAATGCTTTTATTGTGAGTAATTTCCTGAGGCAACACAGAGCTTAGCTGATTTCCGTTGCCTCTCCACAGGGACATAAGCTTGGTTTACAGAAGTTTATGGAGTTCCTTGGAAATACAAGACTTCACTTGAGCTCATCGTGTTTGGCTTTGTTCAAGCTATATTCATGTTTGTTTTGTAGCAGCTTTCTGTGGCTACATGGCTGTATGTGTGTGTGTGTGTGTGTGTGTGTGTGTGTGTGTGTGTGTGTGTGTGTGTGTGTTGCCTAACCTGCTCACCAATATCCTGCAGCCCTTCTGTGTTTCTGCTGCCACTGTGTGGCTGAGACTTGCCAGTGTGCTGTGGGTCAAACCCCCACGACTTCAGGCTTTTGAGACCCTCCACAGAGCGGCTTGTGGGGTTGATGTGGTGGGCTGGGATACGAGCAGGTAGATCCCAGGTCCCCTTAAAGTCTGGCCATGCACTTCCTCTCTATAACACCACACACACACACACACACACACACACACACACACACACACACACACACACACACACAGAAACAAACAAATTACAGCAGAGGACAGTCACTATAAGGCCGTGGACACATGGCCACATAGTGTGTGATGGCACTAATCAGAGTCAGACAGACTGATCACAACTCAGTGTAGTAATACAGCTGCCAGAACTAACCAACCATGAGCAGCTCCTGTCAGACTTCAAGTCACTCAAAGCACATTCACAGGCATTTGTAAAGGTTTCTGTGTGGTTGCTCTGTCAACATTAACTGAGTTGGCAAGAGAACAAGTCTCCTGCAGAGTCTGGAGATGTTTGGTGATGAAAGCTGCCACAATGCACATCACCTGCCACTTGCAATTCCCGAGTTTCAACCAGTAGAGGGAGGTTACTCTGCATATTTATAGCAATATATAACAATATATAGAAGACTTTACACTAAGCTGTCAAAATATGGACTAAACAGCTATGTCGTTTTAGCTGAAAAAAAAATTGATGCCGAGAGAAAATAGTCTCACCTTCACCATTCCTGGGAGCAGATGTCCCCTGTCATTGGCAATGAAAGTGGTTCTACCACCCTGTGCACTGGGTCTCTACACACACACACACACACACACACACACACACACACACACACACACACACACACACAAACAGCGCTGAATTCATTCATCACATTTTCAGATGACAATGCCACTCTTGCAACTACAAGGCAATGTGAAATCTAATAGTCCTAATACAACAGGACGGGACTGCTGACGACTGACCTCTTTGAAGGGTTTCGTCTCGCACCAGTTCTGCAGCCTCTGCGACCTGAAGGCGCTGTCATACTGAGCAGGGTTATGTCACAATGTGTGAGTGAGAGAAAACAGACCAGCAAAACATCCCAATGTTCCTTAATTGTAGGAGGCAGATGTTTATGTTACCTGGTTTGCCGAATAACTGGACGACATTTCTGCGTCTGTCTATAGCCTCCGCGTCTGTTTGTTGACTCGTTGCATAGCAACGCAATCCAATTGACTTCCCTTTTCCAGACTTTTCAGAGACAGAAACGGAAACAGCGAGAGCCTGTTCCTGCTGCAACGATTAATGGGAAAGAAAGAACGAACGTTACACTCTGGACATTGGGCATAAACAGGAAAAAAGTCTGTTTAGTTGAATTAAATATATTATTAATAATAAATAAAACAATAAATGAATTTGTGGAATATGTTTATAGGTATATGTGCTGTTCAAATGCCATACCGAATGTGTGATTTCATTAGTTTATTCTTAATGACCCATTGTTTGGATTTGATTGCTTTGTACTGCTGCCCTCTAATAAGATTTTACTTCGGAAGATGTTCCCTTGTGGTAAGTTTTTTTTTTGCTTTGCTAGGAAACACGTGATGTCTATGTATCATATATATGTATTTTTTTCTGTTTTGCCTACAGTAATCTCTCATTTTTCTCTTCACGAAAAGTGAAATACGACACTTACACTCGTGTACGACATTTATTTTGGTAGTGGTTGACCGGAAGTTTGACTATTTTTCTTCCGGTATTTCGTTATTTCGTATCCGTGCTATATGCTACACGCTGCTATCAGCAAATGATACTAACCCAGCTAACTTTTAATTTAATTTCACCACTGCTGACGTCCAGTTTGCTCTGTTACATTGTAAACCTCTCATTTATCAGCCTGCCGCCTCCTTGTTTCCCCTCGAAGTGTGGAGGTAGGCCTGGCTATGTGAGAGTGCCCTGTTGTCGACACCTGTAGACGCTCTGTGTTTGTAGCAGACAGCGTTAGAAACTCGTGCTGGTGGTCCACGAGCTATGGAGGGTCCGTCATCTCGTGGACCAGCGGCTAAAGACGGAGCGCTGCTGCTGGCGGGCAGGAGAGACTCCTGCGGGGATGGAGAGTCTGACTCTGCCCGGGACAGTAAAACACACTTTCGGGTCTGTCGCTTCATTATGGATACAGGTAACAGTTCATCTCCTCACAATAAACATCACAACAACATTCAATTAATTAATTAGAACTCTGGTGTAATTGTGAGCAGTTATTTTTTCTAGTAATGTTCACCAAACAGCTTTACAGAACATAGAGCCATACGACTGCAAAAATCAGTTCTTAGGACTGATCATTTATTATCTAGAATTTGATGATCTGAACAATAATAGTAATCATAATGAAAACATGGGCTTTCCATTCTAAACCTTTGATTTATCAGCTTATTATATTTCATGTATCCATCCATCTTCTGTCTTTTAATTCAAAACCGTGACTTACTATCTTATTCTGTCTTGGACTACATATACACTATATGTACAATATGTTTATTCTGATTTCTCATTCCTACTGACATACACACACACTCAACTTGCACCAATATAATGTACAAATAAAATGAAATATTTCCATACATTATTTATAATTTATTTTCAGGTAAAGCCTACATTTCCGTCCTCGATGATATTCATGTTTGATTCCCAAAGAAGGAAAATCTTCCCACTTCCTCTTCACAGTGTACCGTCTTTATCTTCAGTCATGGTGCATCCAGACTCTTTCAGACTCCAGAAGTTTAGTCTGTTTTAGTGTCTTTCAGATATATTTCACACAGCACACATAGTTTGACATTTAAGGGGACTTTATTAAACATGTCTTACAAAAAATTGTCTGTGGTTATGCTTTAATTGAGCATCATTCCAAACTGTCTTATCATCATCTCATGTCACGATCTCATCACGTATCGCGTATCTGTTTTCCAACCATTTAATGATATGATAATATTTATAAATAAATGTAATTTAAATCTAAATTTACAAGTTTTCATGAGGGCGGAATTCTTGATTTTTTGTGTTTGTCAAACATCAAAACATTTTGAAAGAAAAATAAACCCTTTTCTTGCACAGGAGTGAAGCTGGGCATGCGCTCAGTGCCCGTGGCCACAGCGTGTGTGTTGTACCACCGTTTCTTTGAACACGTCAACATGCATTCGTATGAACCCTACTTGGTGGCCATGAGCTGCGTGTACTTGGCTGGAAAAGTGGAGGAGCAGCACATCAGGACCCGTGACATCATCAACGTGAGCCACAGGTAAGAAGTGGATCCTACATACAGTATATACACTGCTCACATTCATATCATACTGCTGAGATCAGAAATACTATCACACAGTAAACAACTTGACACCATTCAAGTCCTATCAGAAAGATGGCAGGAAGTGGAAACACGTCTTTAAGATGTTAAATGTTGATGTTGAGAACTGAATGTTTTTGTCTTTTGACTTACTGACCTCTGATGTCAGTAGTGAGGAGGATTTGTATCACTTAAGCACAGGTCTGTATAAAACATGGATGTAGCCTCTGTGACGTCACACATAGATTTCTGCAGAGCTTGTTGTGGTGCCTCCAAGCAGTAACCTACGTGGCTGTGAAATCAAGACCGTCCTCGGCTCCACCCATGATCTTAGCCTATTTTTAGATTATCCCGGAGGAGACAGAGGTAGGACTGAAAGATGGCGGCAGTCAGTTACCAAGAACACAACCTTGCTTTATGCTACAGCTGAAATGATGTTAATTAGTCCGTCAATAAAGCACTGAATTTTGGGGGGTTTTGGTAAGAAGAAGACATTTAAATGTTACACATTAGACACTGGTGATGGACATTTTTCATCTTTGACATTTGGTGCAAGACTTTTCAGACATGACAGTAAACTTGGTCACCTTAAATGCTCTCCACCTCCTTCTGCTCCTCCCTTCCTCATAGGTACTTCAACAGTGGCAGCGCTCCCCTAGAATGTGACAAGGAATTCTGGGACCTGAGGGACAGCGTGGTGCAGTGCGAGCTCCTCATCCTCCGACAGCTCAACTTCCACGTCTCCTTTGAACACCCTCACAAGGTAACTGTGTGTGTGTGTGTGTGTGTGTGTGTGTGTGTGTGTGTGTGTGTGTGTGTGTGTGTGTGTGTGTGTGTGTGTGTGTGTGTGTGCGCACGCACGCGCATGCATTTTTTCCTGTCCCCCCTATTTAGTGTTGAGTCTACTTGTCTGTTGCTGTTACTGTCTGATGTTGTCATGGTTGTCCCGTTGTGTTTGTGTGTACAGCTGCTGTATGATCTGTAATGAGGTGATTCTGAAGTGGGTCTGTGATTGGCTGATCACCCTGCACATGTGTCACCTTAATTAAAACAAACAAAGTGAATCTCATGCATGGCATTCAGGATTGTGTTTTTTTTTCTCTCCCTCCAGTATTTACTGCACTACCTGTTCTCCGTGAAGTCGCTCGTGAACCGTCACGCTTGGTCTCGAACCCCCGTCGCTGAGACTTCCTGGGCATTGCTTAGAGACTGTTACCATGGAGCCATGTGCATCCGCCACATACCCCAGCACATTGCTATAGCAACACTGTACCTGGCTCTAAACAGCTATGGAGTGGAGCTGCCTGTCGGGGAGAAAGAGTGGTGGCAGGTGTGTGTCCTTTGTAAAGTGTTCATAATTACAGACTGAAGAGAGAGGACTGAACAGACCCGTGTGTGTGCATGTGAAAGGCTGTGTATGTGTGGATTTATTAATTTGAGTTTTAAATTATTAGGTATGCATGATATATTGGCATTAATATCGGTATTGGCCGATGTTTGTCATTTTTTCACATATCGGCATCGGTACCGGTCCGTGGCTCGGTGGTTGGGGACCACTGCTCTACACCATAGCAGTACGTCACCAGTATTAATGGTCAGCAGTACGTCACCAGTATTAATAATAATTATAATAATAAACTTGTATAATTAATATTACTTACCCATGGTCAGGTTTTTACTGTAATGCTGATCTTGGCTCATCAGTAATGTGCGTGTCCTCTGCTGGTGAAGAGTACTTTTATTCAGGGAGCTCAGATATGGTTAAATCAGCTCTTTTGTCAGTTTTCTGTCCACCAATGAATCCAAACAGACAAATGACTGAGATGACTTTCCATCCAGAAAATCACTCGAGCAGCTGAGGCTGTTTGAAGACTGTGCTCGTCGGCCAGCCATAGCTGTGCTGCTCAGGCTGTTGTAGCAGGAAAAGACAATTGTTTCTAAAATGTTTCTAAAAAGTTTATGTTAAAGTATTGTCAGCTTGCTGTTACTTTAGAAATGCATCTAACGTTTCCACAAATTTTGTTTGTCTGCTGAATCAGTCTACATCATTCCATCTTTTTTAGCTTCAAATGTCAGCGCCCCAGGTGAAGGAGTTTAGACATCATGCTGTTGGGGCAGGGCAAATGGGCCAGAGTTCAGAAAGCTGCTCCAATCAGTATTTTTAAAATAAGACTTTGTTTATCGTGAGAATTATTGCCTGACTCTGCCAGTCTCATTGCTCTCATAAGTGATGTTTTCAGCAGCTGCAGGCAACCGTTTCCACTTACACTATCTGTCCAGCAGCAGACAAAGTTAGCAGCTAAAGAAAGTTATTCCTCCCCAAACTGAAAGCAGTGTGAATGTTGGACTTCTGTTTGTCAGGTGCAGTGACTCCAAATGAATGCTGATTGTTGTTGTTGTTCCAAGTCTGCTGGATGTGTATATAGGCTAACTGTATGCTAACAAGTTAGCCATGTTGTGTTGACTGCTAGTTTCTGTTCTTACCCCTCATGGTATCTAGCCATGCAGATAGTTTGGACAGTTTAATGGACGTCTTTAACGTCTTCCTCCACCCCAATTGCAAAAAGGGTTGCAAAGAGGTGGTACATTTCTGGTAAATTTCCAATATGAATTAAGCCTCGGAATTTTGGATATATTCCAAATCAGAGATTTTCCATGGGAATTATGGAAATGAATGGGAATGAACTGGAAATTTGGTAAATTGTTGGTAAACTTAGGGTCACACCTACAGCAACACTGCAGCTTTGTACCATTGTGCGCCTCAACCAAAGTGACATTAGCACCTGACCACCCAGCTCCACCAGTCAGCAGACACATCTCTTCTAAGTGTAAAATGTGAATTGAAGTGTGTTCTAGTTTTCCATTCTTAAGCAATTTGTCAAATGTCAGCTCTTGATTTTTATCACTAAATGATAAAGTCAGGAATGCTTCTGTTTCTCTGCTTCAGTCCTCGAGGTGATAGAATCTGGGTCATTTGAAATGGTGTGTGGACCTTTTGATGTCCACTGTTTATCGAGGCCAGGTGTGGAGCCCAACTCCACTCTGTGTTTGACATGTGTGTTTGTGTGTGTAGGTGCTATGTGAGGACGTGACCCAAGCAGACATCGATGCCGTGATCTCAGACCTTCTTCAACTCTACGACATGGAGGCCAAGTGTATCTGAAGGACACACCGACAATATCCACACGTGGGGGACACACGAGAGGTGTTTTATCTGCGTGTGTGTGTGTTCTGGGTTCAGGTGCATTTGTGTCTGCATGTGTGTTTGTGTGAGAGTGAGGAACACTTTGTGTTGCCCCAGTTAGTCTCTGAGCTGTGACAAAAAAAACAACCCTCTGCCACCTGGGGGAGACATTTCCTGCTTTGTGCTCTCTGATCTCTCAGTCCTGCAGAATACTGATGTGCTCTGTGATGTAACATCAGCACCAGGTCTCAGCCCAGCCCACAGCACCAGAATTCGCTTCACACACGTAACTATCACCTAGTGTGTCTGCTCATTAATAATTTTCAACAAATCCATAAAAGGTCATGGGAATAGTGACCGCAATTAAAATATGGGGGGGTGATGGGGGGGGGTGATGATGTTATGATAAGCTTTAATAAAGGGCCCGGTCGTTTGCCCTGCCCCCGGCCCGGCTCTGACTTGTTCCGCCACTGATGGTGACTGTAGAGGCGGTGCTGTATGTTTCATTTAAGAATGAATGTTTCTGCTGTTCAGGTGACATTGTTTTAATATGGATAAGAATAAACACCACAGAACTGGCCTGATCCTATTCTGAGGTACGTCTGCTGATATTCTGTATTTTCTTCTTTTCACTAAATCCCCCCCCAAAAACAAAACCAGCATCAAGTTGACAGTTCTTATAAGTTTAGTTCTTCCTCTGTGCTATAAAGCTGCATTATTGTCCAAAAATGTATTAAAAACATGCCAGTGAGCCACACTGTTGCTCTGGTTCCTTCATTAGCATGAACACACACACACACACACACAACACACACCATCCTGCAGGCCCAAATACTCACAAGAAAAAGCACCAAATGTGGATTCATCTGCTGCTAAAAAATAGTCCTCCACAGCACTCCTCCTCCTCAGCCTCTTTGAGTGACATGTTGTTTTAGGGAAACTATTGACTTTAAATATATTTGAAATGAAATGAGCTGAGTGTCAAAGACAATAATACAGTGTCTGTAGGTAAATAACATCTATCGGTTGCTTCCTCACTCCACTGTTCCATCACAACATCAGTATATCTCCAGCTTAGAGTAATGAAATAAATATTCCTCCATGTAAGTGGTGTTGTAGGGGTGCTTGGAGAAGAACAGCCCATCAAGCAAATGATCAACTCTCTGTGTCATAAACAGCGACATGTAAGACTACTTGTATATTGCCATTTGTCTCGTATTATCGTGTCACGTATCTTCTTCTGCTGGACTTCAGGGTCTGGAACCACATATCAGCCACAGAAGAGGTGCAGATTTATTAAATACTGACCTGCAGACAGTGAGACAAACACAGAATTATGCATTTTTACTATTCCTTTCTTCCTTTCTCTGTCCACCAGTGAAAACTGAAAAAACTATGTCATGCTGACTGAAAAATAAGCAGCTTTACCTGTGCTACACTACAGCACCTAAATTATATGAATTCAAGCAAAACATTCCAGAGAAGTGCACTGACTGTAAAGAGGATAGAGAGGGGCACTTTGATTGATCATGGGAACCACGTTATCAAAGATTTATGGAAAAAAACAAACATGTTTAGTGTTTATCATAGCCCCAATTTAAGTTTACCTGGTTTATCAGATGAAAAAGATCATTCATCTTTATTATCTGCACTCAGAGTGTTAGAGAAACACACTAAAGCAGTAGACCATAGTTAAAATGTCTTTCAAGTCAACTATATAGATGAAAATGAATGATGTAAAAGAACATGTGGGGATCTTCAAGATCAGAAAAACGTACAATCAGTCTGAGGTTTCAGGATCGACCCAGGATCGACCCAAAATGAGCCCATGTGTGAACACAGCAGTGTGAAAGAGTGTAACAGCCCAGAGCTAAAGCCCAGACAGCTCACAGGTAGCCCCAACTCTATTGTATGTTTGGTTAAGTGTGTTGAGGTGACACGAGGACATCTTGTCCTGATTTTTTTAATAGAAAGAATGTTTTTTAAGAAACAAAGACATGCACTGCTGCCAGCTGTGTGACTGGTGAAAACTCAGTCATCACTGCTCACTGTCTGCTCTGATATAATGAAGCTGCTTTCATTGCCTGATCTTTACTCTACAAAGCATCTCACACTTGATATTTTTAGAAGAGGAGTGTTTTGGCTTACTTACCTTTTCCTATTTATCTTTTAAATCAGGTCTGCTGTGTGTGTGTGTGTGTGTGTGTGTGTGTGTGTGTGTGTGTGTGTGTGTGTGTGTGTGTGTGTGTGTGTGTGTGTCCAGAATAAAGGAGTCATAGTCACATGATCAGCTCTGACACATCTGAGTCTCTCTCTCTGTCTTTTCCTCTCTCCCTTCTTGCTCTCCTCGTGTATTCTGCCTCTCTTCGTGGGACGAGACACTGCATGCATCCTAACAGCATCACGTGTTGTACCTCTTCCTGACACATTCTCTCCATTCTCATCTGTCACTGTCCTCAAACTCCAGTTTCTCTCTTTCCTCATGTAGATTCTGGGGAGAAAATCTGCCTGTCTTTGTCAAAGCTCTTCCCATCAACCCTTCTCCACTTTCTTTTTCTTTCTCTCCATCTCCCTGTCTCCCTTCCTCACCCTGTCCTGAATACATTGTCCTCGCTACACTATTATTCTTCTCACCCTCTGTTCTCTTCCTTGTGTCTCCCACATCTTTCCTCTCTCCTCTTCAGTGTCTCATCCCTTCTCCTTCCCTTTCTCTACTCCTCCGTCTCCCTAATGTTATATTAATAATGGAGAGGGTGCATGTTCAGCCAGACTTCATGAATTAACCATCTGATGGGAAGGAGTCTGAGGAGTAGGAAAAAGAGAGTGACATGGATGGATGAGAGGTGGAAGGGGTGAGGAGAGGGGCCGAATGTAGGGGTGAGGAGAAAAAGAAGGTGAAGAGGGAAAGTGGCGAGTAAAGGAAGGGAGCTTATCTTTGTATCACACTTCAACACTTTGCAGCCTGCTCTGATGGCCTCTCCTCTCTGCGGTATGCCTCTGATCTGCTTACACATCACTTCTGCCTAGTTACTCTGGGCTTGAGGGGAAGTCAGAAGGTCACACACACGACCAGCTGTGTGTGTACGTCTCCTTGTGCACGTGTGTTTATATAGAAATGACAGTTTGGGATGTTAATGTTACATCAGGCCTGCAGTCTACAGACAGAGTGCCCTTGAACTGATAAAAGCTCTGCAGCCTTCAGCCACAGACCTATTAGACATCAAACAAGCACTCCTAAACACTCTAAATGCCTAATGCATAGACAATAGATTTAAGAGAGCAAGTGTGTGTGTGTGTGTGTGTGTGTGTGTGTGTGTGTGTGTGTGTGTGTGTGTGTGTGTGTGTGTGTGTGTGTGTGTGTGTGTGTGTGTGAGTGAGTGAGTGAGTGAGAGAGAGAGAGAGAGAGAGAGAGAGAGAGAGAGAGAGAGCAGTCTCCATGATTCATCGTCCATGTAAACAGTAAGATGAAACAATGGATGGGTCAGCAGACAGACAAAGCCATCAGACATTGGTCAAAAGTCTACACAGACTTTTCAAAATGCAACCTTTGTTACTGGCAGCACGAATATAAATGCAACTCCACTGCTAGATGTCACTCAATCCTACACACTGGACCTTTAAGAGCGTTAGCATGCTAACCCTTGCTAATTAGCACTGAATACAATAATAAGTCATTCTAATTCATCCTGATAAACGTGAATGCATGTATTAAATTTAATGACAATCCAACAGCTGTTGAGATATTTTTAAAGTCAGTAGGATTCACTCCAGAAAAATCGTATCGTTATTTCCTAGAAAAATCTTATGCTACTCTGCCAGTGAATGCATCTTGGCGGGCAGATATCCTGAAGTTGAAGCTGAAGTCCAGGGTTCAAATCAACCCCATCTCTCTCTCCACATTCTTGTCACCCTTCAGCTGTCTCTGTCACAATAAAAGCTTGAAAAGGCCAAAAAGAAAAAATCTCTGTTAAAAAAAAAAGAGAGAGAGACATAAAATTCCCATCACAAGGAAATGCTCGGCGACAGTGACGAGGAAAAAAAACTTTTAAGAGTCAGAAACCTCAAGCAGAACTAAGCTCATGGTGGATGGCCATCTGCTGCAACCAGCTGAGTTAGAGAGAGAGAGAGAGACAGTAAAAATACTAATAATTATGACAATAAATATAATTATAATAGAAAGGTGACTCTCAGATTTACATGTGATCCATGAGAACCTGCAAGAAATCAGAAGAAGCTGCATTAGAGGATGGAAGAGCTCAGTGCATCAACTGTCCTACAACTGTCACCACATGTTATTCAGGCATGCACAGGAAAGCCAGATTGTTAGTGAATATGTGACGTTTTACAGTTACAGTGCAGTCAAAAGAAGTCAAAAGTCTGCATGCTGATTTGGGGCCAATCAAAGTTACATTTTCTGGGAAACTGCAGCTGGAATGCAATTAAACAAATGTTTATGTGAATTATCAGGCTGCTCATCATGAGTCATGTGTAAAGGCTAAAAGTTCTACCCACACATCTTGTAATACTTGTGATCACCCATCACTGTTGGGTGTGGTCAGACCAATTACAGTATAAAGAATGGACAGAGCCTGAGTGACATCACCCACAGGTTTCTAAAGAGTTGTTTTGAAGCCAAAAATATGCAACGCTGGCTGCCACCATGGTGGATGTTCTGCTCCTTCTGCCTCCCACTGATCTAAAAATCATCAAAGACGTGGATGATCGGCGGACCTGAAACGGGCCAGGTGATGCCTGTGTGCTCTAATAAGCCATCTGGGCTACGCTGTTAATTATGCACAACTTACTATCTTTTGAACGGGTGAGTTAAAAAAATTCACCCCCTTCACAGTTGTCATGAACAGGAAAATTAGCTATAGAGACCAAAACCACTGTCCGAACCAGGCTGCAAACATGTTTATTTCTGCTGTGAAGTTGGACATTTTAATATGGCTGCTTATGGAGACTGACTCACTTCTGCAGCTTGTCTCAACCAGCTGCTCGAGGAATTACAGTTTTTAGCACTTCTGCATTGGCAACATTTCCCAGCACCAGAGGTTGCTGCTTGGGTCAGACGTGTGCTCTGTTGCTCCTGTAACCACACCCATCAGTGATGCTGCAGTGTACTGATACACTTTGGAACATACTGCTACAGCAAGGTCAGAAAAAGCAAGACTTTGAGTTCAGTTAAGTTCCTCTTTAAGAACAGAAGTCTGGTGCAGTGCATGAGAGCTCTGCTGGGTTATCACCTCAAATCAACATTTGCCATGTATCCCCAGCCCTGAGCTCTCCACCCTGAGCACTGCACTGATGTCTGCTTGAGTGCTTGAATTTATGGTGTTTGTAGATGGACTGGCACTATTAAAAAAGCTTCACTCTGATTGACTTCTTCAGAGAGAATATTCTATACAGATTCTATACAGAGAGATTCACATCTTTTTTAAACTCTTGTGGTGTACATGTATCATGGTTAATGGCCCTTTCAGACACAACACAACAGCAGCAGCACTGCACTTTCAAACCTTATTATTCCCAGTGGTTTGTACACCACAACAGGTTTTCACTGCAAAGAGCACAGTGTGCCACCGGTGCTCGGTGCAGGTTGAACTTTGGCTGCGGAGTGTACTGTAGCCAGCAGCGAGCGCAGCACCGTTCTCACTGTGTCTGAAAGGGCCTTCAAATGAAATTAAAGCATAAGTTGTCCTGATGTCCAATGTTGTTTATCTACATTATACCCTTGATGTCCTACAAACAATCACCTGAAAAACAACCCCTGCACCAGAGGCAAACAGGTCTCAGTGCAGCTATGTAATTTAATATTTGATAGGCTGCATACAGCATGTAATATAAAGCCCAGTAATATGTGATATGAAAGCAAGAGACATACAAACAAACTTAATCACAGGATGGTGTTTAATTCCAAAAGATATCAACTATCTAGAACATGTGACATCTACTGGTAACAAAGAAACAAATCTGATGAAAATCATATGGACTTTTTTTTTGGGCCGTTTTTACTACAACAACAGATAGAGGATTAAATACAACACTGAATCCGACCTCTGTATGGTACATCAGTTCAGACATCAAGATCCTTGATTACTTGGTCAGGGGTGAAGAAGGCAGAAAAATCTTATCATCAAGATCTTGTAAATTCATATTGACGTTGAATGGATTAATGTGTAGAATGGCTTTAATGCAGTAGACTTTTTGGAAGATAAGATATTTTTAATGTGGTATGAGGCCTGTTTCTCTCCTGTTTGGTGATGTATTGATAACAATGTCAGGTCTATGATTTATGTGTATTCTACCTGTGGGTAGGAATGATCATCATTCTATATATCTGATCTCGTGCCTATCTGCTGTTTTCGGACTTTATCTGATTGCATTGTTCACAACCAACATTTAAATGCCATCTCTGACTTAACTTAGAACCCAGAAGGATTCATCTCTAGTGTCTGGTGAACAATATGAGCTATACACAAGGCACAAGGTGCTCATGTTGTATTTAAAGTCCGGTCATATGTCTACGGATATCACGTCTAACTATCTACATGCTATCTAATCCCATGTCAAATGTCGTACTGCTGTATCATAAAACTGTATTTTGTACCAGGCTGTAAACATTTTAACATGGGGGCTTATGGAGATTTACTTGTTCTATATTCTTTAGCCAGCCTCAAGTGGCCCTTTGAGGAAAGCAATTTTTGGCTCTTAGGCACTGGCTTCACTTTACAGCCATGGAGGTTGCCGCTGTGTCTACATTCAACCATTTCCTTGTTAACATTATCATTTAATAGTGGAACATGATAATTAGGCAAGGTGTAAACCCCTCACTGCTCAGTGCTTTTTGTAGAAAGAAAGTGTAGTCTATTATCACATATTGTTGTCACATGTTATTGACTTAACTAGAACATTTCTGAGGCTAGGTGAAGAAAAAGCAAGACAGTTAACATTACAATGTAGTGCAGCAATGTTCACTAGGATGTTATTGAATGCTAGCTGCTGTCTAATGGTAGAGGTAAAACTGCTCTATGCTGGCAGTGCCATTGTTTTCCTCTGGGGAAAGTGGTGATACCAATGGGTGACGTGCTAGCTTTGGTGGGCGCACTGCTCAGAGCTGCCACGTTCAAAAAATATTGCTTTCTTTATTACTTTACCTTTCAAAGTCTAACCAAAGAAATTACAGCTGTATGTCACGTAGCGTAGCAGTATGGAAGAACTTGAACTCAGCGTTAACACAACGTTAAAAACATACCACCTCTAGGGGCTATTTGTAAAGTTAGTCTTAGTTGTAAATTTAATTTGCTAATTATGAGTAACTTTGTTTGGTAGTTATTTGTTTAGGATATGTAGATTTGCATTATTAGTATTTTGGTTTATTGATTTATTGATTTGATTTGATTGATTTTTTGGTAAATGGACCACACTGTGCACTTCAGGTTATTTTGGTACGTAGGCATCTTGAGTACCAGCATGCACCTGGATGGACCTATGGTTTTTTACCAGGACAAAGGAGGCAGCAGCAGCCATGATTTTCTTTGTTCTTTTGTTTGTTTTATTATTTTGAAATTAATAATCCCAAAACGCATTCAGCGTTCCAGATTCAGCTTGGACATTCATCTTCTTTTGCCTGCATTAAACAACATTGCCATGGTGCATCAGTGGCCTTTTGATCTTGTTTGGTTTAAAGATTAATTTGTTTTTTATGGACAAATGGCCCGTACACCACCATCTCACCTGGAAAGGTAATGCATCAGATGGGCCAGCTAGCAGTAAATCATATGCATATCATAAACACAGTTATATAAACAGAAAATGTTATCTTAGCAACAGTAACTTCCGTCATGTTGTTACATAGAAATTCTCATTTCTTGTTGTTGAAGAACGCACAGCACTTTGTCTGAGCAAAGCTCAAACCTCTCATATAATCCTTGTATGAAAGCAGTAAAAGTAGCTAATGGTTTATCACATATGTTGTTTTACCTTGAAATATGGCCAATGTCACTCCAGATTATGGTCACATTCCCTTTATATGTACGAAAGCCCTAAGCAGTCATACATTCATATGTTTTATTTCCTCTTTTCTCAGTCTAGTATATTAAATCATTGCAAAACAACATAATTCGGTGTAGCAGTGTCAGAGGAGCAGGAGATTGTTGCAGCTGCATAATATTTAAGCTCCCTGCCCTGACTGTGAAGTCAGTGTGATGCCAGAGTTATATGGCCACCGTGTGAATATGGTGAAGTCAGAAGCACTTCTGCCTTGGTGTTGGGAAATTAAGGTTGGTTTGAACCTTGGCTGGGGTCTTTTTGTGGTGTTTGCATGGTCTCCCCGTGTCTGCGTGGGTTCTCTCCAGGTACTCCGGCTTCCTCCCACAGTCCAAAGACAATGTGACTGTGAATGGTTGTTTGTCTCTATGTGCCCGGGGATAAATGCCGACACTTGTCCAGGATGTACCCCCTCTCACTCAGGTCAACTGGGATAGGCTCCAGCCCCCCACGACCCTGATAAGAGTTGTTGGAGTTTTGACCTCTGGGTTGAATTAGCTGCTAATTAAATTTTAGATTGATTGGATGTTCAGTACCATTTGAGGAAAAGGGGCTAACACCTGCATGATTTTAAGGTAGAAGTGTGAAAGCAATTTCAATGTATTAGCCCCATTTAAACATTACACAGTTAATAGTGCTTTAATGCCCATTCACCCAGCATAATATTTATGTGACTTGGCCACCAATCAGAAAGCAGAAATCCTGTTCTTTTTTCCAAATGAGGTGTTTGAAAAGAGGAGACATTTTTTGTGTATATTTGTGGCAATAATAAAACAGATGAGTTAATCTGCAAAGAAAGTATGTCAGATTTCTTCTTGTATCTACCTCTGGAAGATGGTGTGGAACAGTTAAAGATAAGACGAGTGAAAGATAAAATCAGCAACAAAGCTTTTCATCAAGATATGTGTATGTGTGTGTGTGTGTGTGCGTGCGTGCGTGGGTGTGCCTGCATGGATGGGCAAGTCCGCGGTCCATCTCCCTGCAGTGTAGAGGATATCTATTAATAAGTTCATCTGATTCATCTATAAATACATTTCTCCTCTTCCTCCTCACACTGGCTCACTGCATAACAAGCTTTGACAGTCGGCAGTTGGGTATAGCCATGCATGTGGATGTGGGTATGTGAGTGTGGAGGACTGGTGTGTTCATATGTGTGTGTGTCTGTATGAAATGAACGCATGGTTCTTTGTTCTTTAGCACTAGGGAGTGCTAGCTTTCAGCACAGCGCCTTGGGCTGGTTGCACGTGGCAGAAGAAGAACGGCCTGCTGCTTCTGTTCACATCGCTCAAGAATGTGTTTATTTGTCCAGAATCATGAGCCGTGGACTTGTCAGATGCTTCCCAAAGTGGTGGTCCGGTCCTCCACTATTCTTCTGGTGGGCTTCACTGTGTCCCCAGGTACAGGAAATGCATAGTTTGTACATTGCACAGTTCACTTCAACCAAAGTTTGAGATTTAGTCGATGGCACTCCTTGTCTCCTCAGTTGCTATCACTGCACAAAGTATCCATTTCGCTTTATGTCATTAGAACTGTTGTTGCTCCAGAAATGTAAAACTCATTTCCTCCTGTGCTGCAGAGGACCTCTCCCAGAATCAGACACCAAATGAACATCAAATGGAAAAACTTTCATTCAAGGTCCAGTGTGTCAGATTTAAGGGTGCTATTTACAGGATATGGCAGAAATCATCATTGGTATAATCATGTGAAAATAAAAATCTTGATTTTTAAATGTTTTTTTTAATCTTTTGTCTTTATCATCCATAGAGTCCACCGTGTTTCTATAATAGCCCAGGACAGATCAAATAAACACTGTCTCCAGGTGGGGATGCAAAACTAACATTTATAAAACATAAATTTTACTACTTCCTTTTAGATGAACATATTACATGAAAAAACATTTGATAATGTTATGAAATAAAATACACAGCCAAAGATTAAACCAGTGGCTCCCAAACGTTTTGGACTGTGATCCTCGAGGCTCATTTTCACAGTTGTCAGCACATCCGTCAGATATTTCTCCTATCAACTCCTTTATTTAAATTACTGTTAATATAATTTGAGAATTCTAAATATACATGTCACAAAAGAGAAAATATTATTATTAGCCCCAGGTTAGGACTAGACTACCTGACTGTACATCAAATCAAATCAAGTTTATTTACAATAGGCAAACGGTACCCAATGCTGGATTGAAATTAATAAAACTTAAAGTTAATTAACATTAATGAGATTATGGGTTGATTCCATTAAATTCTTGCATGCTTTTTTTACAGTTGTTTTAAGGCTACATTTTTTAAGACTACACAGATTTTCTTCCCTTCATCATTGTCCCTTGCTGCAGTCACAGAGCCTTTAATCATATTTATTTATTTGCTTTGCATTTCTGTTTTCATCTGCATATTAATTCTATTCTAATCTATTCTATTCTGTATTAATTATTTTCATCTCCTCTTAATTGTTCCATCTTCTTCCAAACTAAACTAAACACAGCTGCTCTCTTGTAGGAGATGTGGCAGTCCTTGACCTTGTACATCTGTCTGCTCTGAAATTATAGTATGGTAGTTATAGTTAATCATTGTATGTGCCCACATGTACCAAAACATTTGTTGGATTATTTGTTCCGTAATGCACTGAAGATGGATTTTATTGTAGCGCAACAATCAAATGTATGGACACACCTTCGCATTCAACATAACACTAAAGACATCAAACCTATCTAACTACCACATATGGAATTATGTAAATGGACTGTATACCAGCCTTTCTGTCTTCCGACTACTCAAAGCGCTTTCACTACATATGTCATTCACCCATTCACACACATTCATACACTGATGGCATTGGCTGCCATGCAAACTCGTCAGTTTAGCCATTTAACCATTCATACGCATTCACACAAGGTGTAGTGTTTGGGGGCAATTTGGGGTTCAATATCTTGCCCAAGGACACTTCGACATGCTTTGGTTGGACATGGACATTTCACCAGTGGAAATCTGGACTTTGGTCTGATGAATCTAAATTTGAGATTTTTGTTGCCTTGGGGAGATGAAGAAAAGGTGAGCGGATGGTTTTTACATGTGTGATTTCCAGCCTGAAGCATAGACGAGAAGGTGTGATAGTGTGGGGGTGCTTTGCTTGTGGCACTGTTGGTTTTGTATTCAAAATTCTCCAGTGACATGCCATCCCGTTTGGTTTAGTGGGACCATCATTTGATCTTTTTAGCCTTTTCAAGCTTTATTTTTTGACAGAGACAGCTGAAGACTGAGAGGAATGTGGGGGGAGAGAGAAATGGGGAATGACATGCAGGAAAGAGCCACAGGTGAATCCCTGGGCTTCCGCAGCAAGGACTGAGCCTTCACACATGGGGTGCTCTACCTACTGACCTAAATGCTGGCCCAGGACAATGACCCAAACAGACCTCCAGGTTATGTAAGGGCCAAGAAGGAGCATGATGGAGTACTGCATTATATGATCTGACCTCCACAATCACCATTCCAAAACTTATATTTGATGGTTTGGGATGAATTGGACCGCAAAGTGAAGCGAAAGCAGGCAACAACGTGCTCTCTGCACATGGAGTCCTTCAGGACTGTAGGAGAACCATTCCAGGAGATGACCTCATGAAGCTGATTGAGAGAATGATGAGTGTGCTTTTTTTGTTTAAAATATAAAAACCACTGAATTAGAATGTGTGTGCAAACTTTTGGCTGCTGCTGTATGTTGGTTAGTAAAGTGCTAAGTCCAGGCTTTCAGTCAGAATTAGGATTTTGTCGTGTTTTAGGACAGAGAATGTTTGTGTTCTGTAACAGTGACAGTGTTCATGTTGGGCTGTGATGCACCTGCAGACTATAGGCAGGTGTCACGTGTTCATGTCGCCAGTTATTAGGGAAACGCATAAAATCGAGTGGAACGAGGTTTACTGTAGAAGATGGCTCGAGCCGATAATACTCTACACAAAAAGAAGCGTACACTGCGGTGTGTCTGGTGTCGTCATCACGCCGCCAAGTAGGTGGGGGGTGACGTATGGAGCAGTCCCCCCTCCCTCCACCTCAGCCCCTGCCCCCCCATCCTCGCCCGGTTCTTCTCGCGGATGCTGCGACCGAGCTTCTGTGCGCGCGGGCTCTCGCAGCGGCTCAACCCCTCCTCCTCCTCCTCCTCCTCCTCCAAAGATGTCGCATGAGCTTCTCGTCTCACCGCGGCGTTTCTTTTCTCTTTTTCTTTTCTTTTCTCCCACTGCTCCTAACACTTCACGGAATTCGCTCAAATTAGCAGCTCTCACTCGCCCGGAGCAGCTAGACCTCGGACTGCCCCCCCTTCTCCTCCTCCCGCAACGGAGGTGTTTAAATCCTCACCCCGGCGCATCCTCTCTCTCTCTCTCTCTCTCTCTCTCTCTCTCTCTCTCTCTCTCTCTCTCTCTCTCTCTTCTCAACCGCCGCAGAACTCCGCCGACCAACCGTCAGGTGACCGCGCGGGAGCGGAATATTCATCAGCACCGTCGTCGTCTTTCATCCCTCCACTCCTCGGACTCCAGGCTGCTGCAGCAGCCCCGGTCTCCCCCCTCCCCCTGTATCCTCTCATCCGGGTTGGGACATTCTCCGCTCCAAGCACACGCAGATTAACGGGGATTCTGCCTCCCCGCCCGCGCGCTGATGCTGATGTCCTTGAGCTCGGCCTGCACGGTGAGTCGGTGAGTCCGTGCGTGCCTGCGTGCGTGACGGTTATTTACCCCGGGCGCCCGAGCGCCGTTTTTTTTTTTTGTTAGTAAAGATGTGTTGCTCGGGCTGTGATTCGTTAATTAATGGCATGTAGGAGGTTTTACCGGACTTACAGAATGTCACAGCGGGCCTGATGTGGACTCAGGCCTGACACAGCTGTAATAACAGCCTATACAGTAGGGCATGCCATAATACCCTGGCAAACAGTGCTATGACATTATGAGGGAGTATGTGTGTATGCGCGCGCGCACGCTTGAATGTGGTTGAGCGTGTGTGTAGAGCTAATGATACATATCCATCCATCCATCTATCCATCCATCCATCTATTTATCCCTCCATCCATCCATCTATCCATCCCTCCCTCCGTGTCCTGTCAGCTGTCGCTTGCCTCCTAGTTTTCCCGGGCGCTAGTATGTACCCATACCCGACTACAGGCTATCGGGTATCAGTTGCGTTGTTTGTCTCGGTTACGGCGCGTCGCACCTGCAGCGCTGAGCTGCGGGGGTGTCGGTTTGATCTGCTAATGATCTCTGGCCGGAGGGACCTTCACAAGTCGCCCCGGCGCAGGGTGGGTGTGAGTTGGGCAGAGCGGGCCGGCTGTGGCCGGGCCGGTAACCTTGCGGAGGGACATAAGGGTTGGCAAGTGGCGCACCATACGCTCACTCTTGTTTCTCCTTGCGTTTTTAGTAGGCGTACAGTGCAGTTTGTCAGCATTCATCAGGACCTCCTCTTGTTGCCATATATGTGTTGAGGATGAGGATGAGTAGAGGGATGATGAAGCTCAGGCACGTCTGAAGGTGACCAGGAAAGGTCGTTTTGTGTGGGAAACACGCTGTTGCACGAGGCCAGTCATAGCAATAATTAAGTGTGTGAGTGCGTGTAGCTTTGGGTGGAGGTGGATAGTGGCTCTTGTGGGAGGGGGTATGGGACACTTTGAGTGTGTGTGTGTGTATGTGTGTGTGTGTGTGGCAGATGTAAGAGAGATGGATACACATCAGAAGGACATCAATCAGTCTTCGCCAGGACTTTCTTTTCTTTCTTTCCAACCCCCCTCCTCCTCCTGTCATCATCATCATCCTTGTCATCGTCAGCATCATCCAGTCGCTCTACAGTAATGCAGATATCTGTGCCCTGTTGGCGGCCCACCTTTAATGGCTCCAGCCACTGACTGTGTCGAATTCTAAGTGTGCTATTCCCGCTGGGCATTACAGAAGTGTGTGACTGGCGCCAAGCCAGCGCCGAAAGGCAGCAGCCCAGATACAAGGGCTCTGCCAAAGGTGACCCTTCAGATGCCTGTCGGAAAGTAGGACTGCAGGTGCACAGGTGGACCGCAGACTAGCCTGTGTAGGCGCTGGAGACACAATACTGACAAGTTCACACGCACAGATAGAAAAGCCACATGAAGACAGTCACTTAGGATGAACATGATGTGCACAGACATGAACACATGAGTGCATACATACGAGTGCTTGATTCCCGAGTTTGTATGAAGCCTGGGTTGCCCCATCCGGCACACACAGTCACAAAGCAAACAAGGCGGCGCTGGCCTAGAATGGAGTCCTGTGTGGACCTTCTCTCATTCTATACACTTCTTGCTGCTGCAATGAAGAGAAAATACCCAAGGGGAAAGAGTGGCCACTCTCTTTAAAAAACAAGAACAAAAAAACAAAAAAACAATCAAATCGCTGTGATTCTCTGAGGGATGGAGGAGAAGCAGGGCTAGCATTCAGGATAAATGGGCAGGCCGCTGAGGACTATAGTGACCTTTTATCTGACTCTTTTCATGTTCAAACAGGACAGCCCCGTCTCTCTCACTTTCATTTTGAAAGCGCTGTGGTGTATGACACATTTGTGTGTGTGTGCGTTTGTCATGACAGAGATCGTGTAAGTGATGTCTCTGGGCATGAGTGTTAGTCTCTTCGTGCGTTTACTGTACATTGTGAGGCTTGCATCCTGTGGCTAAAGTGGACTGTATTTGTGTGTGTGTACAAGAGTTAGGAAGGCGTAACAAATTCAATAACAAAGTGTTTTTTTTCCCTGCAATTTATGTAATGCAGGGTCACGTGTGCACGCATACACATGTGCACTGTGCACATCAAAGCTTAGAGACAAACAGAAAGACACGGTCAGAGTTAGTTGCAGTAGTTGGGAGGCTGAACAGAGGAGCTTTTTCTTGCGTGAGCGTTATAAAATCAGACAGAATCAGTGAGTAAGAGACCAGGCTGGGGAGCAAATGCACGACTGGCTGAGTAAATAAATGATTGCAGTAGCAGGAAGCAGATAGACAGGGAGAGCGACAAAATGAGGGAGTCATGGGGGGAGAAAGAGAGGAAGGTGAAATAATAACAAGCAATAAGACACTACAAGACAAGGCATGCAAAAACACAGACAGTAAACCCATATAGATAGAGTTGACAGATAGATATATGGGAAAGCAGGCAAATAAGAAAAGATGGAGAGCGAGAGGAAGCTTCAAAGGCAGAGCAGGGTGACTCAGTCATAAACTAACACTCTCAGTCAGGATTGAGGCATGGCAGGGAAGAGAGGAAAGAAAAGGGAGGGAGAAGATGCGAGAGGCAGAGGGAGCTGAGAGAGAGTGAAGAGGGGAGAGGAGGGAGGAGAAAGGGAATTAATGATGGGCTTCACTTCAGTTTTTTATGCTCATCCTTGTGTAAAATACACCGATAGAGAAATCAGAATATGTCGTGTCATGTGTGGTGCTGAGAATATTTAGTTACAGGCAGTAATTGCTCATGTGGGAAGAAGCTTCGCCTCAGCCAGAGTGGCTGAAGGGAAGCAAGTTGCTGTTCTACCAGGCGGTAGTGAACGCGATCGGTGTCAGATTTATTTTAATCAAATCAGTTCCAGAGATGGGTTGAAATGTTAATTCAGTGATTAGGAAATTGTATTTCAGTGGATTCAACAAGAGCAGCTTACTTCAGGAAATTTCCCTCGTTCAGGTCTCACAATCTTTTTATTAGATGAACAAATTGAACATGAATTAATTGCATTCAACGAGACATGTGGATGTGTCCAGGCAAGGCGTGGTTTGTGTCAAAGTGGACCTTCTGGACACAGACACTGGTTTGAAGTAACATTACCTGGGTTGACCTAAATAATATTTACTTTTTAGCAGCAAAAGACCAAAACCAACAATAAAATCTGACATAAAGCGCTATTGTTAACGTCCACCTAAAAACTATGAAAAACTACACGAATGCTGAGCCACGCTGTTTGACTCAATCCCACATACACTGTCCTGCTGCCCCAAATACTCACTAAAGCACCAAATGCTTATTAGTCCGCAGATGAAAATAGTCTCTGCAAAAGTACGCTCACTCCTGTTTGAGTAATGGCTGATGTAAACTACAGTAGACAGATATTTAAGGAAATGAGGTAATGGACAGACATTATATATATTTATACATTGGACTCCAGATGAATTCACAGTGTTAACATGTTAGCCATATTCATTTTATAGGGTAATAATATGGCAGTGTCTTTGTACAAATTTTCTAAAATGACTCAGAGTATATCAAGTCGTTTCAAACACAGAAAAGTCGAGTATATCAAGAGTTTTTAGCCTCTGCATCAAATTTTCACAACATTCCACCTCCTGCCGCCTTGTCTCTGCCTCAGAAATGTTTTGATGTAATGATAGTCAGTGAGATCAATAGAACAGAGTGGTAATGTTTTATCTCTTCCTTGCTCTCCCTTAGGTCCTGGTGGTGCAGCAGTAGCTACCTCTGAACTGGATCCACTTCCTCTCTCTCTGATTTATCAGCCACCTTTGCCCTGCTTGCCCCACTTTCCATCCGTCCATCATACCTCCATCCCCGTCTGTAAGTCTGTCAGCCTGTCTGTCCGTCCGTCCGTCCGTCCTTCCATGGACTGGCCGTGACCCTGGAGGGAGGGGGACAGAAAACAAGGAAAGAGCGGAGTTGCAGAGGAGACAAAGTAAAAAGAAAGCTGGATTCATTCAGACATCACGCTTCTGAAGTGCCCCTGCTCGCTGTCCTTGATCCCCCTCTCCTTCCTCCTCCTCCTGTTATGGAGAATTAAAGGAGCAGTGGGAGGCTAGGCTAAGAGAGTGAGGAGGAAAAAAATTAACAACCAACGCCCCTTCATTGCCCTTAAATAATATTAAGAAAGGCTTTAGGTGTATCATTTTAATTACAAATTTTTAAGTAAGAAACCAAGACAGAACCGAGATTCTGACTGTTGAGCACATGAACAACCCTCCACCAACCAAACGAAAGGGGAACTGATTGAGGACAGACTACGGAGAGAAAAGAGGACCAAAACAGAAAAAAACCTTACTGACATGTCAACAACAGCCACGATGGGTGAAATGGCAAACAGTGCGGTGGAGTTTTATCCCAAAGGGACTCGAGGCACAGGCGGAGGAGGAGGAAGGCCAGATGGAAGCCATGCAGGGGGAGACTTCGGGGTCACGGTAATGGAGCTCAGGGAGCTGATGGAGCTCAGAGGGACTGACGCCCTGCAGAAGATCCAGGACAGCTACGGAGACACAGAAGGGCTCTGTCAGAGACTACAGTCCAGCACCACTGATGGTGAGCAGACATGAATGGATGAATGGTTGGTAAAAAAAAAAAGTAGACTGTTGGATGGATGGATTAATAATGGAGGAGTAGATGGATGAATGAGTGAGAACACAGTATAAATAGACTGGTGGAGGAATGATTGGGTGGATGACTAGATATATGAATGGGTGAATAAATTGCTGGGTGGATGAATTTGTAGAGGATGGATGTAGTGCAGGGAGAATGAATGGCGGAGGGGAACACATTATACTCTTGGGTCGAGTCACACATAAACACCACTGCAAACTGTGTTCAAACTTCATCCTCAAATTTCTACATCATCATCATTTGGCAAAGAAACAGATTACACGTGCTTACTGATTCAACATCAGATTCAGTTACACTGACAAAATGTTTTGATCACAAAAACTCACCGAGACAACACTTACCTTATTTTACTCATATGTTATTAACACACAAGGGGACTGAATTAAGACACTGTTTCACTGCAGTGCAACACATCCCAGACAAAATGCAGCATGGAGCATGAGCCTGGCTACAGAGTCGGATGCACAGGGAAGACAGGTGGATGATGAATTGATTAATGAATGGATGATGGGATTATAGTGGATGAATAGATGGAAAGTGAACAGAGTAAATCAATAAATGGATGAATGGAGAAAAAGTGTGCAAGGATTGACTGGAATCTCTAATAATGTAATTATAGCAGACACAGTGTCTGTAACTCAGGCAGAGGGCTGCAACTATTTTCATTCTACTTTTAATCAATCACGTTCTCGTTGTAAATAATCTACTCATTATTTAAAGGTGCAGTGTGGAGGAGGACAAATGAGTCAACTGATCTTGTCATTTGACTAATTGATTAATAACTGCATAAATGGTGTAAACATTGATACCTTTCACTTGCAAACTTCATCCCTCCCTCCGTCTCTCTCTCTCTCTCTCTCTCTCTGTCTCTCTCACACACACACACACACACACACACACACACACACACACATACACACTCAAAGAACAAGCTAATATAACTCTGCTAATCAAAGATAGGGTAGAATTTGGGTTTCTGTGATTTTGGTTTGTGTATGTGCATGCACATTTGTATGTTCTAACAGGGGTGTGGTACCACACTACGCCCACTCCTTCAACTAGTTTGTAACCTAGCAACACAACAGCGGAGAGAAGTTGGCTTGGAAAGTCAGCAAGAGAGAGAAAGATGACTGAGAAAACTGTGAGATGGAGATTGTGAAGAACAGAGGGTGGTGAATGAAGAATGGGAAGAAGAGTGTGTCTATGTGTGTGTGATGGAGAAAGAGACGGAGAGAGGGAGGGGGCAGAGAGACAGAGAGAGAGTCGTGGGTGTTGAGTTACAGTAAGTCTGTGTTGAGTGTTGCTAATTTGACACTGCGAGCTGGTCAGGAATCAGGGCAGCAGGTCCCAACAAAACCCAGTACACACACACACACACACACACACACACACACACACACACACACACACACACACACACACACATACACACAGAGTCATGTATCTGCAGTTGTCCCACAGTTGGCAAACAACACATGCGGACACACACAAACACTGCTGTCCACACTCTTGGATGGACTTCTTCTGCGCTGTGCTGACTCTCACAAATTCCATGCGGTATCATCTGCGAGACAAGCCGAAGAGACAAAACGCAAACATGGATGAAGAAAGATGTTTCCCACTTTGTAGAAATCTGATGTCATAACTGAAAAATCGGTGACTGATCATTCCAAACTCACAGCTCAAGATATTTTCCGTTTCCGATCTGAGGAGTTTGACAGTCCAACAAAAGCTGCTTCCTCTGCTTATTATGATGACAATACAACTTATCACAGAGGAGGGGCATGAATTGGCAGATCAGATGGATTGGAAATATATACAACAGAGAAATACTGCCAACAGAAATGGATATTTTGCAACAGTACTAGTATAACATCGGGGGATACACGCGGTAAGCAGACCACACATATATACATTATGATGCAGCTGATGTTGAGCATCATCTGTAAGATGATACACAGAGCAGAGTGGGAGTTAAACCAATACAGAATAGGATCTCACACACTCACACACACAAACACACACAGATATGGATCCCCCAGCACTGCAGTATGAGACCATTACATCCACACTGAAGAGACAGAAAGGACGAGGAGGTGAAACGATGAGAAAGAAAAAGAGAGGGAGTGAGAGAAAGAGTGTGTGTGTGTTTGGTGGGGGGTATGAGGGGTGAGGAGTGAGGAGGGAAAGCTAGAACAGCTTGCCGCATTGTCAAGGACACATCAAGGGGAGATTGAGAGAGGGAGAAAAAGAGAAGAGGAGAGCCAGTGAGAGGCTGTGGAAGAGGATGAGGAGGAAGAGAAGAATGGAAGGATGGATGAGAAAAGGGAGAGAGGGAGGGAAGGACTAATGGAAGGAGGATACAGCTTGCTACTATTACTCAGCATAAGGTCACCTGTTTCCTCTCTCCCCCTGTCTCTCTCTGCCTTCCCTCAGCCTGAACCCTGTTGAGCGTCATATTGCTACACACTCTTCGCCAACGAGAGTTACATATGACTCCCTGCAGCAAGCACATTGGACCAGGATGTCCTCAACACACACACACACACTGGCAAATGACACAAAGATAGTCACCGATCTCGGCCAACCACAGCAAACAAATTGCAGTTCCCCCTCCCCACGACAGCCAATCAGAAAAAAAAGCTCTGCTCCAAACCTCCAAACCTATCACTGTTGGAATGACATCACCTGTTGCTGGGCAGAAACCTGTTAGAGACGGGAAGCCTTGGACCTGATATCCTGGTCACCATGGAAACAGAATCACTTAGGGGTGAGGTTGAAGGGGAGAGGAGGGTGGGATGGAGATGTTGCAGTTTGGCTGGGAATGAGAGAGAAGGAGTTTGGAGGGAGGGAAGTAGAGTTGTTAGCAGCAGTAGTTTATAGATTTTTTCTGTGTTTGAAACTATTTTACTCGATGGAGAAAGTTTTTTTTTTGGGTGATCCTTTTTGCTGATTTGGCATGTGTGTCCTGGTGTTAAACTACTACTTGCTGAACAGCGCTTTTTGAATTTTTTATGAATGAAGGTGAACCAGGAGCACCTGAAATGGTTACAGACTCACAGAATTCACACAGAAATGAACATCACACTTTTTATTGTAAACGGGATGAATTTGACACCACTGTGTGTGCAGGTGTGGGTTTTTTTTTTTTACAGAAAGAATTTTGCTAACATCATGTTTCTTATTTTCACCCCTGTTTGTTTTTTGTCTCGTCCTCCATCTTCATTTCTCAGGTCTCAGTGGGGACCCAGCAGATCTGGAGCGCCGGGGCCAAACATTTGGCCAAAACTTCATCCCTCCTAAGAAGCCCAAGACTTTCATGGAGCTAGTGTGGGAGGCCTTACAGGACGTCACGCTCATCATCTTGGAGGCCGCTGCCATCATCTCCCTTGGCCTCTCTTTCTACCAGCCTCCCGGAAAGGAAACTGAATGTAAGGGGCAGGGGCGTGGTGTGTTTTGGAGGGTGTAAGGTGTATTTGTAAGGTGTCTGTTGTAACACCAAATCTTTTAGTGGTGACACTGGATGTGAAAACTGTGAAGATGATAGAAGAAGAAATAAGTTGAAGGCAAGAGACAGAGAGGTGAGGAAGAAGACAAATCATCATCAGCGTATGTAGAAATGATTTGGATACAAAGGAATGTGACGTGGATCAGACCACAAATGAGACAAAAATTAGGGTGGAAAAATAATAGATGAGCATCAGGACTGGAGTAGGGCAAGATGACAATTTCAGTCACAGCATCCTCCTAGTTAATGTGGTTGGACTAGGACCAAACGCAGCCTCGCAGACAGGTAGAGGCCGGAATGACAACAGGGAATACACCCCACTGTAACCTAGAGCAGTGTTTTTCAACCCTGGTCCTCGGGGAACACTGCCCTGCATGTTTCCTGCTCCAACACACCTGATTCAGGTCATCATCAAGCTCGTCATCAAGCTCTGCAGTGGCCTGATAACGAGTCAACTCATTTGAATCAGGTGTGTTGGAGCAGGAAACATCTAAAACATGCAGGGCAGTGTTCCCCGAGGACCAGGGTTAGAAAACACTGACCTAGAGGACCTCTGCAGGAGTGCGCTGTGTGATGCCAGAGCCCCCCCTTGCTCCTTTCCTGCTTCATGCAACTCCTTTCCCCAGCTGAACCGGCCGTGTCTTTGTCACCTCGAGAGTTCTGGTCGGAATGTCAGTACTGTATGTTTCAAATTGACTTCCGTTGGTCTCCAAGGCAGTGTTCACTGTTTTGGTCAATGCCCAGGTTGTTCATGAGGATGCACGACACCTAAAGGATACTGACTGCAGTTCACTTAACGGCCACCAGAGTCATTAATAATAAAGACTTTCTGAAAGTTCCACTTAGTACTTTTAAGGTAATTTAGTCAAACCAGTCCAGAAAGTGATCTGGTAGCACTCTAGCTAATTGTCCACACTTCATACTGACTGGTCCATACTGAACATGAACCACAGACTGAACTGCCCCAAATTATTATCATTATAATTATTATATTATTATATTATTATTGCTCCTCAAAATATCACCTCAAGAGCGAGAGGAACCAGGTTTTACAAAAGCATATGATTCATTTATGTATACAGTATATTGCAGTTTAACTTTTTTGTGTCATGAACTCCGTTTTTCATTTGTGAATATTTAAATGGTATAATAAACAAATGAACAAAGTCTAAAACCTCAACATAATGTTTGTTTTTAGCTCATACCTACATGTATGTGTCTGTGGTTTACCGGAAAGAATAGAACATGATATGTGATATGTGTCATCTGTCAGTTCTGCTGCTGGGTGACCTATTTATTTATACACAGTGGCCCATAAAGTTGGAATAAAATATTTTGACCAATTCTCATGAAATGATTGTGACAATGTGATTTTTTCTTGATAGATGAAGATGAAGATAGATGAAGTGTGTCTTCTCAAAACTTTATTGATCAATCTCTTCCAAACATATCACAGTGAACCTAAAAGTTACCTGATGTGTATAAACAGGAATAAAAAGAGGAACGTGTCTGAAACAAAATGATTAAGAATATTAATTATTATTCTTTATGGGCAACAGTATTTTTGAAACACAAATTGTCCCTTTAACTTTGCTTTCCTATCAAAACTAGCCATAGCACCAAGCAGCTGCTACTCCAGGCAGGTTAAATACAGTTTGATTCAGTTGTGTGATTGTGTCTGCAGCAGTGTACTTAATCTAACCAACTGTCCCTCCATTCCCTTCTCTCCAGCATGTGGGAATGTGTCAGCTGGAGAGGAAGAAGAAGAGGCTGACACTGGCTGGATTGAGGGTGCAGCCATCCTGCTGTCTGTGGTGTGTGTCGTCCTGGTTACGGCGTTTAATGACTGGTCTAAAGAGAAGCAGTTCCGTGGTCTACAGAGTCGTATCGAGCAAGAACAGAAGTTCACTGTCGTGCGGAAAGGAAATGTCATCCAGATCCCTGTGGCTGACATGGTGGTGGGAGACATGGCGCAGGTCAAATACGGTAAGGAGACCATCACAAGTGCTTATTGTGAAAAAGGGCAGGGCATGATAAATATTTTCACCATTAATTCATAAATTTATCAAACTGAATGATTAATTATACATACTGTAGAATATCTAAAAAAGTGCAGTCATAAAATAGAGAAGTAAATTGAACAATGATCACAGTAACATGTCTAAATGTTTCAGCAAATGTCTTGTACAGAAACATACATAAACATACAAACATAAATCACATTTCTGTGTCTTTTTGAAAAGCTTCTCTCTGGGTTTAGCCTGCATGTGCACAACAAACATGATAAAACAGCTCTTTTTCAAAAAGGAAACAGTTTCTCTGGCTCTTCTCACTCATTTAGAAATATATAACAATATTGTAACATGCCAAACACGCAGAGTTACTACATGTCCTTGAAGAATAGTGTGACATATGGAAAATATACTTATTCGCTTTTTGCTCATCTCTGTAACCTGTAGTGCTGTTTACTAGTATGTGTAGTAATATGCCCACAAGATATTGATTCATAAATGTCTCTATTGGGCACCCATGCATTGACATGTCCCTTACAAACAGGACATAAGCCACAAGGTGAATCAAACACTGATCTGTGCATGTGTGTGTGTTCAGGGGACCTGCTGCCAGCTGATGGTATCTTGGTTCAGGGGAACGACCTGAAGCTAGATGAGAGCTCTCTTACAGGAGAGTCTGACCACGTACGCAAGTCTGTGGATAAGGACCCCATGCTGCTCTCAGGTTTGGTTTCACATTTTTGACTGTTCTGTGGGGGCTGCACTTAGTCCGGGTTCGGGTTTTGTGTTTGGGTTTTGCTTAGCTTTTCTGTGTAGACTTTGCATGTTCTCTCTTTTACTGTGTGGCTTTTCTCGGGTACTTCAGCTTCCTCCCACAGTCCAAACACAGATTAGGTTAATTGCTGACTTTAAATTGCCCGTAGGTGTGACTGTGAGTGTGAATTGTTGGGGGGACTGTGGCTCAGGTGGTAGAGCAAATCTAGTAATTGGAGGGTTGTTCGTTTGATTCCTGGCTCCCCCCATCCAGTTGAAGCGTCCATAGGCAATTTACTGATCCAAGTCAAATCAGTGGCTGATGGCTGTGTGTGTGTATTGGTGAGCTTAGTATAGTATCATTATCATTGTGTCTCATTGTGATACTAAAGAAAACTGTATCACTCCTGATGAACATTTGGCACCTAGACCAGAAAAGCAAATAAATAAATACATTCCATTTCTCTGTCTCTGTCTGTTATTGACTGATGACAGGGTGTACCCCACCTGTCAGCTGCAATTGGCCCCAGCCCCCCCACAACCCTACAAAAGATAAACTAATGAACGATACTCTCGATATCCTGGTACTATCTGAAGGACCTCATATGCTCATAATGGCATAGACATATTTTTATGAACACTATGACTCAAGTGGGAGGAAAAAATAACAGAAAGAGCTGACAATGCAATCAAATGAAACCCAGGCAGTGGAATAAAGAATAAAGCTGAAATGTTCCATTTTTGTTGGGGCTGTGTTCACTTTTTATTCTACATTTCCTCCTGTGTGTACAAAGGGTGGATAAGTAACAGGATATACTGTAATGCTACACCACATCACAAACTACATTAGTGCATCTTATAAAGGACTTCAGTTTAGGTGTCTGTGCTAATGCTGACAAACGAAGGCAATATGCCTCTCATTATGTAGATTTATTAGCATATCTGCTCATTCCCTACAAATATGACAACTGTTTTAACATCTTGATGTCATAAGAGCTCATATTAATGCTGCCCATGTGTATAAATGCCCATGGGCATGCATGTTACCAGGCCTTTAGCCAAGGAGATAGGATTTAGTAGAGTACTCTGTATCCTTCATACATATTTTTAGCATGTAAATTTGACCTTTTGAATTTCTTTTTGAATATGTGGCATTGTATTGGTTGTTACAGCTCTGTAGTTGTAAGCCCACATGTCCTTTCACTTTAATCAAATATGGCAAGTCAAAACCTTCTTAGGTGGGTGGGGTGATGCTGAGGTTAAGTTAATATTTCTAAAAACCCTACTGTAGGGCTGTCTCAAGCTATGGTAATAATTGTTTTATCTTGGTTAAGTGATAAGTCGCACAGATGGGGTGACTGTAACTCAGGTGGTAGAGCGGGTTGTCCAGTAATCTAGCGGCTAGTGAGAGTGAGAGTGTGAGTGTGAATGTGCGTGTACGGGTGAGCTTAGTATGATCGTAAGCACTTTGGAGTGCTGTGACACTTCGATTGAGCAGTTTCCATCAGTGTATGAATGTGAAAAGTGTTGTAAAAGTGCTTTGAGTGGCCACAGCAGTGCTATATATAAGTTCCTTTACCATTTACCATGTATGTGCAGTAGATACCCACATGGATGGAGCATGGATACAGGATCATGGATACAGCAATATGTTTCCAGTGTAAAGCTCTGGTAACACTGCATGTAGCAGCTGAAGAGCACAGTGTTTTTGTTTTTGTTTTTTTAAGGAGTTGTTCGAGACCAAAACAGAGTTTGAAGAAAAGTGAATATTGTACTTTGATTTATTGGGAGGTTGCTCTAAATCTGCTACATGATATTAAATTAGACTCACAATGATTTCAAACAAAAAACATTGTTGGTGACTAAGCAATGAGCTATGACCACTTGGGGGTGCCACTTTGCAAGTACCATTCCTCTCTTAATTGAATCTAAACTAGTGGTCTGTTTGGACATTAAGGTACCCATGTGATGGAGGGCTCGGGCAGGATGCTGGTGACAGCTGTAGGAGTCAACTCACAGACGGGCATCATCTTCACCCTGCTGGGTGCTGGAGAAATGGAGGAAGATGGGAAGGAGAAGAAAGGTAAGTGAAAATTGTAATTGTAATAAGAGAAATGTTTATTTTATTGAAAATATACTGCAGATTTTAGTAGTAAGTTTTATTCTTAAAAAGTATAAAGCAGTAAAAGTAAGTAGCAAGAAAACTGATAATAACAAACTGCAGGGAAGAAGGCAGCCTCTCTCATTGACCACCATCTTTATAGGTGAATACTTCATACTTCTCTGGAGTTAGTTAACATGTACTGAAAAACATGGATGGAGGTGCCAGTGAGGTCTGGGGGCACCAGTCTTTCTTGTTAAAACGTTAATCCAATGACTGCAAAATTAATACATAGTCTAAAAACAACCACAAAGATAAAAAATTACTCAAAGTTCAAACCACAAAAAATGCAAAATGAATACAAAGAAATGAAAAAAACAATTGAAAGCAATGTAAAGTGACAATGGCGAAATACAAGGCTGCCATGGAGGTATGCCACCAGACACAGACAGACCGTGAAGAGATAGAAAATTTCTTCAAAGAAAGCAAAAACAATTCTAAAGAACGTAAAACGACTACACAAAGCCGCAAAAAACACCACATATTGATAGAAACAGAATGACGACTAAGACTTTCAATACAATCAGAAAATGACAACTAGATAGGTGAGTACACAGGTATAGTACACCATAGAAGACAACTACAAAGAGAAGAAAAACATTTCTCAAAAGAAAGACAAAGAAAATAAATAAAATAAAGTAAAAGGAGATGCAAAAACAACCACAGAAAACTCAAGATGAGCAACAAAAAGACACAAAACAACTATATAAATCACAAATATATGCAAACCACAAGACACGCAAGGCAAACATAAAGAGCTGCAAAACAACCACTGAGGAAAGATTGCAACAATGACCACAAAGAAAAACAAGATGGGCACAAAGAGACATGAAATGACTACAAAGAGACATGAAATGACTACAAAGAAAAACAAGATGACCACAAAGAGACATGGAATGACTACAAAGAAAAACAAGATGACCACAAAGAGACATGAAATGACTACAAAGGAAAACAAGATGACCACAAAGAGACATGAAATGGCTACAAGAAAAACAAGATGGCCACAAAGAGACATGAAATGACTACAAAGAGACATAAAATGACTACAAAGAGACATAAAATGACCACAAAGAAAAACAAGATGACCACAAAGAGACATGAAATGACTATAAAGAGACATATAATGACTACAAAGAAAAACAAGATGACCACAAAGAGACATGGAATGACTACAAAGAAAAACAAGATGACCACAAAGAGACATGAAATGACTACAAAGAGACATAAAATGACTACAAAGAGACATAAAATGACCACAAAGAAAAACAAGATGACCACAAAGAGACATGTAATGATTACAAAGAAAAACAAGATGACCACAAAGAGACATGAAATGGCTACAAAAAGACAACAACATGCAAAACAAATGCAAAGAGAAGACAAATGACTACAAAGAGATGCAAACTGGCCATAAAGAGGCATAAAACAAGCAAAATGGAATGCAGCACAACTACAAACAAATGATAAAGCATTACAAAAAGACGTAAAACAAAGACACAAAAAGAGACCTTGATGCAAAACAATCATGAACAGTCATCGTGTGTCTCTTGTCCCACAATCCATCCCTGCTCACACATTGCAGCATGCATGTGTGTGTTGAGTTAGTCGGGTGCCTAACTGATTTCAGATAAGAGCTTCAACAGGAAACACACCAGTTTAACCTCATCGATAATTTAGCTCACATCCTCTTCCCCCTGCTCCTCTCCCTGCTTCCCTCCTCCCCCCTCACTGTCTCACGTTCTCATGCCCCCTCGCCCATCCATCCGTATGTATTTCCCTCACTTTGTCTCATTGTTTACCCCATTTGTGTGCCCTCTTTCACTTTCCTCTCTTTACCTTTGCTCTCCTCTGTTTCTCCATCCCTGCCTTAGTCTGAGAGAGAGACAGAGGCTGCAGATTGAATCAATTATTGAAAGAGCAGGGAGGCAGCCTGAGAGATTCAGGGAAGAGTGTTGGTTGGTCAACGCATGAAGCATTAGTCTATGCTCAGATTTGTTTTGGAAGGGCCCTGCAGTCAGGCCAGAGCTGCATACAACAACAGAGGCTATACATACTTTTAGAAGCACTTAAGGTTAATATCATTACCAGTCCATCCATGCCTCTACCACAGCAGCTCTCACCTCTGCATGGGAATGTGTACAGTAGTGTTAACATCTTGAAAACGAGACTGTGGCATCCTGGACTGCAGAAATGGAGAGCAAAAAAAACCTAACTCTATTGCTTGTTGTCCTGTCTCTGTTTCCAAAGTGCAATCTGTACTAGGATGTCTTTCAGTCAGTGCAGCAGCATCTGTGTGCTGGATCATCCAGACAGTCATTCACTGGAGCTAATACATTATTTATAAAATTCTACTAATGCCATAACTTGTTAGTTTTTCCTCATGCAATGTGGGTTTGCTATGGGGCTGTTCATTTTCTCTTTGATCTATCTCTCATATTAAGACTGAGCTTATAATCAATTCATTTTTTAACTCTATATATCACAAACATTCTACTAGTACACTTGTGCATACAAACATATGTACATACTACTTGAGTTTTTTATTCTTCCCCTTTTGCTCTCTTTTGTTGTCCCTTTTTGCCAAATCCTCTCATGTGCCCCCCAAAACCTTCCTTCCTCACACACTCCCCAAACAGAGGGCAGTACTCAGCTGCTCATCTCTACAGATGCCAGTTACAGCACAGTCACCAATGGTATGTGAGAATAAAGTTGTCTGCCCTGTCCTGCTCCTTTCCTCAGCCAGTGAATGGACCCCAGTACACAGTGCAGTGAAAGTGACAGTGATGGACTACATATAAAATGTCTCTTGCTCTCTTGACCCAGTGTATGACGATGTGTGTACCTTTATTGCTCTCCCCTTTAGTATTGTTTCTTTGTGTTATTTGTTTCTGTTGGCTGAAATATGAGGTGATAATTACATGATGACACACTTGTGGACTGTTTTTCTTTCTATGCATGTCTGTTTAACACATTCTCCCTTTCTGTCAGGAAAACAACCTGACGGCGCTGTGGAGAACAATCAGAACAAAGGTAAGAGCTCATGACGTGTGTGTGTGTGTCTGTGTAAAACTCAGGTGCTCAGCTTACTTCATCTGCAGGTGACGTACTGAAGAAAGTCTGTATGCTGTTTTTGTGTATGTGTTTCAGCCAAGAAGCAGGATGGGGGCGTTGCCATGGAGATGCAACCCCTGAAGAGTGCAGAGGGAGGGGAGGTAGAGGACAGAGAGAAGAAGAAGACCAACATTCCAAAGAAAGAGAAGAGTGTGTTGCAGGGCAAGCTCACCAAACTGGCTGTTCAGATTGGCAAAGCAGGCAAGAACTGTTATTTCTAAACTGGGCAGGTTTCCTGCTCTTTTAGCAGCCAAAAGCTAAAAAACAACACATAGAGTAGATTCTGTAGCCGTCAGTCCTACAGAGCTTTTGTGGCAATGATATGCAGCAAAGTTCTTTGTGAATATGTGAAATGAATTGTGAGAGTTGTGTGATACTCTGTATGTAAGGTATCACTACTCAATAACAGAGATGTGTTGAAGATTGTGTTCCCAAATGCGGTAATCTGCTGACGGTAATGGAATGTGTGTCCCCTTATTGAATCTCCCCACAGGTTTGGTGATGTCGGCCATCACAGTCATCATCCTGGTGCTGTATTTTGTCATCAACACGTTTGTTGTTGAAGGTCTGTTGTATACAACTTCCCAATAAATACAAATACTATCTCAGAATACACCCCTCTCACTTCACGTTTACCACTCTGCTGAGTATGACTCACTCTTTAAAGTGTTGAGTATGTGGTATGGTGTGTGTGTGTTGCAGGTCGCACATGGTTGACAGAGTGTACTCCCGTCTACATCCAGTACTTTGTCAAGTTCTTCATCATTGGCGTCACTGTGCTGGTAGTGGCTGTTCCAGAAGGCTTACCTCTCGCTGTCACCATCTCTCTGGCTTACTCTGTGAAGGTAGACCCACACATCCTGTTTAATGAATGCTTAGCAAATGGAAATGTTGGAGTGTGTGCACAGAGACTATATTGGAAAAAAGACTATAGTGAAAGTATAGAGTGAATACTGAAGAAGGCATATGATAATTAGACTTGATTAATATAAACTCCCACTCACAGTCCTAACAAACAGAGCTAACATTTGCTAACAGCAGTTTACTTTAACTGTCCATCAGGGATCACTAAAATCAGTGAAATAGTTGGTGGTGGACTTTTGCTTTATGTACTTCTCATGGGTAATTGTACCCAGAGCAGAAAGTTACAGTGCGAGTGTGAGAACAGACACAGTGGACAGACAGAGTGGCAATGAAAGAAGCACCATTCACCTGATTACTAGTCAGTGTAGAATCAAAATCATGGGGACAATGGTGAAGAATTTCTGACTTATATCCACAGCCTACTTCCTGTGAGCCAGACTATTATATAGCTGTGACAGAACAAGGTCAATTTGACTGTCATAGTCGTATGATTTTATTGTTTTGTATAATATGGCCTAATGGAAGCATGTAAATGTTAAATAAAGGAGGGCTGAGGTTTGAACCTTGGGGAATGCCACACATAATGTTAGTCTGCACATATCCATAATTACCATTTGAGACAAAATGGTTCCTTTTGTGACAGGATTAGAATCATTTTAGCACTGTGCCTGAGGGCCCAGTGCATTTCTCCAGTCTGTCCAGAAATGGTCAACAGCTTGAATGGATTGATCAGCACTATGGTTAGTCTAGGACTGAAATCTTGTCTGAATCAGTTTCTAACCATATTTCATTCAGATCCTTGATGCAAGTGCAAAGCTAATTTTAGCAAAAGTGTAAGTAACTAATGAATACAATTCATTTGCATCAGAGCATTATATCACAAAACTTTTTTCTTATTTTTTTTTCATATTTGGTTTATATATAATTGTTCTGCTTATATTTTAGCCTACATAAATTACAATTCTTTTCCCACACCAGGTCAATGTCAGCACAGGTTATAAGCACTGCACTGTTTATGGTGGAAAAATATATTACATAAAACAAAGTCTTTCATCTGCCCCTGAATTTCCATTGAAAGAGAGTCACTGATTTTTCCCTGCCTCCTTCTCTGCTTCCGTCCATCAATCAATTTGTCTCTGCCTCTGTCCTTCTGTCCTCTATCCATCATCATTCACTCTGATCTCGCCCTTCCATCCACCCCTCATACACCCCTCTGCTCGCCATCGCTATCTCATATGTAGAAAATGATGAAGGACAACAACCTTGTACGCCACCTGGATGCCTGTGAGACCATGGGCAATGCCACAGCCATCTGCTCCGACAAGACCGGCACCCTCACCACCAATCGCATGACTGTGGTGCAGACTTTCCTAGGTAAGCAAAAAAAAAAACAAACAAAAAAAACAAAAACAAAATAATAATAAAGTAAAATTCACCAAGCATGTATTGTCATTTGTGCTGCCTGTGGTCCACCATAGCGACAACACAATGTAATGCTAATTGAATAAATGTTCAAGTACATCCTCACTACTGTGAAAGGGTTAGAAGTCAATCATGTGGTACAATCTCTACTTTACTAAGATCAGTGGTTCCAAGAGTGCTATGGCATCTTTCTGTGCCTTAACAATGGCGAAGGGGTCCTGCAAGATTTGCCTTTTGTTTTTAAAGTGTATTACATTTTACAGTGCAGTTTGGTTTTCAGTCATGTCAAAATGGAAGACATAAGCAGTCTCTTTGAACGCAACTACTCACGTTATTGCTCCATTATAGTTCATTTTTATTTAGCATTATTGCAGCTACCTGCAAAACAGCAAATCATTCAAAAGTTAGATTCGCTCATTTGTTCATTAAATCCTGTTCATAGTCAGGGTTCTTTCTTACATCCACATCCATAGCTTACTTTTCTTTAATGTGTATAATTGTCATTTTAGCCTTCTGTTTTTTTTGTTTCAGCTGTTTTGTTGCTGCATCTTGTCTAATTTTCAGTGGATTGTAGATGATTTTAGATCAGTTTCTTCGAGAACATGACAAAGACATAATATTACAGAATGCAAGATGCAAGATTATTAACTGCAACATGTCATGTGGCCAAATTAGCTGGATTTTGGCAATGGAGGAAATTGTCTTATTAATCGGGAGCTAGGCTACGTTTAGTTTTTATATGTTATCATATGTTGTTTTATTTAGTTTCATTCATATTTGCCTCATGAAAGGTCCAGTGTGTAAAATTTAGGGAAGCTCACTGGCAGATTTTCTTTCAATAGTTTTGTGCACAATCACCCAAGAAAAAATAAGAATTATTGTGTTTTCTTTACCTTATTATGATCCTGTTATATCTACAGAGGGAGGGGGTTCTCATCTGCAGAGTCTACCATGTCGCACCATCATCGCCCAGAAGGGACAAACCAAACATTAGCTCTAGATAGGGCCTCTGCCCTCTCAGCAACTTTAGCTTCTTGTATGCTTGGAAAGGACAGTTAGGTCATTCCTGTTCAGAAAATGTGTTATTTTTAAAGAGAATAATAAAATAGAATAGAATAATAATAATAATTTTAAAAATTCTTATGGCATTTCTCAAGGAACTATTCTTTACCCAGTTCTATTTTCTTATATATTATACAATATTGCAAAAATATTTATTTTAGTCTTATTATGGAATTTTCTATCCTTAGGTTACACAGTGCCTTGAGGTCCTCGGCAGTATTAATTGTTTGGCTTTGGTTGAGAACAGTAGGTGACAGTCTATCTCAACACTGTGTGGGCCAGGTCAAAGAGACCTATTGCTGCCTAGACATAATAGATAGCTTGCCATTGACAATGTCTAGAACGTCTCGACAATGACACCTGCATGGGTAAAGACGTTCTCTTTGGCTGGGCGCAGAGTATCTGTGGTGTTATCGTTTAAAGTCTGACCACCAGCAGTTGGGCAGAATATGAGACCAACTCAGGCACTTCTGATGTACTTTGAGAGTGTCTCTAATACTCCTTGGCCAAGCGTCAAAAAATAATACAGCATAAGACATCAGAAGTTCTTGACCTCCCCATTGACCTTCGACTTCAGCAATTTCTCCACAAGTCTTACTGATTCAGTTTTTATATGTAAAGTACTAATTCACTAGTCACAAATTAATTATGTACTGTGCCTCCACTATATTTTAGCTTTTTACTGCAGATGTAATGCAAAATTGTATGGTTTTGTTTTTTCATCATAACGCAGTCTTTGCTAGTTGTAGAGAACTCCTTTCCATTGCCACAGGACATTCAGTCATACTACTTTTTTACTCAGTAGTAAACTGAAGTGAACCTTTTCCTTGACCTCACCAAGGTCGTTGTAAGAATATACCAATATACAATATACCAAATTTGATAGCAGAAAATGTTAGCTATTTTCATGGTCCGCTCACAGATTGAATATATAAAAGGTGTCCACATGTACTGATCTCATCAAAATCATGAATAAATCATTGTCTTTTTCACAACAGAAGCAACACTGAGCAGGTTTTCTGAATGTACAGAGATTATGATTGATATGTATTAAAATGAGTTTGTTGTTTCCCAGGTGACGTGCACCACCGTGTGGTCCCAGACCCTGGACTGGTCAATCCCCGGACGATGGAACTATTAGTCAATGCTATTGCTATCAACAGCGCCTACACCTCCAAGATTTTAGTGAGTCATACACAGACAGAGTTGCCATTGTTTTGCAGAGAGTCATTTTCTGCCTTTGTTGTTTTGTGTGCAGAGCCTTCATCAGTCTCTCATCAGAGCTTCAGTAGTCCTTTAGTAGTCCTTCATCAGTCCATCAGTAGTCCAATGTTGGAATCTTTATTTTAATAGAATCCTTTTTCCTTTCCTTTTGCTTCATCCATGTTTCACCTCCTTCTCTGGCTTTCTACCTCACTTTTTTCACTGCCCCCCCTAATATCCTAACTTGCTCCAATGTTACGCAGCCACCTGATGTGGAGGGAGGTCTGGCTAAGCAGGTGGGCAACAAGACGGAGTGTGGCCTGCTGGGATTTGTATTAGACCTGCAGCAAGACTACACCCCTGTCAGAGAGCAGATCCCTGAGGAGAGACTGTACAAGGTAGGAAGGATACACCACATAAACCTTCACAAGTTTATTTATAGCTTTGTAAAAGTTACCTACTGCAAGAAAGTTACCTACAGGAGATTCTATTTAGTTTATTTGAATCTATCCAACTGATAGCATGGTCAATAGACAATTATGTTATTATTATCATGTCATTTTTTTATTTGACTATTTTGTTTGCCCCATGATTCTTTCTTCTTAAAGTCTGTGTAAAGAACAAATAAATATGTGCCTGGTCTACAACCAACCCAAAAGGTCACGTCACCCCGCTGCTCTTCAGGCTCCACTGCCTACCTGTTGCAGCCCACATTAAAGTAAATCACTAATGCTCGCCTACAAAGTTGTCTCTGGTACTGCACCTACCTACCTGAACACCCTTATACAGGCATGTTACCTCACAACCATTGCATTCCTCCAATGAGCGATGCCTGGCTACCTGTTCTCAAGGCAATCCAGACTCTTCTCGTCTGTTGTTCCTCTTTGGTGGAATGCACTACCAGTTCCTACCAGATCAGGGGCGCCCCTCTCTACCTTTAAAAACTCCTGAAGACCTCCAGCTCTTCAGAGAGGACCTCCTCTCCTAGCACTACATGACAAATCTACACCTTAAGAATTGTCACTATCACTTATTGATGCACTTCTTATTGCACTATACTGTGATTCTTCCCTTTTCTGTAAGTCGCTTTGGATAAAAGCGTCTGCTAAATGACTAAATGTAAATGTAAATTTGGTGCAGACATGGTTGCAGGAGATTTCTAAGAGAAATATATTCAGATTTCTTTAATATGCATTCTGCATACATATTTTAAAAGATAATAACTATAACAATAAATAATAAATGAAATGCAATGGTAGGAATGTATCTACATATTTTGGCAATATCCTTTACAGACACATTTGATATCACAGTTTGAAGCTTTCTTAGCTTGGCACACTCGCAGACCCAAAAGGTCTGCAGTCTGTTGCACTTTAGATAATTTAGTAGGTCCAACTCTGTGTTGTGTTGTACAGTGCACAAGGACCACACATGACGTGATATCTTTCAGCAGTTTATTGCAAGACAATACAGACAACACCTGCATAACTTCCATGTAACTGTAGAGAAGCAAAGAATTCATGTCTCATTGATGCTCTGTACAGAAAGAGACAAACAAACAGCTAGGCTCTGTGCAGTACACATTTATTAGAAAGCCAATCAATTCATTCATTCATTTTTCAATCAATTGCATTACGTGAATTCTACATCCTACAAGCATGACCAACTAACATTGTTTAGTACATATATTATAAACTCTCGGTTACACCATCCAACACACTCCCCACACCAAGAGAACTCACAGCTGGGTTTGTGTCTGTCTACTTCTTATTTTACTCTGCTGAATCATCCATCTCTCTCTCTCTCAGGTGTACACGTTCAACTCAGTGCGTAAATCCATGAGCACGGTGATCAAGCTTCCTGACGGATCCTTTCGCCTCTACAGCAAAGGAGCCTCTGAGATCATGCTGAAGAAGTAAGTGACAGAGGAGGGTGAGGAAGGTGGACGTGGTCTGGGGTGACATTAGCCTGTGTGAATAAATAGAGGCAATTGTTCAGCGGGGAGTGGGTATGAATGTCCATTTTTTCCACTTTGTTACTATATTCTGCCCTTCATCTCTCTCCAGGTGTTCCTACATCCTTGATGCCAATGGAGAAGCACGCAGTTTCCGGCCTCGTGACAGAGATGAAATGGTCAAGCAGGTGAGACTTAATGACTTAAGTCTCCAATATGCAAAATAGTATCTAAATTATAATATATCATTCTAGGATTCATTTTGGTGGGTCATACTGGTAAAATTCATTGCAACATCTCTTGAGCCAGGGACCTTTGGCCACTGCGTCAATTGGAGCCAGAATTTGTGCAGTAGTGATCAGAGACTCCAGGTTGTTAGCCTGTCCAGAATGTTAGCCTAATCAACACTCTCTGTGTATGTGTGCCATCTGGCGTGGATGGCTTTGTGGTCCTCCTCCTGACCAGAGTTGTAATAATGGCCTTCGAGGCAAATGTAAGCCCTCTGAGGCAAATGTATTTTGTGACTTTGGGTTATACAAATAAGATTTGATTTGATTTGATTTGATTGATTAACAGGTGATTGAGCCAATGGCATGTGAGGGGTTGAGGACCATCTGCATTGCATATCGCGACCTCCCAGCCAATCCGGAGCCAGACTGGGAAAACGAGGCAGAAATAGTGACAGAGTTGACCTGCATAACAGTGGTTGGGATAGAGGACCCTGTGCGGCCTGAGGTAGGTTACTGTGAAGTGTGTGTGTTTCTTAAGATTTAGTTTGAGCTGGTAATGTGTGATCCATCCATAACCTAGATTTTAGAAGTAATTAGCAAATTGGTGTGAATACATTTCCCTGTCCTTCTAAGGTGCCCGATGCCATTCGTAAGTGTCAGCGTGCAGGCATCACGGTGCGGATGGTGACTGGTGATAACATTAATACAGCCAGGGCCATCGCTGCTAAATGTGGCATTATCCACCCTGGTGATGACTTTATCTGTCTAGAGGGAAAAGACTTCAACCGACGAATCAGGAACGAGAAAGGAGAGGTGAGTTGGGTCAAGTACATGATAAACTCACATAGCATTTTCCTTGTGTATTCAAATGCTGACCATCAAGTTTGTATTGTTTTCTTACCACTACAAAAGCACTGATTGTTACTTATATGGACATATCATGTAATTATATGTATATACATTAGTTGGCTGTGTTTGTGTCATGCACATACAGGTGCTGAGCCTACCCAGAAAACAGATACCAAAAAAAAAAAAAAAGTTGCACTTTAAATCAAATCAAATCAAATCAAATTTGTATAGCCCAAAGTCAGAAAAAATAGTTGCCTCAGAGGGCTTTACATTCTGTACAGGGAGTGACACACTCTGTCCTTAGACCCTTGGTTTGAGTGAGGAAAAACTTGCCCACAAAAAAAACCCTTTAACAAGGAAAAAAGGTGGAAGAAACATCAGGAAGAGCCACACAGGCACCCAGGACGGACAGACATGCAATAGGTGTCAAGTGTACAGAACAAATCAACACAAACATATTGTACATTTGCAATGAATGATAAAATGACAATAAATTACAATCAATGATAGACTGATTACAGTAGCAGTGGAGCCTGTGATAGAGGTAACAATAATGACAGTAATAATATATGTAGTGGATGTCGTAGGGGTTGGGGGGGTGCCCCGGCAGTCTAATCCTGTGGCAGCATAACTGAGGGATGAGTCTGCCTTCACTATAAGCTCTATCAAAGAGTCGGTGTTGGTGTCGTCGACATAACAATGAAAATGGAGTGATTCCTAATAATGTTCCCTAGAGGAAGCATATATAAACTGAATAAAAGTGGTCCTAGTACAGAACCTTGTGAGACTCCGTGACAAACTTTGGTATGCATGGAGGATTCATCATTGATTCAGCATTGATTAACTGAGATCAATCTAAGAAATACGACTTAAACCAGCTTAGGGGGGTTCCTTTGATGCCAATTTGATGTTCCAGTCTCTGTAAAAGAATTTGATGGTCTATGGTGTCAAATGCGGCACTAAGATCTAACAGGACAAGTACAGAGATGAGTCCTTTGTCTGATGCCATTAGGAGGTCATTTGTAACTTTGACTAGTGCGGTCTCTGTGCTATGATGCACTCTAAACCTGACTGAAAATCCTCAAATAAACTGTTCTTATGGAGAAAGTCACACAGCTGATTGGCTGCAACTTTCTCAAGTATCTTAGAGAGAAAGAGAAGGTTTGATATCGATCTGTAATTGGCGAAAACCTCTGGAGTGGGCTTTTTAAGAAAAGGTTTAATCACAGCTACTTTAAAGGACTGTGGTACATATCCTGATAATAAAGACAGATTAATCATATCCAATATAGAAGGGCTAACTAGAGGTAAAACATCCTTGAGCAGCCTGGTTGGGATGGGGTCTAAGAGACAGGTTGAAGGTCGATGGGAGAAAAACAGTCTAAATATGTATCAGGTTTTGGACCTGTTTCCAAACTTGCTGTATCAATATAAATCAATAAAACAAAAGAAATCATATATTAATTCATTGACTTAAACAGCTTTAGACAAGGACTTGGTATTCGACTGTTTGGAGACACTGGAACACTGGTTTGATGAACTCCTCTTCTTTTGATTTATCTTTAAATAATGTAGGTGGGTGGGGGACAGACACAGTCTCTATACTAAAGAATTGGGTGGGCAGCTGCTCTAATGGAGGCGCAGAGAAGTGTGTAAGACTGCAGCTCTACTTCCTGGTCTCAACTCTGGCCTGTCACGGTTTTGGTCGACTAATTAACTTGGCCATGTTTCAGGAGAGCAAAGAGAAGCCATTGCTATAGCTAGGCTAGTTAATGTGATTAACAGAAACTTGTTACTGAAGTTCTTGTAATTGGACCCAAACACCTCAGAAACTTAACTTTCTTTATTTAGTTACTTACTTAATTGACTTAATTACTTTAGGATCACCCTGGCCTCCAGCTCCACCGTAAAGAATCTTGGAGTTGTATTTGATCAGGATTTGTCCTTGTCCACATAAAACTTTGCCCACAAAAAATTTCGAGGACTGCATTCTTCCACTTATATAACATCGCCAAAATCAGACGCATCGTGTCTCAAGTGGATGCAGAAAAGCTACCCCCCCTCTCTCTCTCTGTCTCTGGGTTATGCCTAGTCAGGCATGGTTTTGGTTGAAGATGCAGTCACATCTCCCTTTATTGAAAATTCTCCCTCCATCACAATTACCACCACCATCTGTAAACATACCTGTCTCATTAATGCATGTTAATGCATGTTACTAACTAAACTTCTTCCCTGGAGTTTCTGTGCTCTCTCATCCAGTAGGTTCTCATGGATCGTGGCTGCTGCTGTGGTCCACTACATATATTATTACTGTCATCATTGCTACCTGTAATCTCCATTACAGTTTATAGTTATATAGCATCTGTGTCTCTCTATCACAGGGTCCACTGCTACTGTAATCATTCTACCATTTATTGTAATTCATTGTAATTGTACAATATGTTTGTGTTGATTGTTCTGTACATGTGACATCTATTGCACGTCTGTCTGTCCTGGGAGAGGGATCCCTCCTCTGTGGCTCTTCCTGAGGTTTCTTCCACATTTTTTCCCTGTTAAAGGGTTTTTTGTGGGCAAGTTTTTCCTCACTGGAACCGAGGGTCTAAAGACAGAGGGTGTCAATCCCTGTACAGAGTGTAAAGCCCTCTGAGGCAAAATGTGTTTTGTGGCTTTGGGCTATACAAATAAAATTTAATTTGATTTGATTTGATGTGAAAAATATACGAAAATCTGTTTAGGTGAGCAGAGCACAGAGCACCGTGGCAGTAACACTGATAACTGGAAGTGACAGAATACGCTTACCGTAAAGTGAGAGTGAGACTTGTGAAACAACTTTCATTTTTCACAAAAAGGAAAGTCTCCATATCAAATCTGCAAAAAGAGGTTTTTCCAATCAATTTCATTTGAAAAGTGGTCACGGAAGAACCAGGTCATATTTTGCATTTTTGCTTGTAAAATATTTTTTTCAAATTATTTTTATTGACACCATAGGAAAAAAAAGCCTATCCCAGCTGACTTTGGGCAAGAGGCAGGGTACACTCTGGAGAGGTCACCAGGTCCTCACAGGACACATAGAGACAAACAACCATTTACACATTTAGAGTCACCAATTAACCAGTTAAGTTTCATGTCTTTTGGACTGTGGGAACACCTGTTTAGAACATTCCATTGACATAGAAGTCGACACGTAGAGAATGAAGAGGAGAGCACTAAGCATTGAACTCTGGGGGACATCATGGGACAGAGGAGCAGTGGAAGAGGGGCAGTTGCTGACGTTGATGAACTGCTGTCTATTTGTGAGTTAAGACCTTAGCAGGGGAAGGACAGTGCTGGTGATACTGAGGGAGGATTCAGGTTGGAGGATGGTGTTGAAAGCTGCAGGGAGCTGAAATAGTTGAAGTGAGCAGAGTAGAGAAGGAGGAAGTTGTGACTTTGAGGAGGGATTCTCTGCAGTGCTGTGAGTGTTCCTGGAGCCAGATTGAAATGGCTCAAATAGGTTGTTGGAGATGAGTCAGGAGGAGACAACACATCCGTAGAGTGTTTTTGACAGAAATAGAAGATTAGAGATGGAGATGGGTCAGAAGTTTGTCATGGTATCCAGGTTTAGGTTTTTTGATGATGGGGGTGATGGCTGTGTGTCTGGGCACTGAACCCAAACTGACAGAAGAGTTCATAATTTCTGTGATGATAGCTGGGAGACAGTCTAACCAGATGGGATCCAGAACACAAGTGAAGCTTCTCATTGTTACCATGAAGATGGACAGCTGCACTCAGGACTACAGGGCAGAACTGAGACAGGGGCTGCATAGAAGGAGTGACTGAGTCTCAGTTTAAGACAGATTCACAAGTTGATTCTTCTCAGATCTATTTCTGATCACCACAGATGATTGATATATCCACTGTATTTAATGCTTACATGTAAAACTACTAAAGCCAAGCATTTGTACAGTCATTGCTTTCATTCATCAACCATTTAACTGTTTGAATTGAGCAGAATGTTAATGTGATGGATGGCTGCTGATTAGTGATGTCGCACTCTAAAATTCTGTGTGTAAACTGTCATTATGTAAGAGCCACTTTCACAGTGCGTCTTTGACGCTTTTTCCTGCATCACACCTGCGTACACTTAAACACTTTGGACCAACACTGACACCTAGTGAGAGTTGTGTTCTTCATCATCACACACTTGTTCCCCCCTTTCTCTCTTGTCTGACAGATCGAACAGGAACGTATCGACAAAATCTGGCCCAAACTTCGCGTGCTAGCCCGGTCCTCGCCTACCGACAAACACACGCTAGTCAAAGGTGGGTCTTGAGTTCACTAACCAAAATACACACACACACACACACACACACACACACACACACACACACACACACACACACACACACACACACACACATTCATTCACACACTTATTAGCCTGCTTTTTCTGCCTATTTACCCTCAGGCATCATCGACAGCACCATCATAGAACAGAGGCAGGTTGTCGCAGTAACAGGAGATGGAACCAATGACGGGCCAGCTTTGAAAAAAGCTGATGTGGGCTTTGCCATGGTAACCTGACATATCATTCACCATTAATGTTTATTTGGTGTTCAAACGCTTGTGTAGTTACATTAAGAACAAATGCTCCCTAATGTACAACATTAAAACCTTGCTTCTTTCTCATCCCTCTGTTTTCAGTACAGACAGTACATTTATTATTGACTTAAGATAACTAATACATTCAAGAGTATTTTGTGAGGAAATGTATTCTTCCCATCAATAATATACTATAATTATATTAAGCTATGACTTACATTAAGCTTTGGCCTTTTCAGACTTAATTTTGATAGAGTGACAGGAATGTGGAGAGAGAGAGAGATGGGGAATGACATGTTGGGAAGAGCCACAAGTCGGATTCAAACCCTGGGCTTCTACAGGACTGAGCCTTCGCACATGGGGCGGCTGCTCTACCAACTGAGCTGAACGCCGCCCCAAGTTATGACAGTATTTGAAATAAAATCATTTTTGAATAGAATGATTTCAGTCACAGATCTTACTTGCTCCTCAGTCACAGTTCTTACTCGCTCCAACTGGCAGAACAACAGAGTATTGAGACAGCAGGACTCCAGAATAAGTCAGATGCTTGAATGCTTGCATGAATCATGTCGCCTCCTCAAGCTGTCTTAACCTTTGTCAGGGCATCGCAGGGACAGACGTGGCTAAAGAGGCGTCTGACATCATCCTGACTGATGACAACTTCAGCAGTATTGTCAAGGCGGTGATGTGGGGCCGAAATGTCTACGACAGCATCTCCAAGTTCCTACAGTTCCAGCTCACAGTCAACGTAGTGGCTGTCATAGTGGCCTTCACCGGGGCCTGCATCACTCAGGTAGACAGCTTTTTTAATATATATGTATATTAACATGTATGCTGACACACATCCCTCATCCTGTATCTGCTTGCTATGCATTTATATAAGCTAGTATAAGCAGAGATACAGGCATAGAAACAACTACATTTGATATGAAGACATATCAGCTTGCATTATTAGTAGTATTGCTCTCAATATGTTTTTGTGAAAAAGAGTTAAATACATATAGATTTCCTCCCCACCCAGAACATCATCAGACAAAACAAAATGAGACTGACACATATTCATAACTAACCTGCCCTGGGCACGTCCCGGAGTGACAATGAATCTATTAATCAAGACAATAATCAGCAGGTCAACGTGCCAGCAGGCAATTGACTATGAAAACCTCTTATTACATATACAGAACTAAGAACATGTACTATATATGCATTTTAGCTGGAACATAAGCTATAAAAAAATATCACCATTCTAATTATGGTTCATTTTTTGGGGTTAATCTCATTATTTTGGTATGACAGTAAAAATTACAACATAAGTATCCCATTTAAGCCATTTGTCTGGTGTGACTATAAGGTTAGCATTAGCACCAACCTCCTTGGAATAACAAGGCAGATGTGCTTCCCATTCTGCTGACAGTGTAACATCAGCCTCACCTAAGTGGATGCTACCATCTGCTCAGGTTACCACGGGGTGAAGTCAATCGATACAAACTTCCAAAGCACACACAATAAAAAAAAAGTTCATCCAAGACTCCTCTTACTGTTTTACACAACTTCCTCACTGACCTCACTAATACATTTACAAATTTACTGAAACTTTGTCCTAAAAGGAATGATTTAATATAAAGACAGCTGTTGGGAATCACCAGTGTTTGGGTTCATGAACTCATAGACTCATGTGAACATGGTTTATGACACGGGCCTTTGGTTGCAAATCTCTCTGCAGGACTCTCCGCTGAAGGCGGTGCAGATGCTGTGGGTGAATCTGATCATGGACACGTTTGCTTCTCTGGCCCTGGCCACAGAGCCCCCCACGGAGGCCCTGTTGCTACGGAAACCCTACGGCCGGAACAACCCACTCATCTCACTAACTATGATGAAGAACATCCTGGGCCATGGAGTGTACCAGCTGGTCATCATCTTCACCCTGCTGTTCATAGGTGCACACACACACACACACACACACACACACACACACAATTGAGCATGCAGTTTCATCTACTGTTGAAGCAGACAGAAATAGTTTGATCAATAGATTTATTCTAGAGTTACAGTTGTAGGATGGTCAGGTTGTGTTTCAGCAAGCTTTTAACCAAAAACCTAAAAAAAAATGCTGCATTGATATCGGAGAAGCACACACAAACTCACAGACACCTCTGCAGCTACGGTGTTCAGTGCAGCACATCGAACACACTTCCTAATGAACAACACAGCAGAATCTTTCTTTACACCTCATCTACTCTTGATTTTTACCCTCCAGGTGAGCGCATGTTTAACATCGACAGTGGCCGCAATGCCCCACTCCACTCCCCACCCTCCGAGCACTACACCATCATCTTCAACACCTTCGTCCTCATGCAACTTTTCAACGAGATCAATGCTCGCAAGATCCACGGAGAGAGAAACGTCTTTGATGGGATATTTTCCAACCCCATCTTCTGTTCCATCGTTTTGGGAACCTTTGCCGTGCAGGTAAGTAACAGAGTGTACAGAGAGGAAAAGGAGAGAGAGAGACAGAGAGAGAGGGATGATATGAAACAAAGGTCTCTGACTAATATGTAAGCAGAGACATTGTAGAAAGTCTTCTACAGATGTGATGGCCTGTGCTGTCTTTTTTGTAAGTATAAAAAATAAATGTGATCATCTTCAGGTTGTTAAATGTCACATTGTCTTCCACTGTGTAACCCAAATCTGCCCCAAATACAGTCCAGATTCATGATTCCAAACTACCAATCACTGGAGGTGGAAGGAATTATGGGTACATAAAAGCATAAGAAAAGCAAACAAAGAGGGAGCAACGGGGAGAGAAGAAGAGGGATATTTTCTGAAGCTCTTTGGTTCTCTGTGGCACTCTGGGGAGAAACAAGAGAAGAGAGAGAGAGATGGAAGGAGGGGTATGAGGGTGATCAGCAGTGTGAGAGCGACAGAGACAGTGGAGAGGAATTTGTAAAAGAAGAGATGAGAGAGAGAGAGAGAGAGAGAGAGAGAGCTGAAGACTGCAGACAGCTTGAGAGAGGTGAGGGAGGTGAAAGAGAGAAATAAGTAAGAAAGATGGATCCCTCCTCCCTGCAGTAATGATTACTGTATGTGATACACTGTATCATGCTCAGAGTGAGATTTATGACTGCAGTCTGGTGTCAGGATGATAGTGTCACTCTGATAAGCCTTGTTTCTGGTGTAAATGAGCATGTTGCCAAATAAAATGCTGTCACTACATCCACTGAGGCAAGTGGAGTGGACGGTGTTACTGTGGTCAGGGTCCAAAATGCAGTTTGGAAATAAGCCATAGGGCTGCGTGTACCACTCACTGTGTCATTTCTCATTGTTAAACAGTGATTGAAGCTGAGATAGACTGATCACTGTGATGAATGTAGCTGAGGCTGTGTGCCAGCTCAGAATACACCTTAATTCACTTTAAGGCATTACAGTAACACCACAGTATAACACAATATCTGCTCTATTTCCTCCTAAATAGATTAAATCGACATCATATGGTCTTGAGAAACTTTGAAAAGTTCTTCGTAAAACACAGAACTTCTTTCTATACTGTATCGGAGCTAAAAGTAACTTTAATCAAAGCCTCATTGTCAGAGCTCACTGAGAAAAAGGACACAGACCGTACCAGAGAACCAGAGATGTGCAATCTTCCTCTTAGTCAAATGTAAAATGAGTGTCTACATTACCCATAATGCAATGGTAGCTGCCAGTTGACTGGTTGGTCGGAGATTCAGGGGTCTTATGCTAATGTGGCCTGGAGGTCTGTTCGGTCCTCAGCCGACACTGACTCAAGTGACATCACTCAAGGACATTGATCAGACTTCACACAGCTTCCTCTGGAGACACTGAAGCTTTCATAAGCTTCAATTAAACATTGTGTAAGTTCTACCATAAAAAACAGACTTTAAGTCATGTTCATGCTACATTGTCTTGTAATCAGGTGAATGGTGTCTCTGTCACGCTGTTTCTGTATGCGTTTCAGTAATGATGTCCCTCCCTGTGTTTCTGCTGCAGATCGTGATCGTCCAATGGGGAGGGAAGCCCTTTAGCTGTGCCCCGCTCAACATGGAGCAGTGGCTCTGGTGTCTGTTCGTGGGAGTTGGAGAGCTGCTCTGGGGGCAGGTAAGCAGCTCTTCAGGCTGCTGAGTCAAAGCACACTGAAGCGTACAAGTGTAGGCTGACAGGCCTGGTTTACCTAGTTTTCTCTGAGCTGAGGCTAAGGAAACATTTTCACTTAGATAACACCTCTGATCTGCCGCATTCTCTGCTGACTGCTCAAATAATCTGGTTTTGATCCTTCAAGTGTGTAAGATGTTTGGAGAAGCTCACACATGCTCAGTATAACGCCATACTAAGCGTCCTGTGGTGAAATGACCAAACATGGCTTCCAGGTGATCGCCACAGTGCCGACAGAACGTCTGCCTTGCCTGAAGGAGGCGGGGCTAGGCCTGGAGCCCGGGGAGGAGGAAGGGGAGGAGCTGGCAGAGGATGAGGAGGAGATCGACTGCGCTGAGAGAGAGCTGCGCCGCGGACAGATCCTCTGGTTCAGAGGCCTCAACCGCATCCAGACCCAGGTACCGTACACGAACACACACACACAGATATCCAGACAGCACAGCACCTTAACCAGGAGCTTCACATGGTCATGACACACATGCAGTTTGTTTAAGGTGAATTACAGATAGATGAAGTGCAAAAGTATGATGAAAACATCACAGAGAACACAAATCTGAACATGATAAAATACAAATGATTTGGGGGAGGTGTTGTTCTGAAGTTGTCTGCCTAAATAAACTGCTAGTGTCACGGCCTTTACACACTGACAAAAGAGACTTTTGAAAAGAAAGAAAGACATGCCCTGACTCTTCAATGATGTATGCAATTTTAGCAAAGTTTAACCACCGTATCTGATTCATTCTTACTCTTCAAAAGTCAATCTGTCTCTCATCCTGTCTGTGCTGTTCTTCTGACTTGTGCCAAACATAATAATTCCAGTTTTTTTTCTCTCCAACACAGCTAACTTCTCTGTTCTCTAATGCTTTCTCTAACTTGGAAGTGGTATTTTAGTGGCTCATAGACAACATGAGAGAGGATAAATGCTGTGTGTGTGTCGCTGCCACGGCACTTGTGAGTGTTTACACATTGTGTACAGGCTAATGCTAAGTAGACAGGCTGTTGACTTCCTTGATTACTTTAATTGATTGATTCTCGCACTGCTTTGTGTGCGAATGGACATTAAGACAGCGAAACAGCATCAACATGAACAACAATCTGCTAACAGCCTCCTAAACAGTGTTAGAGAGCCAGACTCTCTGCTTAAGTGCCTGTCTTTGCGTAAAGTGGTCAGTTTTTCATTAAGAGGGTTTGGTCTGAGTGTGCAGACAATAAATACACATGCAAGTACACACACACATGCACGCACACACACCTCAATTACACATGCAGTCATCATTTATAATTCTCTTTGTCAGGAATATTCAGACAGCAGTGTGATGTGCATTACTGATGCGCATTTGCCATCAAAGGGAATTAGAATGCAGTTTCTCTCATTGGCTGTGACAGGAGATGTTTTTAAAGGGACCACACAAACACACACGCACACACACTCAGACCGGCCTTACCTGCCCTCATTGAGTGCTGCTGTTTTGTCTCTGTCCTGCAGATGGAGGTAGTGAGCACGTTCAAGCGAAGCGGTTCGTTTCAGGGAGCGGTGAGACGGCGCTCCTCCGTGCTCAGTCAGCTCCACGACGTAAACACTATCTCTACCCCCTCTCACGTAGCTCTCTCCACTGCAACAGCCAATACCAGCCCAGCCCCCGGGAGTGAGTCCGCCGAACGCATGTACACACATAAACACACACACACACACCTGCATACACACTTGCAGTCACTCTTTCTCACACACACTCATTCGTAGACACGAACACACACACTGCTGCACGGCACGTGGACTGCAGTATTTTGACTCTCTATGGTTGTGTCCCCCTCCGGCTCGCTCGCTGCTCGTGTGTGTGCAATGTCTCCTCTATTCTTTTCTCTTATTCTCCCGTTCAAACAGCACCCAGTCCTGACCGGCTGTGTATAGTTCTGGTCTGATCTGGTCTGGTCCAAATCCAGTCTCGGCGTCAGTCCAGAGTCTGTTTTGTTGTTGAGTGTTGGTTGGTTACGGGAGGTCGGCTGGCTGTTTCTCTCTGTGCCTGAGGTGTCCTGACAGAAACGGAGCAGCACACAAAGTGACTCATGTTTGAAAGAAGAAAATTGAAGTAACCAAAAAACATTCACTCCAACAAGGCGAGGATGCATCCTACAGTTCAGAGAGCAAACGGCAGCTCCTCCTGCACCGTGTGTTCCTGTTTGTGACTGAGGTCAAGCGTGGTTACTGTGGTTGACCCCCCCTGCAAACATCTCTTAAGTGAAGGAGAGGTGTCATTTCATCCTCTATAAACCGAGAGAATGTAGTGTAACAATTCTGTCACTGCTGTTATACTGTAGAAAATGCTATGATTAGATCTCACTGCCTCACACTCAACACCAAGTGGCTTTCATATGGCTTCTGCAATTCTCTAAACTGTAAACCTTCGAGTATAAAAGCCCGATAACACACTGCTGTTTCCAAGACTACAGTAAAAGAAAAAGTTACCTCTTCCTCTATCGCTCTTGCTTTCTTTCTCCTTCTTGTTCTCCTCTCACTTTTGTCCGGTGCCGCTGTTGTTGTCAACTGGTTATTTTTGTAACAGTATTTCCAGCTCCGACGTCACAAGTTTGGCCCCCCGATGTCTCCAAAAAGTCCTGATTTTTCTCTCTGTCCAGTCTGTTTTTCCCCCCCTCTCTACGTCACACTTCTCTCCTCTTTCTCCTCTATTGATGAGATATTACAGGTTCCCTGTTTGCAGAAATATTCTGTGAAATGTCTTCTTATTATTGTTCTTCATAAGTAGAGTTGTTCTTTTCTAGAGGTATTTAGATTTTACCAGATCTAAATACAGGCTCTTGTGTAGCATACTGATAAGATTTCTTTAGTAGGTTTCTCTTCATTTTTCCCCTTTTTTGTCTTACTTTGTCCTTTACCTCATCCCTTTTTGTCATCCTCTCATCTCCTTACTAGATTAGTGTCCAGCCCTCATGTTTTCTCTTCATTTCTTTGTATGTCAGTTCTGCGCGTGTCTGTTTGCAAGTGTGTTTACGTGTGTGCATATGCTGACATATCCGAGAGCCGTAGTTTGACCTCTGTGTGTTTCTCTGTCAGTGTGTGAGTGCTTGTGTATGAGTGTGTGTGCCTGCGTGTGCATGTGTGTGGTTGTGCTGTCTCTTCATTTGATTGTCTTCATCCGTCTTCTCAGTTGCTTCTCCTTACCTTCCTTGCTCCCTTCCTTCCTTCCATTCCACGCTGCCTTCCTCCCCCCATGTTGCTCCATCACCTGTGGGTGTAGATACAGAGAGGCCCGAGTCGGTGCTGCTGACACCTCATTGTTGTCATCATTCTGCACAGACACTAGAAGTTACTTTGGAAACACATCCTTCTCTCCATCACTTTGATCATCAGTATAAGATTAGATGCAATAAAATGTATGATATCAATATTCAGAGTTGGACTTTGCTACAACATTGGCTGCCTGGTAGAAAAGACTAATGTGACAAAGGTGTGGAAAGAGGGATGTACAGTCAAAGTATGGAACTAGAGTTCAGGCCCCACCATAGCTCATTGCTTGCTTTTTCAATTCTTTCCCCTCAATTCGAAGAAGCTTGTCTTGTCCAAATCTATTATTCAGCAGCAGTGTGACACATACTTTCATCCTCTTGTGGTTCAAATCCAAATGAATTTGAACGAACAAATGGGACAAGGAGGGAACGTGAAGGAGCAAGCATTAACTTTGAGTTTAATGTGACCCAGGTTAATTTCTCTGAATCCCGTCCTATGGAGGCAGCCTGTGGTCAAAACAAATGTGCTCCCATCTGCTTTAGCTTTCAGGATGGGGTTTACACAAAAAGCAGAATTCACAATGTGCCAAATAAACCACCACAAAAAGTATAACAGACTTTTACTTAAAGGATATGTGTGCTGATATTCTATTATTTCTTATTGTCAACAAATCCCATGGAGAGACCAAAACAATGAATGTATCTTACCAACAAGTACAAAGCCCTCATATATCTGATTCCACTGTGTCAGAGCCCTAAAACACAGCAGTTCTGTGAGCTAAGTGTCAGCATGCTCACAATGACAATGCTAACATGCTAACATTAGCTAATTAGCGCTAAAAACCAAATAGAGCAGAGGCTGATGGGAAAGTTTTTTGGTCAGGTTAGAGAAAATAAGATTTTGACCTGATAATTAACAATCAATCCAAAAAGTGGAGATATTTGACTCCATGAAACCATGAACAGGGACCATAAAGCCTGGACACAGTTCATGGTGTAGATATTTAGATTTTACTGCATGTGAGGAAGTAAAGTCCTTGACCTGCTGGTCACCAAAGTGTTGAGATATTTCGGTTGTGGACTGACTGAATGACCTTGCCACTCAATGAGCCACACTGTTCTTGTTCTTTTTATGGGATTTGGTGACAATGCCACAAATACAGAACATCTCCATCCTTCTCCTTTAAGTACTTCCTTCAGGTCTGATGAGATCCCCTGGTGTGAGAATCCCCAAACAGCAAACACACACTAAAATTGATGGCCTGAGGGTTATCAGGACAAAGTGACCTCTCCCCCTGCACTGCTGCTCATCCACAGTTAGCTTCAGGGTCATTACTTTACTCCACTACCCAGAATTCTTTGCAAAGCAGACCCAGCCCTCAGATTTGGCACTGTGCCCCATTGCAGTATGATGTGCGTAAGTTGTGACGTCGACACCATCACCTCCCTGATTTTTTTTTACAGCCAAATCTATCATCACTGGGTAAGAAAGGAGTCCAGGGATATCTGAAAGAATCATCTAAAATATTAATCAGAGATATCAAAATGATAAAAGTAGATGTCTCTGTTTCATGCTTTCATCCACCTGAGCTCTGCTGGACTGTAGTGATCCCTCTAGATCTTTAGAACTGATCTATGGATCCAGTTTGTTTTCATTTCAGATTGGGCTAGTTTCATCTCCCTGCCATTACAGTAAAGCTGGGATAAGAGATGAACATGAAAGTTAGGAAAAGATTAAGGGCTTATAGGATGTTTAGGCTGAATCTCAATCCATCCTCAGCTCCTCAATTCTTTGCTTAAGTTCTTTTTTCAAAAAGATTTCAGCCTCCGCCCTCAGTGTGTGCTCCTTTCATAGTACACGAGACATGAAAACAGTATGCATCGAATTGAGGAAGGTGTTGCTAATCTGTTGCTATGGATTAGAGCTCAGTCATCACATATCAGAGGGTGGGTGCTGCTCTCAGTCGGGCCACACGGTGGGAAATGGGAGCCATTAACCAATCATGTACCTCACAGCTTCTCCCTGTATTTATGTTGCGGTTTCTCTTCATCAGCAGTTGTTTTGCACACAGCAGCCTCTCTACCTCCCAGCGCCTATTTTCCTCCTCGTACTTTAACCATCATCGTTTTTCCATCAAGCACTGCTGAAAGAGCCGACAGGGAGAGAGGCAGAGAGAGAGAGAGAGAGAGAGAGAGAGAGAGAGAGAGAGAGAGAGAGAGAGAGAGAGAGATAAAGAAAGGAAGTGGGTGAGAGAATTAAGTAACACAGCAGTGCCCTGACCTCCAGGCATGTCTGGTCACATTGTTGGCATCGTATACTCGAAAGTTTACCATGGAGACAAAATGAAAACAAACCAAGCGAAGTGAGAAAGTAACATTCTGAAACCTTCTCAGTCTGCATGAGGTGTTTTTCTACTGTCTGACAGGCTCTTTGGAAAAACAGATAAGCACTGAACCTACTGCTTGACCGTCTGTCTGTGTCTGTCTATACGTCTGTCAGTCTATCATATATGCCAGAGTCATATATAGAGACTCCTCTTAGTTTGGCCAGCTGCAGCACTGATCTCCATTCAGCTGCCTGACCATCCACACATCATGATCAAAGTGCGGACTCCAGCTGGTGCTGCAGTGGACATCTCTATGTCTCTATGTAGGGCTCTGTCTGCCTGTGCCTGTCAGTATATCTGCACTGAACTGTCTGTTTCTTTTGAGCTCATGCTGCTTCTTTTCCTCTGTTTGGGCTTTGGGGGTCAGAAGGGTGCATGGACCAACTGCCATGGCAAAGGAATGTGTTTGCGCACGCATACACCATAGACTGCATAATCCACCTTGAAGTACACTCATAGAGTCTGTGTGTGTGTGTGTGTGTGTGTGTGTGTGTGTGTGTGTGTGTGTGTGTGTGTGTGTGGTGTGTGTGTGTGAGAGAGAGAGAGAGAGAGAGAGAGAGAGAGAGAGAGAGAGAGAGAGAGTGACAAAGATCTGATTCAGCATGACCCGGCTGCTTCTCTGTGTGTGACAGGGCTGACTCCTGAGCTTCACTCCAGCCTTTGAACCAATCACCTTCTGTTTCTAGTGTTCTGACCAATCACATGCTGTTCTAACCTGCTGATTCTTCGTGATGTCACCTTTCTGTTTTGCAAGATTTTTTTTCTATCCTGCAGCAACTTCATCATCAGCATCATCATCATTTCAGTCACTTTACTCTGCTCTGTTTGTCACCACTGCATGGCTACAATACACGTGCATGTGTGTGTGTGTGTGGTGTGTGTGCGTGTGTGTGTGTGTGTGTGCAGCTGACAGACCAGCTCACTGTCTGTCTGTTGATGTGTTTGTTTGAACAAGATCTCTTTAACAAACCCACAATTCCAAACTGGCCGATGCATGTAGATGTCAGACTCCACCTCAGCTGTTGGGTCACTCAGTTACACTGCTGCTGCATGCACTTTTGTGTGTTGATGTGTGTGTGTGGTAGTATGTGTGTATGGTCACTGCTATAGGTTCTTGCCAATTTCTTATTTTATTATACGTTAAACTAACACTCACCATTCCTGCTTCTTTTCCATCTGTGCCTAACGACCACCCTCCTGTGTGTGTGTGTGTCTGCGTGTGTGTGTGTCTGTGTGTGTGTGTGTGCGTATGCGTGTGCATGATGAGTGTTTTCCCTACACATACTGTATCATCCTCCCTGACACACACACATAAACACACATTTATGATGTGCAGTGTCTGCAGCTTCTGTGGTCTTTGTGATGGTGGCTCCTGAATGCTCTCGTCTCGATGTGTCTGACTGTGTGTGTGTGTGTGAGAGAGAGAGAGAGAACTGACAAAAACATTGTGTGTCATTAGCCAACTCATTTTTTTTTGTCTGGTGGAGGCACGCAGGATCAGGTGGACACTCACACACATTGCTGAATTAGTTCAGACACTGTATTTGTGATCTCAAGATTTGAAAATGTAACTGGAGAGTTAGAAAAAATGACCCTGTAATCTTCAAATTGAATCATTCACTCTGTGTTACATATGTGAGGACAAATCTGATTTGTCTCTTGAAGTGAACAGGAGACGACAGCATCTTCATAATGAAATAGAGCAGTGGAAAGACGAGGTTGCCCTGCCTTCAAATTTGGTGACACAATCTCATGCCAAGACCTTCTGTCAAATTCATAAATGTTGTTATATATATTTTTTTATTTCTTTGTTGATCCATTAGATAAATTGACCTCAAATCTTATTGTCTTGCCTAAATGAGATCACACATTAGATTTGTGAGTTACATTTTGACTTTTAGAGAAATTACACGTATTTGCTTGCCCAGACATAGCCAGTTAACTTAGCCTTAGCTTAAAGACTGGAAGCAGGGGGAACAGCTAGCCTGGTGCTGTCCAAAGGCAACAAATCCACCTACCAACACCTAAGACTAAGAACAGCCTCTTCTAGAATACATGGATAACACATAAAACCAAAAAACAGACCTAACGTGTTAATTATTGAGCTTTGGCAGGAGGATTACTTTCAGACAGTGTGAGTCTAAAAATGAATAATAATAACTGATTTCCCAAATATTCCTTTAACTCTAAAAGTGTTGTACTTTGGCCCTGTCTGGTCTGGCTTAATCCAGCCAATCAGAGCCAAAGATATTTGTATATCTTTATTTACATATATATATTTTATATAGAATCAGTGTGATCAATACATAAGTTATCTTGACACCACCTGGTCCTGAGCCTGTCTGTCTGTCTGTCTGTCTGTCTGTCTGTCTGTCACTCTGTTTGTCTGCTGGAGGACACAGTCTGCCTGTCTCTGGGTTTCCCTTGTCTCTTTTTTCTCTTTTGTATATTTGACTTTGTCCTCTCTTTCTTGTGTTCCTCCTCTCGTCTTTCTTCCTCTCGGCAGATGCGAGTAGTGAAAGCATTCCGTAGTTCGCTGTACGAGGGCCGGGAGAAACCGGAATCCCGCAACTCCATCCACAATTTCATGGCCCACCCAGAGTTCCTCATCAACGACCTCATCCACAACATCCCACTGATCGACGACACTGACGTGGACGACGAATCAGAGCTCAGCAGATACCAGCACCTGCACCCGGCCCTCCGCAAGCCACCACCCCCTCCCGCCCAGCCCCAGCCCCCGGCCCGCACCCGCCCCACCCGCCCCTACCGCCAATACAGCCTCCCTGTGACCCCGTGCAACCGAAACAACAACAACAACAGCAGCAGCAGCAGCAGCAGCAGCAGCATCAGTTCAACAGTTACCCACTGCAAATACAGCACCAACGCAGTTACCCCCAGCAACCGGAGCCCCCATCACCACCAACACCACCACCACCAACACCACCATAACCATCATGGCAGGGACAGGCCGGTGAAACCCTCTGCCCCTCACCTGGCCCATCTCTACTGCGTGGAGACCTCCTTATAACTGAGCAGAATGTGGGTCGGGGGAAGAGGAGAAGGGGAATGGAGTCTTGGGGAGAGGGGAAGAGAGGGGAGTGGAAGAGAGGGCTGAGGACTCACACATGACATTTTCATCCAATCTCCCAACGACAAGCTGACAGGAGGGAATGGTGGAGGGAGGTACAGGAGGGAGTGGACAATGGCTGGAGACTTCTGCTCGCAGCTCCCTGAGAACATTGCGACTTTCCCTCCCTTTGCCCTTGCTCCAGCCCTCTCAGTCTGACCCCCTGACACCACCCTCGAACCCACCGACTCATCTATCGCCCTCCCTGAAGAACAACCCCACCCCCGCCCCCCTGCCCAACCTCACACACAGTCGCCACACACGCACAGGTCTGCTCTTGCTGCTTTGTCCTGAGCGACACGAGGGGACACACACACACAAAAAAAAGATGTCACATCCCTCAATGTCTCAGTAGAACAGGGTGTCAGGGCCAGAGGCTGACTCACTCTGTTTCTATTGGTGTTCATCATTAGTGTTATTGTCATTACACACTCACCCACCCACCTGCCATGGCACCATAATCACCTCCACCATCTACAACTACAGCCAACTACAGTCACCACTTTGCTTGCGGTACAAGTAAAACGCTTTGTTAAAGCTTTAACTCGTCACCTCCATCCTCTGATTCATTCATTTCTCAACATAATGGTGCTCATTTACTCTTTCTTTCACATCAGTTTCATTATTTCGGTTCTCTCTCTCTCTCTCTCTCTCTCTCTCTCTCTCTCTCTCTCTCTCTCCTCTCTCTCTCTCTCTTCTCTCTTTTACATTAACTTCATTTTCCTTTCCTTTCATTCCTCTCTCTTTCAGTGTGTGTATGTGTATTGTATTGTCTCTTCTGAAAAAAAAACTTATAAAAACACAACAAAAACAGAAATTGCAAACAAAGATACTGTTCATTTAAACCTAATAGTAAATAGAATGGCTGCAAAAAACAAATAAAGGAGTGTGTGTGGGGGGTACATATATATACTCTGTATATGTATATGTATATATAATTTGAATGTTTGGGAAGCGACAACACAGGAAATCTTTCTGTTCGTCACTGTTCTTTCTCCAGCCCAACCTGCCCGATCCTTGAATGCCACCCCATCATTCCACTCAACCTGTTATCTGTAATACCGTCCACCTGCTATGACATGATACAGTGTGTGGGATCTCACATGATTTGTGATGTATACATGTATACATACATTAGCCCCATAATAGAGGACTAACTTCATGTCCAGCCTCCTGCCATGTTGATGAACTGATGAGTGTGGTGTGTGTGGGTTAATATCTCTGGACGTCACTCGTGTGTGATGTTCTCTTCCAGTCTCTTCGTTTCTGTTCATCTTCTCTCTTGCTGTTCCTCGCTCCGTTTTGTTTCTTTGTTCATTTTGTCTCGCTTCATCCCGTCTGGTCAGTGTGTGTGCGTGAGTGTGTGTGTGTGTGAGCTTTCTTTTCTTTCGTTGTTTTTTTGGGGAAAAGCTGAATGCTTGTAAAGCATTAACCCTTTAAATGCCATCAAACACAATGCACAGGCGATGACCCTTTAAGACTAATGTACACTCACTCACTTCAAACCTGCTCCTGCTCACGTGCCATCGGGTCATCTCCACTGTGTACCAGTTCCCTCTCTTCAAGTGTTGTGGACAAAGACATTGTTTCATTTGATGTGTTAGATGTTCGAGCCAGTCATTTTCACAGAAGAAAAAAAAAATCACTGTTTGATGTTGAAAAAGCAAACAACCACTGGAGCAATCAGGCCCACGACGTTAGTGTTCAGCTTTAGGCCCAAAGCCCGCTCAGATCTATCAGGTACGGCCAGTGAGAGCTCATGTGTCGTGTCTTGTGTCAAATACTGTGCATTCCCCCATCATCATGATGTGCAATTAGCTGATTTAGATCGTTTAGAGGAAACAGTCTGACATTTTGGAAAATTCACTTTAATATCTGTATGGTAAATATGAGCCTACAGCCACTGCTAGCTAGCTTAGCATGAAGACTGGTAGCACCGCTGATCACTAATGTTAACATGTTATATCGCCCTTCTTTAATCTGTACTAACAGGGTCACTGCAGGTTTTGAAAAGTCTTAACACTGAATTCAGTTTCCTCGATCAAAAAAGGAATTCAAAATGTCATTGGCAAAAGTCAAATCTTAACAGTGGATTATGCTGCAGGAGGCTGTTTCAGTCAGCACCACCAGACCTACAGTGAACACTCACTGCTGTGCATTATAGTAGCCAGGATGCTCATCGGCTATCAATGTGTTGACTTTAAAAACTTAAATAAAATCATTCTTTTATACTTAATTAATGGGAAAGTTGTTACTTTAGCACAGCCCCTGTTCCAGTCTTTATGCTAAGCTAACTAGCTACTGGCCTCAGCTTTAGGCTGAATGGACAGAAATGAGAACGCTATCCATCTTCTCAGATATGCATTTGCCAAAATGTTGAACTGCTGCTTTGAGGCGTCACGTCGAAACTGTCTGAAGTCAAAGGACGTAACGCAGCATCATGAGCACCGCCCAGAGAAAATTTTTAAAAAGAAAAAAAAATATCACAGGAACATTTGGATAGCGGCCCATGTGACGACAGGTAACAGCGCTCATGACATCACAATCCACCATCACCTCGCCGAACTGCACCTCAACATTCCATCAAACACGTACATTCCAAACAAACTGCATCACATTCCAGACTGAGTGTGCGAGCGCCCTCCTGTATCCCATGTTGCACTAAGTGTAGGTGAACTGACTTCATGTTGCCTCAGGAGCGTGACTGCAATGCAAACCCCCCTCTCCCTCCCTTCCCCGTCCATCCTTCCTCTTCCCTCCCCCCTCCTCCTGTGACTTCCCTGAGTTATCAACTGGTTCCAACACCAGAGAAAGACAAGGGCAGACAATATGCAACAGACTGCCATGTTGACACCTGTACCCAGACGTAGGATTAGAAGTAGAGATGAACACATGCAAACACGGCGAGAGAACATGTCTGTCCTGCTAGTTCTGTTTCAGGATGCACGCAGGGCACTCTGGGAACACCCTAAACCTGTACAGAACTCTGTCTTCTTGAATGCTCATCATCATCGTCACCACCCTGACCTGACCTGTTGGAGCGGGCGGGTGGTGACATTGTATTGGTCTGTCTGTTTTGAAGCATGCATTTGGTATCATTAATGTCACTTTATGTGTTGGTAAATCATTTAGGCTACTGTCACTACTGTGTGCTATGATCTCTCCACATCTGCTCTCGTCCTCTCTCTCTCTCTTTCTCTCTCTCTCACACACACACACACACACACACACACACACACACATATCCTGTTCAAGTCTAACCTATTCTATTTCAGCACCTCTTAGCACAGCTCTAAATGCTTTCTGCAGTATACAAAAATACACACAGACACACGCGCATACACACACAGCAAACAGGCGAATAATCGACAGTGGTGTAAATTTGACTGTCCAGTTCCAGCCATCTCTGTCCATCCGTCCAGCCACGTTACATCATGATGTTGTGAGACAGTTTCACAGAAGGCAGAACACAATGTGAAAAAGAATATATTATATTTATCAAAATTATAAATTGTACAACTGCACCACTATTGTACAGACCGCCCAAATGTGCACATGTGCATCTTTGATTTACAGGTACTATGTTCCTGTTACACTTCTTTTTATTCTATTTTGTTTCTTTCTTTTAATCCTATTGCTTTTTGTAAAGAGAGGAACAACAAAATGGAAGCGCTTGTATATTATTATGATTAATATTATTATTATTTTTGATTTTCTCCACCGGTGCGCCCACTGATGGAAAAAGACAGTTGCACATTCTCCTGAGCATATTCTGAGGGCTGTGTTTTCTGTCCACTGAACAGCCCTGAAGTGTGCAGAGGTGTGGAGGTGCTTATAGTCTCTTAAGACCAGAGACACCACTCTGTAAATAGAGAACAGGAGATACAGTTGTACCTCATTATGATCTAAAGGACTGGACAAAGTGGGGACCCAGGGAGGACGGAGAACTGGAAGGTGACGCAGAGCTAGAGACTGCAGAAGTGCAATGCATCCACGCATTGTTTAGGCTGCTCTTTTAGATCTGCCACAAGTATTTACTGCCATGTTACGATGGGAGGAACTTAAGGTTTTACATTATTCATTATACATACTGTTGTAAATATTATGTGTGGAATGGTCCCCCTTCTTGCACAATGCAGAGCTGTTCTGCAGACAGAAAATGCAGCCTTAACTGTGCTGAAACGAAAAAGACCAAAAAAAGAAAAAAACAGAACAAAACATAAAGACTATTGAATATATTAAAGAGTTACCTGCCTGTTATTTAAGCGAATAAATATCTATATATGAGAAAGAACACACCTGTATACTGTAGACTAAATCTGTATGGAAATCTAAGAGAATTTAATGGGAATTAAGTCCAACACCTTTTGTCTGTATGAAAGAAAAAATACATCAAAGTATTCTACAATAATAACTTTGACAAAGTCTGTGTGGTCCTGTGTTGTTTGTTCACAATGACATGAGTGTTCATGTTGCATACTGAAACATTCAATAACCCTGACCATGTGAAGTCCACATAAGCTTGTGATCTCAACAGAGGCTGAAGAATCAGAATCAGTAAAAGGTTTATTGCCAAGTGCAATTTTTCACATACTAGGGTTTTGTAAAGAAAACCAAGTATTAAAAGTATAAACAATATAAATATACAGTACTTACGCCATATGCTCTAAAATAAAGAGCAGTGAGGTGAGTTTGTTCCATTCAAAATCTCCCTTTGTGGACCCAACCAATCCACCTGTTCAGGTAAAGGTGCAGAGACCTTTTCACAGCAGACCTGATGACAGGCTGACCTGAAAATCAAATGGCAACCTCCTGTGGCAAAAACCTGCAGTTCCTCAATGGCCACTTGGGACTGGCTACACAACAAGTCAGTCTCCATAAGTCCCCATGTTCAAATGTCCAACTTCACAGCAGAAATAAACATGTTTACAGTTTTGGTCTCTATAGCTAATTTCCCCATTCATGGCAACTGTACTGAGGGTGAATTTATATACAACTCACCTGTTCACATTATAATAAGCTTAAAGTTATTCAGAATTAACAGTGTGGCACCTTTGATTGTGTAACCCACCTAGAAGAAGTACACACTGGATCAGTTCGATCTTGATTTGTAGGGAGGGGTATTTGTAACATTTTGTAACATTACTCAATTAAATATCTTCTGAATCTGGTGCACTAAAAATAAAATAATCCCCCCCCAAAAAAGAAAAAGTTTAGTTCAGTTCAATCGTCTCCTGAAATCCTCTTCCGCAACCCTACCACGATGATCGCAAGGCAGACGAATAGCTCATAGGCTTCCTCAATCCAGGTGCTCAACACGAGTGGCCCCTCGTCAGGGAGAGAATCAAATCCAGTCCAGGAACCAGATTCCAAGGGTATCCAAAAAACCTAGCCTGTGTAGCATAATATGGCTTATAAACATATGGTAAATGGACTGTACTTATATAGTGCCTTTCTAGTCTTCCGACCATTCAAAGCTTTTACAGTATGTATCTCATTCACCCATTCACACACATTCATACACTGACGGCATTGGCTGCCATGCAAGGTGCCAATTGCTCATCAGTTTGAGGAGCTAACCATTCATACACATACACACACTGATGGCACAGCCTTTGGGAGCAATTTGGGGTTCATTATCTTACCCAAGGACACTTTGACATGCAGACTGGAGGGGATCGAACCACCGATCTTCTGATTAGTGGACGACCCGCACAGCCGCCACATATGCAAATCTATTCCACTTTTAAACTGTACAGCTGTAACTTTATCAAAATCAATTTTAATACTTTAGGATAATTATTTTACTGCAATGTCAATGAAATGTCAACTTTTACTTGTACATTCTACAACCAACTTATTTAATGGCCATAAGCAAATGTAAAATAACTGAAATTATAGATGATTATGAAAACCACTTACAGTTTAACATTAAATGCTTACTGCATTTGAATAATGCATGTAAGGAATATATTCCTGATCACAATACAGACACCTTGTGGTCGTACACACCAACAAGGGAGTAATTCACACAAGTTTCATAGTCTATAACCTGTGGGCAATTGCTTACTTTACCCACAAACTGTAAATAACACATTTCCATGCAAACATGTTCTTATTTGGCTCTGCCATGAAAGAAATACTAAAACAGAACTTTACACTACTGCGCACTGGGTAAACACTTGGCTAATGGCCTTGTGCAGCATGTGCATTATACTCAAAACTCATCGAGAAAATAATAGCATCAACAATGAACAGATCAAGGTTTATCCAACTCATGCTTGTTGAAATAGTTTTTATTCTTCTACGTGAGGTTTAATTAACGAACGTTTCACTCGTGATTTCAGCTTGTTTTCTGATTCATTCACTCTGCTCTGCACAATTCACACCGGGGACGTAAGCGCCGTGGAACGGCTGCGCCAAAGTTTAGCTCCGTCTTCACGGATTCACGCGAGACCCCGCAATAAACTGTGTATAAAAGAAAGAACAACAATCAGCTAACTTTTACGTGGAGAGGTTATAAAAGCAATCTGTTATGTGTTGTTCCACTTCAACAATTAGTTTCTTAATTAGTGTTGTTCATGTTGAGACCCTTTGGTGGCACCGGTCATTATGTAATGTTGATGTGAAGCTGTGATAGGCTACCTGAACTGCGTATTGTGTTTTATTTTGAAAGGGGGCGGAAGTGTATTACGCTGATTCTGTGTTGGATTTCCTGTCTAGTGCGATCGGCTCTGTTGAAATTGAGGCGGTTTAGCAATGGCTCGCGTCAAAAATAGAAGTGCTACGGAAAGATAGCGCTGCGGAGCGGAGACACGCTGCTATGAACGCTTTCATTGATTAGAGTGGCAGCGACCAGGAACGGTGACCGCGGCGCTGACGTCCCTGTCTGGGGCTCCACTTCCAGACTGACCTGTGCGAAAAGGCGGGACTTCATTTTACACCAATAGGAATTAATCGTGAACAATGACGTATTTGTTATCAAGTTATTTGCTTCCTGGCTGAAAATTGGAGATCGAAGTTCAGATAAAATGACTTAAATATGAAATAGCGAATGTGGAAATAAAAAGGAAATCATTTGTGTTTTAGTAAGACCTAATTTCGCAGTGGGTTACAACTGACAGGTGGGTGTCGTTACAGATGGCCTATTGGAGCACCCAGGTGTCATTCAGCTGCCTAGATCTGCCGATGATGATCCACGTCTTTATCCGTCTTTATCATTATCCGTGAGGCGCTCTTCAGAAACATCTGCGGCACCATGCATACTCTGTCTGTTCGTCATACTACACACACCGCTACACTGTAACTTTTATTTCGGTTTTAGAGTTATGAGCTGAAAGAATTTTGATGAATTTGAATTGTTTCTATGAGGATCTTTGTTTCTTGTCAAAAGAACAAAGAGGAAAACTGCGGAGAACTAGTTTAAATCAGATTCTATAGGTCAGTAGGCCTATTTACAACAAATGTGAAAAATACTCTTGGGATAAGATACTTAGAAATGTTGTCAGATTTCTTTAATGCAAACACTAATACATTTATCTCTTATCTCTCGGTTAAAGAAACAAAAGTACTTTCAGATTTCTGAGTCTTTAAAACTAACATAAAGTTTCATATGTAGTTGATGTTTGTATTTGAAGGCGTCACTTTAGGTCAGACATCTGTGCCCAAACAATGAGCCCTCTCTGTCAGTATCTTCACACATCCCAGATGATTGATGTTTGACTGACTGCCTGTCATTCAGTTCACCTATGAGCAAGCTTCTGCACTCACCGTGTTTCGCTGCTCATTCATTCAGGTTTGTCCTTTATCACCTTCAAAAAAACTTCAACTATCAGTTTGGTACCTTCAGCAATCTTTCAGAGTGTGACTCTAGACTCTATGCTGGTGTGGTCCTGGTACAGTGCTGACTTACCAACCTGTAAAGCCCATTTTAACCTGCAGTCATTGTCATGGTTCATAGAGACTGGCATTGGCTGTTTCCCAGTTTTTCCACCAGATAAAACAATGGCTCTGATGTCTTCAAGGGTCCCAATAAGGATTGACAGTGAGCCAGCATGAACAGTACCAGGACCATGAAACTGAAGCAGCTAAATTAAATGTATTATTTAACCTGAGCTCCTTCCAGAGGAGGATGTGGAACTGTCTGTATGCGTCTCTTTCACTTTACCTGCATCTGACAGTATGGCAATAAGAAATGTCACCGGTGAGGTCAGGAAAGAAAGTGTCCAGGAGCCTGATTGTATCTTGATGTCTTGTGCTGTATTATTTATTGACACTTGGCCAAGGAGAATTAGAGACACTCTCAAAGTACACAAAGAAAATTTGATTTGATCAGAAGTGCCAAATGTCAGTCTCACATTTTGTCCAATTCATGCTGGTGGACAGACTTTAAACCCCAAGATAACACCACAAATACTATACACCCAGAACTAGCCAAAGAGAATGCTTTTACCTATGTTAGTTTTACTGTCAGCATATTCTAGTCTGGAGACACAGATGTCTGTTTATGATAATGGAATGTCAATGGTAAGGTATCTATTATGTCTAGGAAGGCAACATTCAGTTCCTTTGACCCTGGCCACCACAATGTTGAGACAGACTGGCACCTGCTGCTGCAAAGCCAAACAAGTAATACTGCGGAGGACCTCAAGGCCCACACATGACCTGTGTAACCTAAAAGGTAGAAAATTCCATAACACCAGTTTCCAAATACAGCGGTTTATCTGAGCTACGATGTCTACCTGTATCAGACACTGCTAAATTAAATCAGTTAATCAAATATTGCTACAGGGTGGACAGCATGTGTTATTTGTTCATCACAAGTAATCAGTACTTGATGAGAAATCCGTTTTAAACCATGACTCATCTCCACAGAGAGCAGGCAGCGTCATTTATAACAAATGTTCCTAAATGTATGATATTAGCCTTCAGATAATTTCTGATGGGATGCTTGTGTTAGATTCATAACAGATACTGAGCATAATGAAAGAACTTGCTCATACAGACTCTTATAAGCCTGTTTGTAATTTCTGCTTGGACGATCTATAAATCTCAAATTAATTTAAGACTATCTGCAGCTCCCTTACAATCACTCCCTCCCTCTTTAGATTGCTGGACAAAAAGAAAAAGCACATGTACGATCTCAACGGTACACGATATTGAAGCCAATCAATGTGTTATTATTCAGCAGACTAAAACACAGGGATATACACTACTGTACTACATACCCAACACTTTTGTTTCAATAAATTGTTTGAGACGAGATTGCCATTGCATGCTTCTAGTTAAATGCCCTACTTCCATGATATATCACTGTAACATGAACTTTTTCCATGTTCCATACATTTTTGCCAAAAGTTGAATATCCCTAACTTTTTGTGAGTAGTGTATACAGGACACACTATAGAACATTGTGATTTTGTTTCATTCATTACACCTTGTCTGGCTATTAATGCTTCACAACTCTGACTGATACTTCCTCATAAAGCTAAGTTCACTACTTCATAAGCAGCAGGAAAATTATGTCAAGTCTAAATTTAGCTCAAGATCACAACTGATCATACACCTGTTCTATAAAACACTGATGTCATAGCAATGTGTGAAGGACAGTATAGCTGACTCAGAATGCACATTTGTAGAAATATGAAGCTTCAGTAGCAGCCTTCAGTTGGCTGTAGACAGAGAGACAGCTAGCCTGGCTTTGTCCTAAATATGACCAGGTCCAGATCACTGATAAACACAGCATTGTTTAAATATGTACAAACAGCGATGTGTTTAAAAGTTTATGGTGAATATATTTGTTGGTAGATTCTTTCTACCTTTGAACAGAACCAGGCTAGATTTTCTCAAAATGCATAACTAATCCTTTAAATCTGAACACAGAAAAAGGACAGATTTGTGATGTAGCCCATTACAAACTAGTCGCAGGTCTGTACGCCCTGTGTTTTTCCAGTGGGGTGGTCATGTCCGGCCACGAGCTGTGGAGCCATGCTGACGATGAGTTTTTCCACTGCACTACACGGCAAATGTAACACCGTTCACCTTGACTATGTGTTGGTGTGTTGCTGATCACAAACCAGTTAGGGTCTGTCTATTGTACTTCTTGCAATAATCAATGACCTAATAGCACAGAACATATCCAGAGCAGGTTTATTAGACCCATCTTCACTGGAGGAACGGGCATGGAGCCGTAATGAAGCTCCGACAAACACACTACACTTCCTTGAACAATCAAAGCAAAGCACTGGTTCACCAGTGGAAAGCCCATGTGTGACGTAGAACCATTTTACAAGCGGTTTACTTCCTGTCAGCTCTACAGTAACCAAGAGCACACAGTTTGACCAATCAACTCTCTGAAGACTGAGATCAGTTGATTAAATGAGTTAAGTCTGGTGCTGCTTGGTTGGAAAAAAAACCTGCAGCCACAGCCGCCCTTTGTGGAACAGTTGCCCAGGTCTGATATAGATGATATGATAACTGTCAGCAACATAAGCTCAGCATCACTATGGCTTGATTTACACTGTGAGAAAGAGCCATCAAAAATGAAGAGCAACATTAGCCAGCCTCCCAAAAATATGACTGGCTAACCGTGGTGAGATTAGACTGATCAAGAAGGCTAAAACATTACAGTATACAAAAATGAACAGTAAACATAATTTCCACTCGTTTAGCATTAGGAGGCAAAGGTAACATTACTGATGGGCTGACAGGAAGGAATAGATGCAGTTCATAAAACACACATTTATGGGCTAAATTAACACAAGAAACACTAAAATAAGACGCGCAACAATCTGAACAGAATGTGGGAGTGAAACTGAATGTCGTGGGCATTCCTCTCACCATCATTGGTTGGCTTCAGGTTAATCCCTGCTGTGAGGTAGCAGTGGAAACACGTCATCAAGGCTTGGCACAGTGCAGCTAAAGCAGAATGACCCAGGCCCACGAATAAACCATTGGATTTTAGTTGTCATTTAATACACACTTAGTATAATGAAGTGTTGATAAGTGACTGCCTGTTCTAAGTATCTGATTGTAATGACTAAAGGGGCTTAAATGTGGGCAGGATGAGAAATCCCTGTAGGACCTCTCAAACTGTGTACTGTGCTTCCATCAAATGCAGTCTCGGTCATTTGTTTTGACAACCTTTACCAGACTTGACCCAAATGTTGAGGAAAAGTTAGACCTTTATCGGCAGAGAGCTTGCTGTTCAGAAAGAGAAAAAGAGATGCATTAATATCAAAAGTCCAGAACAAGACACAGTAGATATTTGTAACTCAGACATAATGAAAATATGATTTATTTTTTTGTCCAACATATCTCAGAGGTCATTTACCTCAAACAATACATACTCACTGTTATATACACATTTACAATTTGTTACACTTGATCAAAGCTGGCAGTTTAACCACTTGAAGCAGGTCATTTGGATGTATTTAACACATTCCAATGTCGAGTATATACAAGACATAATTAGGCTACTTAGCTTCTAGTAGCATTTCTCCAAGTGATGGAGCAGCTGTAGTCAGCCTCCCCAAAATGCTGCATGACAGGTCTACAGCTACAGATGGTGTGGAGTACTGATAAAATAGAATTTAACGTATACCATTTGTTACCGATACTACCTTTTAAAAAAATACCAGGACACGTTGGCAGCTGCTTGTCCAGCCTCTTCAGCTTCCACCAGCAGAATCCACTTTAGCATAAAGAAAAATAGGTGGCGCTAAATGAAAGTATTCTCTCATACAATGGTGCTGGTTCACAAAGAGGTCAATTCTTACCAAACAAAGTATTTACAGACTTATATCCCCACCCCCAGCGCCCAAATTTAATTTCCAATTTGACAGCTGATTCAAACTCTTTGTGGACCTTCACCTTCATTTTAACATCTCAGCATTCAGGAATCTTTGATTTCACTCTTAGTTTCATCTGAACTAAAAATCAAATATTAACAATAAACCATAAACAAAAGAAATGATAAGTAAGTACTGAAAATCCACTAACTAAGAACGGGAACTCTTTATGAAGTGAAGTACTGAAGTTGCTTTGAACAACAGAGAAAACAAACTTTTTTTCTTGTCTGATCCTTACCATGGAGTCAAGCAGGTAAAGGTGTTCAGAAAGCCACTCAGCCCGCATGGTGGATCAACCATTACCTAGAAGAAACTGTCAACAAGGTTTAGCAGTAACGTGTACTCAATCCATCATCACACAAAAGTACATGCACATTCAGCAGTTCTTAAGTAATTTTAACTACTTCAGTGTTCTTCCACCTTCAGGTTCAGTACACTGAGCTTTATCAAGTTCAGTCTCAATATCTGAAAACAGAGATAGGTACTTGACCCTACATTTTGAGCGATGTGCTTGCACTCTCAGCACACTTAGTGCAGAACTCCACCGAGACACGGTTCTTGTCCACGTGCAGACACACACCACCAGATGTCTCTTTCTCCTCCACTTTCACACGTTTCCTGGGTAAGGCGTAGTCGTGGTCGTTTGCATCTGGCCCCTGGAAAAGTGAGCAAGATAATTTCATCCCATTCACACCGCTCAGTCTGGACAAGAGCTGGGCTAACATGCTCTCATTGGCCAGCACAGCTCTCAGGTACCTTGTCTCATCTTCTAACTCTTCCACTCTCTTGGTCAGCTGTAAGTTTTCCTGTTTGAGCTCATCCTTCTCCGTTGACAGGATGCCGACTTTATTCTCCAAGCTGTTGACATATTCTTTCTTCTTCAGACGATTCATCCTTGCAGCAATGGCATTTTTGTTGATCCTGTGGCTTGACTGATTTGGCTTGTTCTTCATCTTCAAGTCAGATGGCACTCTCTCTGGAGATGAAGCTACTGAAGCTTCAAACTCAGAATCTTGATCCTTGGCACTGCACACACCAAGATCGGCCAATTCAATATCGAAGAGCTGGGCGGCAGTATCTCCCTCAGTCCACTTTAAGTAATCTTGTCCGAACAGATCTTCTAGCTCCATTCCAGCGGTGTAGACACTGTCAGCAGGGAACCCCTCAGATGGACTTGGAAGATCTTCGTCTGTGTCCACTGCATCTACCACATCCACCTCCACAGACTGCACCTCTGTGGTGTTCACGGTGCGGCCTCTTCTCCTGGTGATCATTGTGGTTTGACAGTGGGATCACAAGGACACACTCCAAAAGATATGTTGTGATTCCTTACCTGTGGAGACACAGAAAATAGACAGTGTTAAATCCCGTGGAAAATAACAGATTAAGGAACAGATCATTTGATGCTAATTTACGTCTGTGTGGCACAGCAAAGGCTGTCAACTAAAAACCTTAGTGCTTTTCTCCATTTCAGGATATACACAGAACAGAAACTTTCACACTGAACTTGGTAACATTAACATTTTTAGGCAGCTATTCAGGTGTGTAGTTGTGTTTTAACGCACTAAACGTGGGACAAACCCTGCGGGTTATTGAATAAATCTTAAATCAACAGTTGTTTCCGACAGCGTCCATTTTCTTGCAGGCGCAGAAAACACTGAGGTGTATTGTTGGCTGAACGTATTAACAACGCAAGCGCCACACTACATATTAGCTACAGCGTCATACGGTGCTTTCCAAACAATGTTCTTACGTTATACTACACAGACAACAAACCGTGACTTATTTTCCCACCTCTACAATTATTTTCTCCCAGTTAATGCATTCGACTGACACCAGCATACGTTAATCGTGATATTAAGCGTCCTGACTTTAACTTCCGATCAAGGCCTTGGTTGTCGTAGGGGCCTACTGGCTTTAGCACCGAGCTAACGTCAGTTCAATGCGGCCTGAATGTTTTAGTGCGTTATAACAAGTCACTGTACACTCAAAAGTGACACTATCCATCATAATTAGCAATATATATTGAATTATTAAATCGACATCTGCACGCGCAGTTTGATAGCAGCAGCTAACCCAGCTAGCTGCTTAAAGGTATGAAGTATGAATAGCATGAGTTCACGAATGACGCAGCATCTTTTCCTTAACTTACCGTCCTGTTTGAAAAATAAATACAGTAACACGCTCCAAGAAGCGAATCCTTCGATGAAACGATGCTGCTTACTGCAAACTTCCTCACACGCTCACGAAAGCTTCGAGAATAATGGCGCGTTTAACAACTGAAGACGACACCGACCCGCGTCGACCAACGGACAAAGACACTTCCGGAAGTCATTCAAAATAAAAGTACGACCGAACTTAGGCCAACAAGTAGCTACATTTCAACATTGAGCAGTCATATTACCGCAGGAATTGCATGTATTAAGCTTAGTATGTAACGTGACTGTTTTGTTGCATTGTAAATAAGTGTTTATAATAATAATAATATAATTATATATAATAATATAATATATAATAATATAATTATAATAAATTATTCAGGTCACTTTGTAAATATGCTAAGAATCCCTCTATACATTATGTTTTTGTTTGCATTTTAGCAGCTTGCTTTTACAGCGATAAAGAAGAACAAAACAGATGTTAAACTTTTTTCAGCATGGTAAGTTCTCTTGCAGCATTCGTGCTAATCAGAAATGCAACAGGGCAAACAGTATAGACCTTTTTTTTCACAGCAGCCATTTTGACATGAAATAGTAGTGAACCTCTTTACTGTCATTGGTGAACGCAGTTGTTACCAGTGATACTCTTTAAGTATCAGTCAAGTCAAACAGACAACACACAACCTTAATTAGTAACAGTGGTAACACCTGTGTTGACCCTACTATTTCTTGTTAAAATGGTTGGCTATAGGTTCCCTTCATGGGCGGCACAGTGATGCAGTGGGGTGCAAGAAGGTGCTTGAACCTTTCTGCATGTTTGCATGTTCTGCCCATGTCTGCGTGGGTTCTCTCGCCCCTAGTCAGCTGGGATAGGCTCCAGCTCCACTGTGAGGATAAGTGGTTATTGTTCAGGGATGTCCAAAGTACAGCCCGGGGGCAAATCACGGCCTGTGTCCCGAAGCTTCATTTTTAGAATATATTATTTATATATTACTATCTGGCTGGAAGATTTGGCTTTTTTGGGTGAGATAACGAAGCATTTGAACCTTTAAGGACAAACTGCTGCTGTTATATATCTGTAGATGTCACACAAAATATGACTTTCTGAATGATTTTGTTAAAGACAAGAGCAAGAGTGCTACGTTTTAAACCTAAACGTTAACAGACTTTACATTACTCATAACAAGTCATGTTTAGAATGAACATGAGGTTCAGATTTGTATCAACTTCAAACAAGTTGAAGTATTCCATAAAGTTTATTCTTAGTTATCTGACTTCAGATATGAAAGAAAGAAGAACTAGATTTGTTCACGCCTGATTGGCTTAGATTTGGTTTCATTATGATTTAAAAAAAGATATAATTGTGACAATGAAAACACAATAGTTACAAAACAGTGCATTTTATGTAACTTTTATTAGTAATTTTTTCATTTTTAAAATGCTAGTATTGGCTCCTGGTCATCTTCACATTGTCAAATCTGTCCCTCTTTTGGACGTTTGCACGTTTGGACACCACTGTTATAGATAATGGTTGGATGGTTCTTTTCACATAGCCGGCATGTAGCCATTCTCCACGAGACCACCTTCACAAAGCAACATGCTGCAATTCAGCCTAAATCTTACACTCTTAACAAACACAGTCATATTCCTATTGTAGAATAAGGTTTTATTGACCATAACTACACAAAAGAAAATGCATTATAGGTGCTTACAAAATATGCCAGAATGTTCAAGGTATTTAACACTTTTTATGAATGCAACAGCAGGTGTATTACCAGTGCAAGGTAACTGACATGACCAGGTTAAAAAAAACATTTCTCTGTGCTTTTAATTCTATTAAGTCTTAAATCCATTTCATTCTTGCACATTAACTGACGGCTTTATTTCCTCTGTTGTTTTAGCCAAATGTTCATTGTTGTAGACACAGCTTATTACATGAACATGTACAAAAGCTTTATATGAAGGGGAACAAGTAAGTTATCAACTAACAACTATAACAACTGTTTTGTCTATAAAATGCCAGATAAGACAAAGTTATATAACAACATTTTCTGGAGTTTTACTTATTGAGGAAACCATCAGCATTAATTTGCAACTAGTAATTACAAATGATCGCTTTGTAATTAATAAAAAATAAACATTAGCTGCAAGTTTCATGTGTGATGTAAAACAAATCTTCACATTTAAGAACCTGGAAACTGAATGTTCTGAGAAATAGCTTTAATGACAACTGTCTAATCCACTCATTTACATTTTGTTTTAACTGGCAACTGTTTTGTATTGAAGTTTACACATTATGAACATTTTATTTCTTCCATGTCAAAGCGACAAGCATTCAGTGAGGTGCAAGCAGTCCACAGCAGTGCCACATGATTCAGAAAAGCTGCAGTCCAGATTTCAGCTTGTTCACGTCGCTGTGGTTCCACAGAAGGCCGTCGGCTGATCTCACTGCCGCAGAGACTCCTGGGATGCTGCGTGCTGTGCTGCTCTCCATCTCCACCGGCTGGTCAAATACAGTCATTGTTGAGTAATTTTCAACCATGAGGCATGAAGGGTCATCTGACTGTCCGGGGACTTTACCGAGGGGATAGTTCTTCCACAGGACTTTATCAACACACACCTGCCATGGAGAACCTCTGAGCACTTTTGCTTTTTCAGCCTGAATGTCGGCCCATTTGTACTCCTGGGAGGACTCGCTCCTCTCAGAGTCAGCTGTGGAACGCCATGGTTTGCCATGGCTCCATGAGTGCTGCAACTTTTCCTGCAAGCTCTCTAGCGTGTATATTGGCTGCTGTTTCTGCTTGGGAGAAGGATCATATTCAGAGTGTGCAGTCTGTGTGTAGATGGAGCAGAGCTGGAGCAGCCTCTGTCGAGTTTCCAGGGGAAGAGGATGCTCCATGTCATCCAGGATTAACTGGAGCAAGTGAGGCGTGCTGATACATGGAGCATCCAGGCATGCTGAGAGCAGCTGCTGCCACCTAAGCTGGATGCGGTTTACAAAAATCCTGTCCTTCATCCTGTTCTTCTTCTGTGCCTTTGTTTCAAAATGGTACTCAAACTTGTTGCTGTTACAGCAGATGACCTCTGAAATCCAAGCAGAGAGGTAGAAAGTCCTGTGATTATTCTGCTCTTTGGTGAGCAGCTTCAGTTCAACAAAGAGCTTCTCCAGGAGGAGGTGAACGAAGGAAGGTGAGTTGAGCATCTTCAGGAGGGGCAGCCAAAAACGCAGGAAGTTCTGAGGGACTCTGGGTTGAATGGGACTGGAAGTGTTGCACGTATCACAGCCTAATGTTTCCAGTTGTTCAACAGTAGGAACTAGAAATCCATCTTCCAGCAACACGTCTACCAGCAAGTCACTTGACTCCAAAGCAAACTGCTTGATCTCACCTAGTAACCAGCTCAGGTCTGCAAAGGGGGCTGGCCACAAACTCTTTTCTCTGTCTCCAGGAAACCCGGCAAAAGCCTGGTACTGCTCCTTCTCAAACGATATCAGGAGCTCTCGTGCGTTCTTGTAGGCTTCCATTTCCCTCTGCCTCGCAATGAGCTCGTCCTCTTGTTGTTGTATGTCAGTTCTCCTCTTCCTCTCCATCCGACTGTGGCTCCCAGTCCTCATTGGGCCCTCCTCCCAACTGCCTGGACCAGAACTCCTGCTGGAGCCACTCCAGAACCACCTTACAGCCCTTTCGACACCATTTCAAGGTAGGCAGCTTCCGGTGTGTGAAGTCATGCCTCAGATCCACCACCCACTCTGGGATGTTTAGGTTCCCGGCCAGCCTTCGGAGTGGACGGGCTGTTTTCCCCTGCTGTCGCTCAGTGATCAGATTGACAAACCTCACCAGGGCGGCTCCATACAGCAGGATCAGATCATCTCCGTCCAGCTGACTGGACCTGTCCAGCACCTGGCACCGCACCAGGTCTGCTGTGCACTCCACTGCGACAGGAGTGCTGTTGGCATACCGGCCCTTCCAGGCTGAGATCCTCTGCAGGGCAAACCTCTGTAAGGCAGAATCCTTCGAGTACAGGTACTCCAGAACCTGATCCCACTCAGCTTTGTTGACCCACGCCACCACATGGCGTTTTTTCTCGGAGCTCTTTTTCTTCATTCTGATGGCGGAAGCGTGGCCCGGTAGACTTCCGTTAACAGCTCACACACATAACGCTCTAAAACGCTGAGAAAGTGCAGTCTGCTGACCAGACACCGCCACAAAAAAACACTTTACACTGCAGCGACAAAGCGTTCACCGACACCGAGCGTGTCGCATCCCGGAAGTGGCGTAATGCTGCTTCTTCGTTGCAGTTAACGGCAGCTGGTTCCCCCTGGTGTTACATTACCGCCGACTTCTGGAGGATGTTGACTCTGTTCTGTCCTTTATTGCAGGGGTCTTCAACCAGGGGTCCCTGACCCCTAGATTGTCCGCAGAGCTACTTCAGGGGGTCCACTAGGTTTTGTCATAATAACTGACAATTTTCACCCAAATAATTTGTGAGAATTCAAAAATATAAAGAAAATTATATTGAGTATACTGCAAGCATTAATACGCAATAGATAGATAGATAGATAGATAGATAGATAGATAGATAGATAGATAGATAGATAGATAGATAGATAGATCTTTGATAGTAACCTGACCAGACTCTGTGACGTCAGGTATCCACAGACAGTATAAAACAGGACTCTACACACTCCCACACAGCAAGTGGCGCTTTGCACATCTAGTTGATTCGCTATCAGCAGCGAAGAAGAAGAAGAAGAAGCAGCAGCAGCAGCAGCAGCAGCAGCAGCAGCAGCAGCGTCTGTTTGGAAAATGGCGGGTGCTTTGAAGCAAGAACAGCTTGTACGACATGTTTACACGACGTTACAGGTAAAAAGAAAAAAACAAAACAAAAAAAGCTAAAGATAGCATAATGATAATAACAGAACATTTTCCCGCCTAGCCACAGTTAATTCAGCACTTGTTCTTCGTAACTCAGAGTTGAATAGCATCGTAGCATCTTCACCCAGAAGCTTAACTCGTTTCCCGCTGCGGACACTTTATTTTTACTCTGTTCATGGACCCAAACATGTGAAATACATTACCGTGAAAGATTAGTTTCAAACTGCCAGTGAGAAGAAGTTTGGATTTTGACATGAATGTCCTCGACTATAGTGAAAGCAGACCTACAGTACGAGTCTGAACACACCTTTCTTTGCTTCTGTTACTTTTACATTGTTGATCATACTGAAGACCTCAGTTCCACTCGTGTGGAACTGTGTGGGAAACAACATCTGTTTTATTTCAGATTATTTTGATGACATTTTCTCTGTGAGCTCCATGAAGTCATCACCTGCAATGATTTTAAGTTAAGGTCTGTCAGTAGCATTCCAAAATCATTCCAGGTGACAACCTCATGAAGCTGACTGAGAGAATGCCATGAGTGTGCAAAGCCATCACCGTTTCCTTATTGTTTACCACACAGTTCCATGTTTGTTACTTATTAGTTTTGATGTCTTCAGCGTTGAACTGAAACATTTGACTGCTACTCTGTGTGTGCAGTCCAAACAGATCGTTGCAAAATAAGAAAAGACACTGATGATATTTATTTTTCATCTCTATATAGAGCTATGCTGTTTGTATTGTACATTGTCTTGAATTTATAAATATTAAATAAATAAATATTTCATTTCATCATTTTAGCAGTTTTATGATGTAAAATGCAGCATTACATCCAAAACATTCAGCACTCTACCTTACCCAAACTTGCTGCTCCTCCCTGACATATTTATAAATAAGAGAAGGGAAGCATTGCATTGTCTTCAAATTGTCTGTTTTGTCTTTGTTGAGGCTGTGTCCTGTCCTTTGGTGGAAGGTCTGGACCTACAGGAAGCAGACAGCATGCTGGAGCTGCTGTGTGTTCCCTCTCAGCACCGCACCAACATACTAGCATGGATCTGCAGCAGGTAGAATAAGCTACATAGAACATCAGCCCTGGTTTCATCTATTAGAAACATGTTTGTATATAAGTATAAACTTGTTCATTTGTCCTGTCTTCACCTGTCACTTCACAGCATCAACCCTAACTTTCGCAGTTCCAAGAGATCCAATGACCCAGATGTCTTACCCAAAGGTAAAACTGACAGGCTGAGTGCTAAATACGCTCTGTGAAAGTGCACATGTAGAGCAGTTTATATCTAAAGTACTCTTTCTCTGGTGTGGTCTGTCTTCCAAACAGAAATAGCTGTTCTTGGGCAGGAGCTGATGCTGTGCAGAGCTGATGACCTGGACCAGATCATAGAGGTTGCATAAAATGAGTATAGACACTGATTTACAGACATAGATATGCATTGTCACAATGAACTGAAAATGTTTTCATATTTATAATTTCCAGGGCAATGCAAGTGTTCACAGACAAATCCAGTTCCTGGAGCAGCTTTTAAGTCTGGTCCCTGGCTGCAAGAAGTCTGCTGAACCCAAAATGGATGTAGAGGTGCTTCTGAATGAGCTCTATGCTGCTGAGAATCTGCATCAACTTACACAAATGCTCAAACCCACACTTGACCCGTGGCCTGCACACATCAAGTATGTATGCTGTTTAATGATCCTATTTTACACATATTATACCCTTCCTGCCTGTGTGTTATCATTGTCTCTTTTAAGTTTACTTCTACTTAAGGCTCTCTCTGCTCTCTGTCAGTATAAAGAGCTGCTGGGCTGTGCTTCTCTCTGACTCAGGCAGTAGCTCAGTTTCACATATGACAGACAGAATGAAGCATAGCTTCAGCCACATTAACAAAGAAAATGTGGCTTCCTGCTTGTGTGGAGGGGGTGTGAAGTATTATTATATGATGTCAGACATTCAAATCCTCATTAAGATGAATATTTTTTTAAATGACTTTCAGTACAGACCTACTACTTATAACAGGCTGACTGATACAATTGGATCTTTATGTGTTGTTTCCTGTTGTTGTGCGCATGTCCTCTCACTGCTTTCCCTCACCTCAAAGGACTTTACAAAAGGGCACCAAGTCATCCTCTAAGCCAAGTAGAGAAGAGGCTGCTGATGTTGCCGCTCTTCTTCAGCTGACTCAGTCAGCACTGGACCAGCTACAGTCAGAGGTGATGCCTGCACCATCACAGAGCATTCTGTTGAAACATGATGCAAAATTAAAAATCACAATTCACAAAAAGTCACACAACTCAGAGCTGCTTTTCCAATGTTCTTAAGATGAGTCATTTAAAGAAATATATTACAATGCTATGGTTCCCGACCTGAGGAGATCCCCACTAGGTGAAACCAAAAGCTTCAGTAGGTTCAAGCCATCTTAATTTTAAAGGGTCTTACAACATTTTTAAAAATATGTATAATAGGCCTTTATCTCAGCATTTCATTCATTTCAGTGAAGAAAACTAAATGAAATCATTCTTTCCACAGTATAGATTATTATATCCTATTATATTATAGAAGATTTACTTATATTGTCACGGCATAACAGAACCGTGTGTCAGTGAGAGAAACATTCAGTTCTAATTCCAATTTCTCTAACAAGCCTATTTATGATAAAAAAAACTTTTTGAGTTGTATTGTATAAAAAGTTCCTAAAAATATCAGGAAGACTCGTCTCTGATGAAACATTCACAGGAAATAATCAAAATTCACCTGAGCCACTTGTTTGACCTGCAATTATTGAGTTCATTATTTGGGTTAGTCAGTGCTAGAAAAGGGCCCAGAAACCATTGTTATATTGCAGAACAAACACAGACCCTGTAGATTTGGCTTGATGTGCCTGAATGTCTGATAGTCATGAGTGCTTTCTGTGCTGTCTGTGTTCTCCTCAGTGTGAATTTGTGAACAATGAAGCACAGAGTCCAGGTGTTTTTGCTCCGAGCTCGTTGCGCGTAGCTGCGTGTGACCTCCAGCAGTTGATGGCCACTTTCAGCCACGTGTTTGAAACCGACCTGAGAGCTTACTGCAGCAGAGATCCACCCAGTTTCAGTGCAGAGACTGACATCTTCCAGAGAGTACACCAACTCCTGCTGGCCTTCATCACGGTACTAACACATATGTAGAAAATCTGTCCGAACACAAGCCTGACCTGTACAAATAAGTCATACTGACATTTTCTCCTACTCCTCGTGTGTCTTATTTCTCAGGAGCTGGAAATTCTAAAAGAAGTATCAGAAGCTTCTGTATCTATAAACCAGGAAGTAAACAAGCTACAAACACAGCCTTGCTACCGAAGCCGAGGAGAGAAGAACACTTTACGTAAAGGAATATTAGCTCTCACATGCACACTCACACATACATTTTGTTACTCTTTATTAAATATTATTATTTTGTTTTCCAGAGGACCAACTGGAAGAACTTACCAGGCGAATTAGAGACTTTTTCTCCGTGCTTCATCCCTGATGGCATCCTGTACATCACGCAGTGCACAGACAGCAGGCACAAAGGGTGCATGTTGACTGATGTGGTCTGTGGTTGTTAAAACTTAAAGCATAAAACAGAACTGTGACCAAATGCTCAGTCATTTCAGCAGAACTGCAATCATCTATTTATATTTCTCATGCAAACTCCGACTTCAGTGTGATTGGGGTGTTGGACAGGATCTGTGTGATCATTCCCATCATCCTACTGACAGTGCAGTTTATGTAATTTACATAACATAACATACAGACTGGTTGCAGTCAGGAGTCTGTTTTGCTGAGATGATTTGGCCTCAGGTGTCAGTGTTTCTGGGAAAATGATTAGACTTCCTCTGCTGAACAAATAGCAACTTGATATGCAGGAACAATGTATACATTGTATACACATTTGTGTACAGATTCATACATATTTTAAAAAGCTAAGTCATTGTAAGATTGGTTCCCAGTTTGCATTTCAGCCAATTTGTTTGCCCTCTTTGCCCAAATTTGTTCATCTCCATGTGAACAAAAGGCAAAAATCAAATCCCACTCTGTGATTTGTCAAAATTCTGAACACTTCAGACACCAAAATCTGTTTGTTTAGAGATTATTTGTATAAATGTGCATATTGTAATACTGAATAAATTTTAATCATCACTGAGAACGTCAGGTGTCATCTCTTTATTATTCTGTATAGTATTTAGACAGAACAGAAAATCATCATCACGTGAGAAATGGTTTTAGGTAGTTCATCCTGCACATAAACATTTCCTGCAATTCTGATTGGTCCACTGGACAAATACAGACAGTGGACTGCATTTAGTTTTTTTAAATGTTGCATTCAATACATCAAAGTATATACACAGTCTGATTTCACAGCTGCAGCATCTCTGGTATAAAAATGTCCTTCAGCAGGCGCAGCTTGTCTCAAAGTACTGCAGGGCAACTTTAAAGACGTTGACATGTCAGCCTGATGAGTCCTCTCCATGTCCACCTGCACTCTGAACATGATGCTGGGACAGTCCTCGGTCAGAAGCACTGACCGTGTATCAGAAGCCTTTGCTGGTCAACCATTCTTTCAGCTCCCCATCGAAGTGACCTTTGACCTTCAGTGTCATGGTGACCTCGTTGACTTGTGTGGGCAGGTCTTTGCCTGTCACCTCCTTCAGATACTCCTTCACGTCCTTCTCCAAAGCCCAAATGTCTCCCTCCACTTTTCGTATCAGAGTCATCTTTCGGCTGCCGTTGGTCAGGTCAGTGTACACCGGGATGTTGTGCATGCGGGAGCGTCGGATAATGTACGGCAGAGGCGGAGGTGATTCCGCCGGAGGGGTCCAGCCAGACGGGGTGACACCGGCGTGTCGAGGCGGAGCGGGCACCCGTGACGGCGGGATGAGCCGCTCCACGAACTTATATTCCTCTGTGGACTCGATTATCGCCGCCCCCGTTCCCTCTGGAGAGGCGTTGCAAACGAACCTGACACCGGCAGCGGCGGCAGGAGGTCCCGGTGTCCGGCTGCGCAGGCGGAAAACTTCCAGCAGAGCCCTACGGAGGTTGAGGGAGGCCGCCATGTTGTGTAGGAAAGAAGCGGAAGCAGCTGCCCCGGAAATAAACGTCCAAGAACTTCCGGTAGCATTTTCGGCAATTCTTTTTTAAATGTATTTTTTTAACTGATATATATATATTTATTAGACATACGTCATTTTTTATTCTTTTGATAATTATTCCTTGGTTTATATACGCAGTATAAAATAATTCCATTACAGAAACTTCACACTAGTTCAACCGACATGTTTACAGCTGTTCTCACATTTATTATGGAAGGTAATGTTTGAACTTCACTCACTCATTCATTCATTCATTCATTCATTCATTCGTTCATTCAAATAAACCGCAGTTATAATTGTGCTCAAAAACAGCATTCTACTGATTTTGTCAGGTTCATTGCAGGTCAACATTTTTGACACAAATCTAGATTGGCATTAAAAATGAATGGTAATAAAACTGTAAACTTCCTGTAGCACGAATTAGAATGGTCTCTACTTGACAATGTAAATTAATAAATGAATTGTTGAAGGTAATACAATTAAAGGTGAAAAACCTTTGTATTGTTTTGTTTTTAACATGTTAAAACAACGTTGATTTAAAGTTACTCCTATGAACGTGGAACTTTTCTAGAATAATCATTACATGAATAAAATAGTAATAATTAGACTCATGAATGGAACAGAACAAAAACCATGGGTTCAAATGAGTTGCACAGCCTGTATATAGGACAAACCATATTACCTTATGGGTGGCATTAGTAATGATAGCGCCTCTAATTCTTCTTGATTGAAATTGAAATGTATTAAATTAATTGAAATATTATGTCAAGCAACATTTTTGTATGGCATCTAAATTACAAACTCTGAAACTTGAACGTGTCATATAAAAATGAAGTGAGAAGATGCGCTGTGACTGAAACACCTCTCAGTAAGTTGGACACAGAGTGGGAGGGGTCTTCTTTAATGTTTCAGTCACTTGCGGAGTTGTCTGACTTGTTAGTCCTGTCTACTCCCTCAACTTTCTCTGTGTCGGGTACAACAGTGAGCTCAGAGATCACACCAGAGCACAAAGAAGGCGAAGAACACGGAGGAGAATTACTGAAGTGGGGAGCATGGACACAGATCGCAGACTGCACAGAGGAGAGGACATAGCTCTGAATAAAGCCGGCGTAGACATAGAGGTAAGCAACTCCTCCTCCTTTATTATTATTTTCCGTTTGGTTCTGTTCTGCTCTGCTTCAGTTCGGTTCTCTACCACAGACCCAAAAGACGTCAACTTCATTAAGGACTTTGGCAGGTCAATATTCAAAGGCAAATGAAGTGCCTCTACCCCCTGAATACAGTCTTTAATATTGAATTTAACTAACAAACAATTAAGGGTTAGATAAAGGTGAGAAATTAACTTGTGACCCCTTGTTGGGGTCTCGACCCCTGGTTGTGAATCAATGATCTGGTGTGTTTGCAGGAATGTCAGTGGTGAATCAGTGTTTTTTTCCATAGCTGCTAGCTGTGTGTACAGATCAATGAACACTTTGTGAGAGTCGCACCCAGGTGTGACATCTCGTTTACCTGTGTTACAGGACAGGTCAAAGCCCCGGGAAAAAGTATGTGGCTCTGATGTGCTTTACAAACAAACAGTCACATTCTTCTCAGTGAGACGGAAGAGGGGAGAGAGAGGATATCAGGATTTTTCAGGTTTCACTGTCTGATACCACCTGAGCACATGCATGAAGTATCAAGTGTCAGCATGTTGTTTCTTGTTGCGTCTCTCTCTCTCTCTCTCTCTCTCTCTCTCTCTCTCTCTCTCTCTCTCTCTCTCTCTCTCTCTCTCTCTCTCTCTCTCTCTCTCTCTCTCGCCCAGGTGAGTCATCACCTGTCGCTCTGCCATACCCACGTCTCTTACAGCCACACCTGAGTACATAGAAACATAAGACACAACACCAAACATGGTGACGCATGGACGTCTGGAGAACGAGAGAATAACACCGATGTTCAGGAGAAAATCCTTTGCTGTCAGAGGTTGATCTGTATCTGTGTCCAACAGTGTCACAGACCTAACCTATCCTCTCCACACTCACAGGCACTGACCCCCCCGTCTGGAAAAGTGCAACGCCCCATCAACATAAATCACTATGCCACTAAGAAAAGTGCAGCTCAGAGCATGCTGGACGTCGCCTTGCTGATGGCCAACTCGTCGCAGCTGAAGACTGTTCTCTTTGTGGGGCCTCATTACCGTTTCTACATCCCCCTGATTGTCCTGCTGTCTCTGTCCATCGCGTTACAGGTCATAGTGGGACTGCTGCTCGTCTTTATTGGCAAGTGACTCAGGCTTTACTTTTGATCTTGGGATCTTTGAGTTTGGGAGGTGCAAATGAATCAAAGCAGGCATACTGCCTTGGCTTTGAGATTTTTCATTTTGTAATTCTTCTCTCTCATTGTGTCTGTACCTTCACTTCCTGTCCTAGTTGCCAGTTTTAATTGTTGTTTTCCATCCTGATTGGTTTCCACCTGTGGCTCTCCCTCATGTCCGTACGTTCCTGTGTGTCAGTTTGATGTAGCTTGTGTGAGGTGTCGGTGTTTCTTTGTTTTGTGTATTCAGCCTGCTTCATGCTTCCTGGACTTGTTGTTAATAAATGATTGACCTGCACTTACATCTCCTCCTCGAGCATCTGCATTTGGGCACTTTCTTTTATGTTCCTTGTTTCCCACTTCTAAAATTGTGACATCATGAACTGATTGGTATGGACCCAGCAGACAATCTATTTGAGGATGTACTTACTGTCACAATTATGGAAGAAACAAGCAACACAAGAGGAAGTGCCCAAATACAGATACTAGAGAAGAAGACCACGAGGCAGGCAAGGCAGTATCCAAACTCCAAGAAAACACTAGGGATGACCTTGAACACTTCACACATGGTATATCAAATTGACACTGAGGCAAATGAACATATGGACTAAATACAGGCAGGATAAGGTGGTACAGGTGAAACAGTGGAAAACACTGGAAAACAAAGGTAGGAAGTAAAGTTAGAGACACGAGGAGAAGGGAGAATAAAAACACTCAAGAGAATCCTCAAAGCTTGACGGTTACAAGTACTGTACAAGGAGTTTGGATGAATCGAGAGGAGACAATCTAACTTGAAAACAAGCTTCAGCCACATCTGCCTGATTTAGGCTAAAGAGAACATCAGTGCTTTGTGTTTCCTCTCTGTGTGCCGAGTTCCCTACCATGTAAGACCATGAAGTCCAAATCATGTGTACTTTAGCTAAACTGCAGATAAACCTAATCTGTATTTTTAGTGAATACTCCTCTCTAATATGTATTATAAATACCATTTATTTCTATCTACAAGTGAGTGCATGAGTAGTATTTTTTTACTACAACATTTAATCTTGAGTTTTCTTTTCTTTAAGATTTTTCTCAAAGATTGTTTTATCCCTTCAATAAAGAAGTTCATGTATAAGAGCCTTTCTGTCAGCTGTTGATGTAACTAATGACGACTGTGCTGTGTGATTCTGTGTCAGCAGTGAAGTATGATCTGAACGATGTGAGGAAACATCGCAAGTTGAACACAATGAACAATGTAGCAACAGTCTTCGTCTTCTTCACCGTGCTCGTCAACGTCTTCATCACAGCGCTTGGATTTGAGGGACATATCAGGTAGGCCATCACACACACAGTCTCCAGCATACAGGAGAAGCTTCTGCTGTTGTAAACTCATCTGACCTTATTCTTGTTTTATTTTCCAGGACGGTACAGTCACAGTCACCTGTGATAGCAATACCAGAGCCTAAGCTTTCCCCTCTACCCCTCGACCTCAACATAACTGGAGGCATTTAGGTCTTTGCACCACAAAGACATTTCTTTGAAATGTAAAGGGATCATGTTGGTGAGTTAGGGACCACATCTATCACATTAGTGCTGAGCAGTGTGGAACCACGCTGAGAGCGACATAACCTGAGGAACACTAAATAAAACCATCAATCACAGCCTCAGCCTCAACTCAGGATGAGCTGTTCAACTGGATCAACTCGACCAATGATTGACAACCAACAACCTCACTTTGAATACATCACCACTGTCTCCAGGACAAATACCAGCAGACTGCTGTTATCTACTGTACAGAATGTCAAACTATTTAAAGCTTCCATCTTGTAAATATAAGTGTTTTGTATTGTTTCTGTTCATATGTTAGACTGGTGTTATTACATGCATTTATACTTTTGTAACTAAATAAATCAATTACTGATATCATGTTTGAAAACTTTTCTTTTGTTCTGGTACTATTTAACTCTAACTTTCAATGTAATTTTCTAATCACATTATACAGTAAAGTCCATAGTGCAGTGTCTTTAAAGATGGAGACCTGATTTTATTTAAAAAGACACACACACACACATACACACACAACTGCTAGCTGTAAAAAATAGTGCAACATTTTATGCAACAAAGATAAGAAAGGAAAGTGCTGGCATTATTATTTTTTTATAATTTTCTCAGTATCAACAAATTCCCCTGAAAAGACCAAAACTATGACCAGATGAAATGTTTCAGTCTGTCTCTCAATATTTTATTCTGTCTGAAGCTCTCAGCTCCCATGCCTCCCATACCTTTTTTACTGAAAGAAGAGCAATAGATACATTTGTTGGGGATAATTTCAGCGGCACATGATTGGTATTCATGTTGCACTCCTTTTAGGGATGGACAAATGTAGCTAACCTAAATAGCATATAGAAAACTCATGTGATTTTATACATCTGCAGTGTTGAAATAAATGATTGAATTATAATTGTAAAAATGAGTTTTTCCTCATCGCAACATCAGAATATATGCAAATATGGTTGCAATCTTGCGACATATACACATGCACAACACAGGCTAAACTCTATCATTGCATCACAGCTGCACTGATGATGTACTGTCACATCATCAGTGCAAAACAACAACAAAAAAAACCCAGTTTGAACAAAAAAACAACAGAATCAACTAAAAAGACTGACTACTGTACAAAAATGAAATATGGCTACATTTTTCTGTATGAACTGTATAAGTTGAATATTTCAGCATTCTAGTGAGTATTAGTGGGGCAGCAGGACGTGTGTGGGATTGAGTTGAGCTAAGTTTACAGTGTGCGTGTTCACACATTCTTCGGCACAGAGGAACGTGATGTATCAGAATGGATATGCAGACATTTCTCTGGTCATTTCACAGGATTTGGTAACTAAGAGATACAGAATATTTCTACCCTTTAAAACTTCATCAAATGTGGTCAAAATTGGAATGAGGGAAAAAATCAGTTCTCGCCACTAAAGACATTAATGGAGAAGAAATGCCTTCACACGGAATAGAAAAAAAACCCCTGACCCTAGCAACAAATCATATCATTGCACCCCAAAAGGATTTTCTTCATTGTTAATCACGTAGCAGTAGGCGTAGTAGAGGGCGGCTGCTAACACAGCTAACAGCAGCAGCAGGCGAATCGCCTTCCACACACCGCCTCCAGACTTTCTCACTGTCTTCTTTGATCGGACTGCGCTGTGATTGGCTGTTCTTTTAGTGATCTGGATAGGGGGTCTAAAACACAGGAGGAAACATTTAGACGTTTAGACTAGCAGTTGAGCTCAAGTTCTCAAACACACCACTAGTTCACAGTACAAGACTCACTCTGTGTCTCGGTCTGATTCCTCATCTTCATCTGGCTCAGCTTTGCCTCTTCGTTTTAGCCTGGATGGAGGGATGCTTTGCACTTCAGTTTCAATGTGGTCAAAGACATTTATGCAAAGTGACACACACTACTGTCAAGTCATTATGAAAAGGACACACACACACATACTGCAGCATACACGTGGCATAACACAGTTGTTACCAATGATACTGATGATACTATTATACTAGGGACATTACTTACTTTAAAGTACAGGTTCTCAAACCTTTTTGGCCCTTTTTTTATTATTTTATTTACAGTTTTTTCAGGCGAGGCAAAGGCGGCATCTAAGATCCACTCTGATCTAATGGACGAACCTTACAGAGTGACCGATCCGCCACTGTATTGGATTTAGTGGTATCTAGTGGGAGAGGTATTGTACTTTTTATTCAACTGCATGTATCTGAGAGTTACGTGTCGTCCAGTGCAGTCAGAATAGTTTAGTAGGCCTGTTTTGATGTTTTTTGATTCCTTTAGCAGCGCGGCTCTCTGGGTCCATGTCAGTTTGTCAGCCCACCTCTTATTTTTACATAAGTGAATCATAATTAACAACATTAGTTAATACTTACTTTGTGAGGCAGCTGGACAAAATTTGGATCACAAAATCACATGATCATGTGAGAATCCATCTTGCTCGGCTTTGAGTTAAGTATTTGTGTCTGAACACACTGGTTCACACCAAGCAATGTCCATGAGGAAGTACAGACAGCTAAAGGTATGAGCTACAGGCATAGGTAGATCAATAAGTTTTTCTTCATTGAAAGAACTGAAGGAGGAAAATATGATTTTTCCTTTCTTTTAATTGGCTTTGATAAAAGTTTGACTGTGCTATACGGTCAGTTGTTCTGATTAGTGATAGCCAGATAGTTCACTCAATCAACAGTTTCCGACAACATTGGGTGCAGTCACATTAGTGTGTGTGTGTGTGTGTGTGTTAAAAATGCACTCACGTGTCCCCGTAAGCCTCATGTTTAACCTGTGAAAATGAAAGCAGGATAGCTTGGAGATTATTCACAGTCACAGAGCAAAGAGTTTGGCACAAACACAGGTGGATAAGCAGACGAACAGGACTCACCGGACTCTGGTATGTGATGTAGGTAATCTCCTCCTCTGTACACAAATAAAAACTCATTAGCAAACGTTAACACGCACGTATTGAGTCTATCTTATACATTTGAAGGATATGGTAACAGAAATAATAAAATGAACAACGGGTTTGATGAGGACAGCTACCAGAGTCGTCAGTTCACATTACATTAGATCGGCTCTTCTACTATTTAAGCTGTTTGATGCTCCAGAGCAGGCAACACCCAGAAATATAATAAGGAAGATTCAGAGAGTTGGAACTCAGCAGTCAGCACTCACTCAGACTTATTTTGCAAGAAGCAGCATGTTAATCATAGAGCTGTCTTGTTTTTAAGAACAGACACAAAATGGCCTGATCCAAACAAACCCTGCAAAATCTCAGTCTGTGTAATGAAGAGAGAAAGACAAGACAGCTGCAAAAGATTAGAATGTTTTCTCTTTGATGATCAACACTGACACTTTTGTGGTGTTGTTATCTAGCTATTGCTTAACCACTGACTTTAACCCTTGTCTATTTCTTTCTTTTTTTAAAAATTCTATTTTTGAATATTTTTTGGTCTTATTTTGATAAAGACAGCTGAAGAGCGAGGGTAAAGTGGAAAGAAAGAGAAGGAGAATGATATGCAGCAACGTCCAACCATGAGCCGCTGCAGCAAGGACTGAGCTTTTGCACATGGGACACACACTATCAGGGGAGCGGACTCACAAACAAGAGAAAAGCAAGTACTGTAAAGTCAAGAACATAGTGCAATCAAAAAACAAAATAAAAACATATTATTTATATTGATCATCAGACGACAGCTGATGGCTTCCGTGACTGTATTTCAGCCAGTGTGATCCGGACTGTTGCAAACCAAAATCTGTCAATACTACTCAGACTACAAACAAACAATTTGTCCTGTCTACAGATTCTGAATTCACATGCAGATATCTGTCTATAGAGATTACATAAAGTATTTAAAATTGAAATCAACCATTATTGTTTATATCTATATGAACAATAAAACAATTCAATAACCAAGAGATTATTCAATAATAAAAATAATCAACTATGTAAGCAACTCAAAAGATGTAAAGCAAAAGTATCTCAAACAATTCAGTCAGTCATTCAAACTCCATGTTTGAGACGAGCATATGAGTTTTTATATCTTTGAAACACCAAATCTTCCAGACCAGCCTCTGCAGGTCAGCAGACTGAGGAGATCCTACCTTCCTCTCTGTAGTAGGTCTTATCAGATGAGGGTTTGACTGGAGATTTCTCCATCGCCTTCTCCAGCTTCTTTTCATACAGCGTTCGAGTAGAGCCTGTGTTCACACAAACATGTTTGAAAAATGAACACATACATTAAGTTATCTGCATCATTAGGGTTGGATGGAAATATTAAAATGATTAACTATGACAATGAATTGGCGTATTATGATAATAATTAAGGGTTAGGTCGTTATGATGTATGGCTGCATAGAATAAAAGATCAAACTGAACAACCTGAATATGGAGAAATATAAGACACTGGATTAAAAGGGAAGGCCAACTATAGACCCAAAAAAACCATGCTGAACATAACAGCATGATGTCAACTGAATTGAACTAAAACAAGATGGACGTTTCTATCTATTGATGTCTGTGTATTATTATTATTATTTATTTATCTATTAACTTTTCTTGTACAGGTATCATATTTTTATGATCACAGTTCTCACTCTTGTAACTCCAACTCTTTATGTATGATGAAGTGGTGCCTATGACGCCACTGATGACAATTCATGTGGACATTTTTCTTACCAACTATGGGTCCATGTTTGATGCCATACTCCGCAAGCAACCTGCTGATCTCCTCATTACTTTTCTCACTCAGAGACATCTGCAGATAGATAGATAGATAGATAGATAGATAGATGTACGGTGACAGTGTAAAGAGGTGGAGGCGGGAGGGGAGCGGTGATTGTGAAGCATTATGCCCGCCAGGCTGCGACTAGACTCCGCAGGCGAACTTGAAAAACAGCCCTTAAAGCAACCTGCAGAGGCCGGCTCGCAGTACAGGCAATACTTTGTCAAAGTTATTCATTCCTAACAGCTTATAACTCTTTGCTACATATACATAATGTCTTATTCATAATGTCTTCTTAAAGCGTAATAAAACAGACTTCGTGGCTTTTTTTTCTCGATTGATCTCGAGCGATAAAGAAGTTATGAATAAGGAAGTGGTATATATATAAATATAAATATGCAGATTTAAAGCTGAAACGAAATGAATACACTCACCTTTGGAAAAGAATAAAGAGCTCAGGCCTGAAAGTGTGTAAAAGCAGGACGAAACGACTGAGAGGAATCACAGCGGAGAAGTGGGAGTTAACTTCTGAGGACGACGTAACCTGGCACGGCTCCATGTTACACACCTCGACTGATTGATGAAGCGGGCAGTGCTTTTTCATACTCAGTTATTAGTGTTAGACACGTTGATAGGAGCACAGGGCACAGGAAGCATTTTCATATATCACCGTAGGAAAGAAAGACATTAACGATCAAATGAAGGATGGCCGAGTTCCATTTGGCTGCTGCAGTTTCAGGGTCCTGATGTTACTGTGCCTGCTGGCTCACTGTCACACTTTCTATCCACAAAATCCAAAGAAATCCTGTGCATTCTGTTTGCTATAGAAACAGTTCTATACTTATTTATTTAATGCATTTATTTATGAATGCATGTGAGACATTTCAGGATTAATGTGGAGCATGTACTTGAAAGACTTGAAGATCTGTCCCTCCTGTTATCTTAACAGATTTGCATTCATATGTGTACCAATAAAATAAAGTTGAAAAAAATATTACTAGGCTGCAGTACTGCTATAATAACCACAAAAAACACCCCTTAAGTATAAAATAATTGTTGGTATGTAGTTGTTAGTACACAGTGTCTTCCTGATGGCCTTGGATACATTAAGTTGGTCTCAATAATACTCAAATGTTTTCGTAAAAGAGAGGCAGGCCTGAAGTTGAAAGCTGGACACAAAGAAAGTCGTGAAGACTTAGAATAAGATTTCCTCTCCTGCAGCGGCCTCTGGAGTTAGAAAGTGAGTCAGGCCTAATAAGGAGTTGCAGTTTTCCAGGAAGGGCGTTGGCTGTAGACTCCAGTAATGTACACATTTTCCACTCACTGGAAACTTTATGACTGTAACACAACGTCAGTTCCATGCTTTTACTCTGAGCTTCAGAGTTACTCATGAGAAGCTGAAGTTTCACATTTAGATCAAAACTCTCCAAGTGTGAAGCACTTTGGTTTTGGCTTGGTATGAACCCTGCTCAGCACAGGCACACTGTCAGAATATCAGTGAATTCTGGTATTTATCATGATGATTCATGTTTCCATCAGTGTGAAACAGACACATTTTCTCTCCAAAGTTTAAAAAAAACAAAAACAGCCATCAGATTGACAGAAAAATACTTAGACAACTTTATTGTGTATCAAAATACTGTCTTACAAACACTTTTAAAGCCTTTTTTTATTAGGACAAAATTTATTTTTTGTTCTGAAAGATAGATTAGGCACAAAGCGAGTTGAAAGATAAAGGGAAGGGGTGGGTGGGTAGCGGCTGAAGGGGTGAGATACAAACACTGAGCAGAAAACAAAGCAACATCTGTTCTCGTTTTTGGTCATCGTGTTTTCAGGACGTGACAAATTAGAACATCATCATCATCAGCCCTCCTGTCCAGCACAACTTTAGAAACATCCCTTTTTAAACCTTTTAATTGATATGAAACAGTTCCATACTCAAAAGGTGAACCACCACAAACACGCCACATGTGATGTCGATGTTATTCTGAATCAGAGGCTGTCTGTATCGCAAGACATTTACGACTTAATGAACATGCAGAGCATTGTTTCCCAGCAGCGGTGTTGAGGGAGCATGTGCGAGACAAACCACAAAGCTACTGTGAAATGTGTCTTTCTCCTCTGTTCACGTGGTGCCATATCTTGAATCTTTTGTAATTATTTTCCTACACTAATCCATATTACAGCTTTAAGAACAGCAGTGCCTAAAAACTGGATCACACTAGCAGCAGGTAAAACAACTGGGTTAGTTAAAGAGCATCATGAACACCACATGCTGGAGTGGACTGGGCCAGTGCTGAGCATTAGTTGTTATAAGTAAAGGACAAGCCGTTCATCTGACTTTTAGATGGACAATTAAAGGACTTCTATCAAAGTGTGTCACTGTGTGTGTGTGTGTGTGTAAAAAGGCACTTCCACACACTCTTACATATAAATCCAGGAAGGCACATTACGTCTGACACTCTTTGGTTCAAGTCCTGTGATTGTTCATATAAAACTAAAAACCATTATTTATGTATGTAAGAGTAGCTCCTCCAGTGTAAACTGTAACCTTCCATCCAATGCTGGGCTCAGCGGGGCCAAAATCTACTGCTGCTACACTACACTAAGCTATCCTAGACTTCTACACGAGTTGAGACTACTAATGTCCACTGCTTGCTTACAGTAATAATAAAAAGGTGCATCTCTTTCCTCCCCAAGTTTACTGAATGACGTGATAAGCAGAATGCAACAAGAAATGGAGCGAATGACCACAAAGAGAGGAAAAGTCTGTGTCTACGCGTTTATCTTTGGGAGATTCTGGATCTGGTTACAGTGAAGATTTTATTTTAAAATATTCACTTGTGGAAAAACACAGACATCTGGCTGAGGGTAAACACTGACGTGAGAGTTTGTTTTGAGTTGGTTAAATAGTTATAAAATAAGATGCAAAAAAAGGCCAGAAATCTTAATTTGTAACATGGGAGGGACTTGGAGCTGTAAACAATGATCGGTTAGACTCTAGATAGAATTTCAGCTGTTTAAACAGTGGTATAAGTTTCTGATTGTGAAGCTGGGTTTTTAGACAGTGATGTGGTAAGGGCTTCCAGGGATGTGCTCGTCTCCCCACTTGACCACCAGGATGTACTCTCCCTTGTCTTTGAGCTGGTAGCTAACGTTGTACAAGCGGTTGCCCAAATGTTTCACTAGGATCTCCTCACAGGGGACCTTGGGACCATCCACACCAACCAAGAGCATGTTACGACCTGTGGACAGACACAGAAAAGATGAGGATCTACATCAATATATTACTATTTAATTAGTATAAAGACTAGAGCTATTTGTGCTGGAATGATACTGTACACATGTGTGGTATTATACAGTATATATGCATCAATTCTCAGCATGCAAAGGGTGACTTTGAACACAAAAAACAGCACCTAAAGGATCATTCGGAGAGTCATTATCCTGCAAACGGTAATTCAATACAAGAAAACAAAATTCTATTTTGTGCTTAAATTATGATAACCTCTTGATCAGGTTTACTCCAATTTTCAGATGAAGCACCAGAAAGTGGCATATGAAATATGAGACTGTGGAAGCTCAGTGACATACTGACTACCCACCGGGCTAGGTGGTGAACTACTGTAGCTGGCCAGTGAACTGCTAACAATACACGCTGCTAAGAGAATGCTGATCACTCACTTATGTGACAGTAAATTCACAATTTATATATTATAGAAATAAAAGTGAATGGAGCTAATTAGCCCCATCAGTGTTAGGTGGTTTTTGGATAACTGACCTCTAATAATCAAATTTCACACTCGTGTTTGTATATTATCGTCATAATCATATTATATTCTCAGTATTCCACCTTAACTTCGAGATATTAAACCTGTCCTTTTGTGGTATACATCTCCTCGATGATTATGTGTCATGTTTGCAGCCAAGTACATCAGACACAGGGACTCCTCCCTGTCACTTCTGTCCATAAAAGGCTTTGTATACATGTGCTGCCTGAGGGCTGAGGAGATCTCAACACACAAAGATACATTAAGAATTCACGCATTACAAAACACACACATCTGTGCAAACTTCAGCTTACGAGGGTCTGGCCACGTCCAGCACAGAACACATGAACATATAAACACTTGTCTCTCTGCAGAGTCTGATTGCGTACTCTGTACGTGGTGACATCTTCCCGGTTTCCCCCATTTTGGTGCTTTCCCCCTAGTTCCTCAAAGGTCAGCAGTGTCAAGACAGCGACATGGATTCATGGGTCAAAGTACAAGAAAAGCATAGATTCATTTCACCCTACTAATCCACTACAGGAGTTTATTCTGGGTCTGGGTCATTATCTTTGGGTCATAACTTCTCTTCAATCAAAAAGCCTTTTTAAGTGTCCCTAAAAACATACATCACAGTCCTACACACCTGCTTTGCTGCAGTCAACACTGAAGCTGTTTTTCTGGCCGATGAAACCTTTGGTTAGACCCAGGCCCTTGGCCACAACCTTGCTGGCGTCTGACTGGAGAGGGGTACCCTGCTGAGAACAGCTGATGGCACGGGTCACAGGGTCAACCATGACAGAAGACGTTTCATGCATACTGTGGCTGGACACAAGCTTTGATCCTGGAAGATGGAGAAGAGAGTGTAAGTTAACCCCTGAGGTTGCATTTAGTTTTTACATGAAAAACAAAGATCTCCCTCACCAGTGATCTTGGCCTTGAAGGGGCTTCCGACGATATGGTAAGGACCGCCGTATTTGATAGAAATGAGATAATTGCCAGGAGCCATTGGGGTGTACGTGACCCTGTAACCCTCGGGGCACTCCACACAGTCCATCTTCACCTTAGAAGGCCCGTCGATGCTCACAGCTAAAGCACCGGGGCCTGCCTTGCTTGTGTTCACCACAAATTCACATGCAGTTCCTGAGAGCGAATGAGACAGGAGAGAGTGGATTGAAGTGTCAATGAAGATAATCATGTAAGGTTTAGTAAGACAGGGAAAGACACTGTTCAGCTTAGAGGGACAGTGTGTTACCTGTGGTGCCTCCCTCCAGTCCTGGTCCGTAGGCAGACACCATCCCTGGGTCTCCAGCCTGGCCTGTCTCTCCAACTCGGATCTTAAATGGACTACCAGGGATGTGACTTCCGTTGAACTTTACATCAATTAGATAGAGACCATTTTCTCTGGGGATGAACCGGACTGCGTACTTATCTGACAAGACAGGTGGGGGAAGGTAAAGCATATGAAAACATTTCCTCATGTCTCACGACACCATCAAGAATTCTCCATCATGTCTGGTCTGAAGGTTTTGGATGTCAACCCTGTGGTTACCTTGATCAATCTCAGTGACGCAGCATTCCTCCAGAGCTCCAGATGGGCTGTGGACCTTTGCATCAATCACACCCTTTGCCCCGTTCAGGCTGACAGCAAATGATGCCGGCTGGTTCACCTTCAAACCCGACTCCTGCTCGACAACACATACTCACACCCTCAACACTGTATCACCATTTTTAAACACCCAGCTGAATAACTGTCCAACTTCCCCCCCTGCTGATGACAGTCAGCAGCTCTAGACTGTCTACTTGATAGAATCACCACTGCATCATATTCAAATTATGCTGCCATTTAGCTTACCTGGAGGCCGCTAACAAGGCTAAAGAGGAGGGCTGTGCAGTAGGAGGGGCAGAGGAAGACAGTGTTTGTTTGAGTTAACAGTTAAAGAGAAGCTGAAGAAAGCGAAGAAAAAAAGACACAGTGACAGACGGTTTCTCTGTGAGTGTATATGTAATTTCATGTTTGTGTAAAAACATCTGTGCTTGCGTGTTTGTGTACAGAGAGAGAAGAAAAAACAGCCCATGTCAGACCTCTTTAACCCTTTAGCGCCCCGTGTCACTTTGAGAGGTGGGAGGCTGTTGGGAGCCTTTAGAATGAGGCACGAGAAACACACACAGTCCTCTAGTATTCCAGAAGCCTTTACGCCGCCTATCAATGCAGTAGCAGCTGCTCATTCTACATCTGCATCTCTGAACACTCTACCCATGCTGGCCTGCTAAAACATTCACTACTCTTATAGAAAGTTAACTTAAAGCAAACTATTAAAAAGAGAATTAAAGTCCAAAGTCATCTGCTTTGGTTTCCAACTTCACACTATCATGGTCCTCATGAGCTGGAAATATTTGTGCAAATCCACTGAACTTCAGAGCTTTCATACAGTAGTACAACTTCTTGCAGTATTTGATGATATTCCTTCAATCTGATATAGCACAAAGTAAAACTATGATTTGCTGCTGCTGCATTGTAGGCGGTGCACTGTGGCCTGGTGTGTGTGCACACGGACGTGTGTGTGTCTCAGAGCCTCACCTGAAGACTGGCAACAGTGAGGCGACGGGCATCGTCTGATGGCGAGGCCACGGGGACGATGAAGGGGCTGTCGGGGATGTGTTCATCGTTGAAACGGATCGATACCTCGTAGTCTCCTACAGGAGGACAGATTTCAAGTCAGAAGGCGTTAAACACAGTGAGAGGCCTTTCCGACATGCTTATGTAGATTCAGTTGCTTTGTAATAAAACAACAAAATACTACCAAAACAGAAAAGAACTACATGTAGAGGAGACAAACAAAAAACCGAGCAAAAGAAAAAAAAAGAGCAAAAGTTTACTGGATGTTTAACAGTTCTCATTCATTCATGAACATTTGCCCCTTTCTTCTCTCACCAGGCTCCTGCACGATGTAAGACACTCCACTGGAGCCGTCCTTTCGGTCCTCAAAGGCGATTTCAGCCTTGCTCGGTCCCTCCACAGCAATGCTGAGACCTCCAGCCCCGGCCTCCCTCGTCCAGATACTGAACTCCGCTACACATGACACAGAGGCCAAAACAGAATCAGCTACACTGAGTAAAATTAACCACACACACAGTAATAATACAACCACCACACCTACCTGGTACTCCAGCCTCTGCTCTCTCCAGGCCTGGCCCTCCAGCACGGACCTTATGAGAGCCGCCCTCTCCCAGGGGGCCAACTGTGAACTGGAACGGGCTGCCAGGCACGTGCATGCCGTTATATTTCACACAAACGGTGTGCACGCCCGTCTCGGTGGGGACAAAACGAATGCAATAAGTGTTGTTCTCTCCCTCCATGATGTCGGCCTTGTGAATCTGTCCGGATGGGCTTGTCACCTGAGCCGTCATGTCCGCTATGCTGATCTCTGAAGACACACATGGATAAAGTAAGACTATATAACATTTATATGATAAAGGAGAGATTGGCTGGAGTGCTTTAAGAGCAGATCAGCATCAGGGGAAATATGCTTCACTTTCTTGCTGAGATATATGATGTCTGTCCAGCTGTTAGTCCAAAGGTAACACAATCCACTAGCACCTAGAAATCTATTTAGCCATTTTTCTATTTAGCCATTTTTTTTTAATGGTGAACAGTCAGTGAACTGCCCCTGTAATGCCTCATGTCAGTTTGAAATAATAACTCTAAAGTTTGCTGACATAGCATAAGTTGGTCACCATGAGCTGGCACATCAGAGCAAGTGACACAATAGCAGCAAAACCCCCGAGTGCTGAGCCGGAATGGAGGAAGGGTGTGTCTGCTTATTTCAACTTTTCAGTTTGTCAGTGGAAGAATGTGTTATTTCTTTTTTCAAAAGTCGTCTCACTTTACAGTCAAGCCCAGAAAAGAGACAAAAGCAGCACCGAGGTGTGCTCTGTGTCACAATGTGGAGTTTCCTGTCATGGTCACCTGGGATCTTCAGGCTGAGGTCACACTGACTGCCAACGTTGGCGACTGACGCTGCTCTCCTCTTCCTGGTGATGCTCTCCTTCATCCTACCCTCTCCTGTTACCTTCACCGTGAATGCGCTCCCTGTGCACAGACACAAGAATTGATTGAGTTTAGTTACTCAGAACAAAGCTGCTGTGCTGATCCAAGGCTATTTTAAGACATTCACCTGGAACATGCTGGTCAGCAAACTTGATGTTGATGATGTAATTTCCTGGTTCAGTGGGGCAGTAGGTGACCTTGCAGGTTCCATCTTCCTGGTCCTCAGTGTTGATGTCCACTTTGCTTGGTCCCTCAATGGACAGGCTCAGGCCACCATAGCCTGTATGGAAGGAATATCAGAAATATCACACCTGGATGACTGAAAAAAACATGAAAAACTACCATACGTATGAACGTGTTTATCAGGTGTGTACCTGCATCACGAGTGTCGATGATGAACTCTGCAGGCTCAAAGGTCCTGGCCTCGCTCAGGCCCTGGCCGCTCACACGCACACGGCTGGCATCACCGATCTCTGATTGGCTGATCATAACAGAAATAGGGCTGCTGGGAATGTGGCGACCGTTCTTGGTGATGTTCACCAGGTGCTCTCCAATCTCCTTAGGAACGAACGAAATGCCTGTGACAGACAGAAGGAGGAGACGGTTAAAACAAAAACAAAAAAACAACCCCCCCCCCCCCCTACACACAAACAATCACACAAACACACACCAACATGTCCATTGCGCAGCATCTTCAGTAGGCAGGGCTCCTCACGGCCCGAGGGCGTGGTGAGAGAGGCAGTCAGCTGATTGAGGTCAAGCTCTCCAATGTCCAGAGGAATATCTGCAGCCGAGCCCACCTTCAGATGGGACATCCTCATGGAGTCATCGCCTGAAGACACAGCACACACACTCAGGTGAGAAGATAGAGGTTTCTTCTATCTTTTCCAACCAAGATGTAAACTGAGTTTATTTCTATCAGCTGGTTTAATGCAGGAAGCCGTCAACATTAACAAAGTCTTCCTTCTCCTTGTGGTCAGAATTTGGGAGGATCTCACTTACAAGGAGAGGGAGAAGACTCCAGTTAAAAAAATTAAGGACTTGAAAAAAAAAAACTATGATATTACCAGTAATTCTAGCAGAGAAGGGACTGCCAGGGATGTGCTTGTCGTTGTATTTGACCAGGATGCTGTAGTCGCCGGGCAGGACGGGCAGGTAGGACACAGTGCAGGTCCCATCCTGGTTGTCCAAACAGCTGATGTCTGCCTTGGATGGACCCTCGATGGCCAGGGACAGACCACCTAGAAGGACGTGAAATGAACACAGTGTTTTGTGTGATTCTGTTTGTCTCTTTCTTACTAACTTCAGCCCTGTCTCTTCAGTCTGTGGTGGTGGTACATTTTGTGCAGACTGCTGAGGCATGGTTGTGTTACAAAATTAGGTGCTGCATACAGTCAGGTGACATATGGCCGCTTATGTACATACCCTCTCCAGCATCTTTAGTGTTAACAGTGAAGACAGCAGGCTTGTTGACAGTGCCGTGGATGAGGCCGGGGCCATAGGCACTAACATTACCGCTATTCATGTAGTCCACATAGAACTGTAAGGGGCTTCCTGTGAATGACAGCGGAGAGAGAACAGTGATTTGTTATGCCATTTTCTCCAACAGAGGTGACAATGTTTCTGCCAACATTAAGAGGTAAGCTGTACCAGGGATGTGGATGCCATCATATTTGATGTCCATCTCGTGCAGGCCGGCCTCAGTGGGAGCGTACTTGACAGTAACTGTGCCGTCTTTGTTGTCTGTGATGTCAGGCTTGGCCACTTTGCCTGATGGCATTCGGACCTCACCTTCAGCAGAGGACAGAGACACACAGTGAGGTACACACACCACACAGACATCATCACTGCAGACTGAGCTCAGGTCAAGTCTGTTTTTGTTACCTGTGATCTCGCCCTTCTGGATGGTGAATGGGATGACCAGGTCGAACGGTCTCAGCCCAGCCACATCCAGACCGTTCATTCCCATTGGTCTGTCTGTCGCCTGGGTGACAAAAGGGACAGAGGTCAGATCAGATGCACTGTCTGTTAAGAGGTTGTGGTGATGGGTGTGGTTACAGTAACACAGTCTACACCACAGATGAAATCAACAGTGCAGGGCAGAGGGGTAAAAGCTTCCAAACGCCAACAAACAAAATGGGATGAGATATTCATGAGGTGAAATGATTGACAATGCAGGTGACAAATGGGGATCATGGTCAGAATGATGACACCGACACAAACTGCGAGAGAGAATGAGATGAGGACAAAAACACCAGTAGTCAAGAAGGAATAAAGTTAGCCATTTTGTAAAATGTGGAGCAGCTTGCCCACATTGATGATTCTCAAAATGGCTGCTTTTGTCTCCTAAGCGAGCTGACATGGAGCACTGCTGAACAGATGGGCTGCACAACGATTCATCCAAAATATTTCATTCCCAAATTGCAAGAGTAATATTTATTTTGTTACTGAATAAAAGTGTGCACATGGTTCAGAACTGCAGCACTCAGGAGAAGAACATTCATGTGTTTTTAGATTGTGCAGCTCTGCAGCACTGTCCATTTGTTTAAATGAATCCTGTTTATGAGGTGGTGGGAGTGGAATGAGACAAAACCCCCCTTAGAGATGAAACACCTGCAATAAGAGACAGCAAACACTGACGCAGGCTGATAAAAGGAGGCTGTGTATGATCATATGGGTGAGAAAGAAAGGGGGAGAGGAAGGGGTGAGAGAGGAAGATGAACAAAAAATGAGTTGAGAGAGGCTGGAGGCAGCGGTTTTAGGTACCCAGGGCTGTTGAGTGTAGTACTGGGGCATTTGGCTCTGCTGCATGAGCTGGTCTGATGGAGCTCCTTCCAGTGCCTGAAGTGGGTGGGAGGTGGTGGGTAGGGGTGGTGTAGGGGATGGAGAGGGTAGAAATATGGACAGGGATTGGAGGGGAATAAAACAGTCAGAGTGATTTAGAAAATGTCTACCAGGACCAGGAACCAATCATGAAGCTTCTGTAAGGAGAAACGGTGTCAAGGAGATCCATGTAGCACCAAACACACAGAGCTATGTGTGCGATTGTTGCTCTGTGTGTCAGCCTAGTATATCCACAGTGTCCTGCCTCACTGCAGCTGAAGGCAGCACCAGTCTAGTTTTAAAGCAAATCTATAGTCTTGATTGATGTAATCATTTATTCTTAAGTTACTAACCCCAAACTAAGACCAGTTAGCCATTCCTTACAATAATGAATAATGAGTCTATAGCCAACGCATACCGTTAGTACCTCCACGTCCATCTTCCTCTCAGCAGTCATGCAAACTTCTGACACATAGAATTATTATTTATATGCTTGTGTTTATATTTAGTTAAAAGAATACTATAAAAATATTTATTATTATTTATTTTATTGTATTATGCTTGTTATATACAATTATTATTACGTGGTTTTGCTTGCCTGTATGATTATAAAAATGTATTAATTTGTCACAACTAGAGAGCGTGTGGCAGAAGGAATTTGAAATAAA